>OZ026584.1:16603644-17198644 GCA_964020215.1 Aurelia sp. 3 sensu Dawson et al. (2005)
CGAAAATCATTTATCCGCATTCTCTGCCACTAGAGAGCTGGGTGTAACATTTTGAAAGATTTTGTTCAATATTCTCAGATTCAAATATCTATAACTCTGTGATAACACAAGATAAATGAAAACTTTAAAAGGCACGTTTAAGCCCAGTTGTTCGACTTTCTAAAACTGCATAACAATTTGCATTTTTGAGAACTTCAAAATTTCCGAATGTCTGCCTCTAGCCCACTGTGAATGGGGCATTTTCCCATTTAGCAATCATGAAAGCAGGAGCTGCATGAATAATTTTCAGTTGAGCGAATCTCCAGAATTTGGATCTCATGTAGTTTTCTTAATGTCAAATTTTACTGCACCTGTGGAATTTTACATCCTAATACTAGAGATTAAAATTGTGCTATTTCCATACTCCCTACCGAATCAGTCAATTCATTAAAAAGTGATGAAACACAGGTCTGCATCCATACTGACACTTAAATTTTCCAATATTTAGACTTATTACAGATAAAGAAACAGACATGGGGAATGTCTGTTGTTCTTCCCTTTGTTATACCTGAAACTGTGAATGGAAGATATTCTGCAGGCAGAGCATCAAAAGCAGTCTGGTTGCTTCCCAGTCATGAAAAATGGCTCATGAAGGTGAAGGTTCTCATCATCAAGCACTGCAGTCACAAAAGTAGCTTCTTGCAGTAACTGAGCCTGGGATTGTCATAACGCTCAAATGGTGGGGCTCTACAAAGTACTGAACGTTGTCCACCTGACTGTTCTGGCGGCAAAGTCAAAGCATTACACCAATGCACCATAACATCTTCAAATATTTTTCTCAATCATAAAACCATTGCCTATCTTGCATTTTCCTCTGTAAATGGAATTTCTGAAATTGCCCGAAACTGGGAAACGTTTCCCAATTGCACTTGACACAATTCTGGCCCCTTGTTGAGTGGGTGGTACTGTATTCTAGTTTCTATCAAAATCTACGAAAGCCTGATGTCTTTCAAAATCTTAGCTGCACATATTTACAACAATTAGGTATATACTTTTTTGTACAAATTGCACCCCTTGTGCCAAAATTAAATTTTCAATTTTTAGACTGATGCATTATCATATCATTACTTCTTTCGAGACTAAAACCCTTAACAGTTCAATTTTCTTGTTACAATATAGTATTTTTATGGTATGGACGTAACAGCTATCTATATAGGAGTCGACCCGAGAAAACAGAGCCAACAAGATTTCCTCACCGAGTACTTATTCTAAAAGCCTGTCCATCATGAAGCCAGTGAAACTTCCATTTTAGAGCTAGCGTCAGCAAACGATGCAGCAATGGGAAAACCACGACGCCAAATAGGCTCAGTCCAATCCTGGTCTTGCAGGAAAGCAGAGCTGGGTCGTCCTCCATAATATCCTTGTGTGAGCTTGTTTGGTGTTAGAGTGCGCTTCTTTTGTGTATACTATAACAATCTCTTAATAGTCATCTTTAAAAGAATAATCTTACACCAACATGGAAGTAATCAATCAATAAATTAAGAAGCAACAGCAGGTCTTCACATTTGCATTTCTTTACAACTTTCTGGCTTCTTCACGCCACACTTAAAATCTTTCGATTATCAGAATCAGATTGTTGTTGTTGCTTGCTTCATGAAAGCGAGATCAATACTTCACTTGCGCCTGCTGCTTTGCTGCTTCGCAGGAGGAACAAAGGCTTCTGCCTCAGCTGCCATCAATACTTGGTCTCCCCCCTCTTTCCTGTTTGCTGCGAGATTAATGTTTCCAAATCTTTTTGGTTTCTGAGTGCTGTTATTGAATTTTTTGAGCCGGTCTAAATCTTTTGGTAGGGTAGCTCTCTCTCCCCCTGAAGTTTATATCTAATTTAGTTTTGTTAAGGCAGTCATATTGTTTTGTTTGCTGGGATGTTTCTGTTTCTTCATGGTATACGGCGAGGAAGATTCCATCTGGCTGCTATATAGTTTTCTGATTGTGATGATGGTCGGGTATTTGATTCATAGGATCTTCCTCATTTGTCTTCGATGGAATGCATCTAGTGTTTCTTCTTGGTGTTGTTCTTCTTGGTGTTCTTAGGCCCAGGTTACGCAGTTGTACAATAGAATGGATTTTATGAGACTTTTGTAGAGTTGTATTCTGATATGTGATTTGATCTTGTCTTTTCTGATCCAGATAGTGTTTAGCTTCGAGAGAGATCAATAATCAACCAATCAATAAATCAACTAATCAAAAATCAACCAGTTGACAAAATCTTCAATACCGTAAAAGCTCTATTAAGCCCCCGGGGGGCTTATTTAATTTCGGACCTTCCAAAGGGGGGGCTTAATAGAGAGGGGGGCTTATTAGAGAGGGGGGGCTTATTTACAAAATCAAAGGACAAGGATATATTTGATAGCTTTTTAGTTCTTTCAACCCAAATTTTGCGGAATCAACATACAATTTTACGGCTCAAATACATAAATTCGACACAGTTTTTATCCCAAACCATACTAAAATTAACACGCAAGGTTGTGCAGCTAAATAAATGGAAAACATTTGGTAACATCTAGAATTTTGTATAAGTGGGGGGGGGGGCTTAATAGAGAGGGGGGGCTTATTTCAAATTTTGACTCAGAGGGGAGGGGCTTATTAGAGAGGGGGGCTTAATAGAGAGGGGGGGCTTAATAGAGCTTTTACGGTAAGCAAACAGGCAACATTTATTTGTTGCAGCTATATAGCTGATGTGGCCGGCACTACGGCTTGTTCCCTAAGAGTTGCCTCTGAATGCAGTAGTGTCCCGCATATAGGAAACAACGTTTCCGTTTGAGGTCTGACATGTTTCTTAATGAGATATAAACTTCAAAACAGGGTAGCCTACAGTTTCTTAAGTTTGTTATTAGAAAAGATCATGTACTATCAATCAATTACCAAGAAACGAGCTTTATGATTTTCATACAAAACATACTATTTTCATTTGTATCCAGGAAGGTGACTTTTGCTTCATTTGCATGCAAATCTCTTGTTTTCATGTGAATGAGTAAGTATAGGCTGATTCAACTGCAAAGCTGAATTTGTCATGTTTTTTAAATTTCTAATGTATATAGTACATAGTTTTGTATAGTACATAGTACATAGTAATGCACATAGTTTTTTGAATGAATTTAGCTACCGCGGAGTAACCGGATGAACCAAAAAGAATTTTGCATGCTCGAAAATTCGTGAATAATGTTTTCTGATTTTCTACTATCTTCCTGAGCAGATGAGAGATGCCATTCGTTTGTGGCTTGTGTACCAGAACAGGGGTCTGGGACACAGGCCAAGTTATACCATAGCCATAAATTTAGAAAATGTAAAATATTATTGAAAACCATACCCATAAATCAGGACTCTATCATGGAAAGGGTACCCTAGAAATTGTATAACCCCGTACCATGGAGAAATCAAGTTACCCTTCCCCTCCCCGGGCCAGTCATATAGATCTGATTCCCATCTGTTGAGGGCAGGAGGGAAAAGAAATATGTTTGAGTGACGAGATTCTTAGACTGATGAAAATCGTCGGAGTTTCGCTCCTTGATAGGCTGATAAGCGGAGAAGCGGAGTGCTGTCATCTAATTCAGGGCGTGTTTGATTGGTAATTCCAAACCTACCAAATTCTGAAAACGGTAGACTTCGCAGAGACGGAAACATAGTGCCCAATCAACCCGGGGGGTTTACTTAATACAATGACCACCCGGGGATTTGCCTGCCAATAGGGTGTCATTTGCAGCTGAAAATTCCAGGACAGGGTTATACGTTTTGGGTTTTTTCTCAGGACAGGTCAGATTGTTGTAAAAAATCTATAAAAAAAAAACTCTGAAAAGTTCTCTGAGGCTTTGCTCATATTCAATTGATTTCAGTGGAACCTTTGCTTGTGTTAAGTTACAATTCACCAATCTGCTCCAAGTGTTGTCCATTTCATAGAAGAGCTAAAGAAGAATGTTTTGCAAATGTTACAAGATGTGAATATAACCTTAATGATTTAAAGAAGAGGTACTTTACATGAAGTAATTGGGAATTAACCATCAGTTCCCGGAACTTATTCCAGGACAGGTACTATGTTTTCAGCATTTTATTCCAGGACAGGGTCATAAAATTTTGTTCTGGCAGGCACATTCCCGTCGTTTTTCTCCAAGGTAAACCCCCCGGGCCAATCAAACACAAAATTCTTCAAAACAGCACGTTAGCACGTTTCAGATTCATCCTTGCGAAAACGAGGTTTCTAGTTGAAATACACGAAAACGAGTCCGGATCTTGGCAACAAAAGCCGAACTGACTCAATTACTTTGGTACCCTGGGTACCAGAGCCTCAAAAAAAAGATAAATTCTAAAATAAAAGATGAAAAAAATGAATTCTTTCTTCTTTTATTTTATTTTTTGAGGCTCTGGTACCCAGGGTATTACCTTGGCAGCACGAGCAAATTCGCCTCGTTTTCAGAGTTTTGCAAATCCAAACGAGAATCTCTCCAAAGTCTGCCAAACCTTCCGCCTGTTGGAGCAGAAGGTTCGGCAGGCCTTCCAAACCTGCCAAACCTGCCGTTTTCAGAATTTGGTAGTCAATCAAACACAAATTCCGAGTCTTCCAAGTCTACAGTTTTCAGAATTGGCACCAATCAAACACACCCTCAATAAGCAAAGCGAAAACTGGGACCGAGTAGTTAGTCTAGAGGTTCCTATAACTTGCTTTTCTTATCACTTCCTCGGTTATCTGTGGTTATCCAGATTTAGTTTACTATTTTTCTTTAAATCTCACCCTAGGGTTATTTGAAGTTTTTATAGATGCTTTCTGTGGATAATGGTGATAAGATGTGATTCCCATGATGATAATTAATTGAATTGATAGGTAAAAATATTTTCCACAACCTACACATATCAGCAGTGTTTCTGAATAAATATAGGCTGATTGTAAATAGATACAAGAACAATGGGTGTCTTTGGGTGTTTATCATCGATACGTGTATTTCTTTTACAAGAAACTAAGAATTTGACTCCATACTGAATAGTTCCTCATATTATCAGATTTTGCGGTGAAGGCAACGGGAAATTACGGTTTTTAGCGCCAAGCGCTGAGATCGCAGAATAGGCCCAATGAAAGTGGCCTAATTGAGTCCTACATTGACATAAGAATTATTTGGTCCGCGACCCTTTGTCATGAAGCTCAAAAAGTGGTGGGGCTCTGCCTGGGATCGAATCTGGCCTGCCTGACAAATCTGGCTGCAATGTCAATGGTGAGGAGGGGGTAACTACCATAAGGGGTCTGGTATATATGTTCCTTTGAGAATTCAGAGATGGGACTCATAACCAGGACAAAATTTGGAATGCGACCCCATAAACAGGGCAAAATTTTCAAAATGTGACCCCATAAACAGGGCAAAATTTCCCACAAGTATCGTGAAAAGACTATGCTTTGTATCGTATTAGGAACAAAATTCCTTTTTACGAAAGTTTTTGTCATAATAGTTAAAAATAGCTATAAATTGCTGGCATTTAACATTCATTTCATTTCATTTTATAATATTTATACAAGTTAAAGGTTCATACATATATATGTTTTTCAACCTGACCTGTTTTAAAAGATAAAAATAAGCACTAATACTAATAACAAAAGAAGTTTACTAACCTAACCTAATTTACAATATTATATATAACTAAGGCTATAAAAAGAGAACGTAAAGATGAAATAAGAGTTGTCCCCGACTATAGATGATCTTTGAAGATTTTCAGGGAGGGGGCCAATTTAGTAGCTCTTTCTAGACTGTTCTTTCTAACCATAACTAAAGCAAATTTCTGTAAAGCAGACCCCATAAAGGGCCAAATTCGCAAAACATGACATATAACCCGGGCAAAATATCACAAACTGACCCATAACCCGGGCATAGGCACCTTTATACCAAGCCCCCTACAGGAGTTACCCCTCCTCGGTCAATGGTCAAAGCAAGGGCCCTCAAGTGGTAGGGACCTTACGGGTATCAAGCCCTGTCAGGTTTAGAAACATATATATTTATGAACCTATTTAACCTGTATAAGTAGTATAAAATAAAAAATGAAATTATTGTTCTGACTGCATAGTCAGAGGATTACACCAACTGCACCACAGCACCTTCAATAGGTTTACACGTATTTGTTATAAGAAACTGCTAATGGAATCTCAACTCTCAGATCGCCAAAAAATTAAGAAACTCCAGTACTGGGAGGATAAGATAAGAAACTATTCATTTTGACAAGGGCAGGGCCGCATTTAAGTTTGTTGGGGCCCTGGGCCTAAAAGTGATTGGGGCCCCTTAAAATCTACCTAAGAATTTGTGTGTCACGCGCATAATACTCGACACCCAGTTAGTATGAAGTTTTATAGATAAGGGCGGGCATTCAGTCACCAAACAAGTTATTATCAACGAAATAGTTTGATACGGCAAAACTCGAAAAATTGAATACACCGATACAAAGATATATACATTTTGGTACAATCCCAACAAACTATGCTTGTCCCTTGCTTCATGGTCCATGACGCTAATGTCTTTCGTCTTAACTTCATTGCTGCAAAATTTCGTATGATTTTCTTGGGGTCTAAGGTCTTAGGACATCAAAATTTGCTGCCATTGGGCTTAAGGCAACAACATACTGTTGTGACACTGCCGACCCTTTTCAGCGTGACGAAGCTTCCTTCACTGGAGTCAACTCCACATGGCGAAATTCATAGGTTTTTGAATAGTTTGCTCGGGGCCCCCTAACTTTAAGATTTTTAGGGGCCCCCTGGGCCCGGGCCCAGTTGGTCCATGGGTAAATGCGTCACTGGACAAGGGACTTCCTCAACATATTTCATCTATTTTCGCTTGTTCCTTGTATCATATTACTCGGCAGGCACTTGAGCAATATCTGTTCACGAGATTTAACGTTTTATGAAACTCATTCCGATTACTGAAAATCGGACAATTTCAAGAAAATGTCAGTATTGGTGTCATAACCAGTGCAAATTTTTGGAAAGAAGACTCAAATTTAGATGAAATTTGGAATGTTTACATTTTTGGAATATTTCAAAACTGGCGCCAATGTTATCTGTGTAATCACTCGGCCCAGTCCCTGCATTTGCAGCAAAAAACAACATTTCAGTGCAGAAGGAGCCGACAGATCAGATTCGATGTGCTTGGGAAAAAATTGTACAGACATTGTTACTGAACCCTGATCGCCCTGAAAGCAATCACCGATCGCTACAGAAAGACACCGGTTTTCCAGCTAAAGAATATCCAACAAGAATTTGCTTTTCGAGTTGTTGCATTATTCAAGAAACGCTTCTTTCTATGCCGTTGTAATGCCTGTCCCTTAGGCCTTGGCAAACACAAACACATCTCGTTGCAACCAAGGGCATGTTTTGGTATTGATGGCAAAGTAATCTGATATTTTGGCACAACTGGTGATGCAGCATCGTATCATTAAGGGATATCTTATCATCTGAGACCAAATATTTAATGTTTCAGCAATAAGAAGCAGAGAAAAGACAGCGTTTCAAACGACAGCTTTTCTCAAAGCGAGAAGGCCATAGACATGTTTGGTGTTCGCCTCGACAAGTGGCTGCTACAAAAGGATTTTTGTTTTGGCATAGGTTACTTATGTGTTGAAACTGAACATGGTTGGAACTAAGTGGGTTTCGAAAGCCAGTGTCAAGTGCATTTTATAGCAAATTATATAAATCTTTCGATATCCTTGATAAATTTGCCATAGAAAGCAAGGCGGCAGGATGGTGGAGTCTGCAAACACGACGGCAGTCATGCAAGACCTTGTTATGCTGCAAAGAATGGTCGATATGCGAATTTCATCATTAGAAGGCCTTCGAAAAGAAGGCTCATCTGGATCTGATCTTATTCTACATGAAATAAGGACAGTCGAGGTTCGTTCAATTACTTCGATATTTTACCTTAAAAAAGCTTCCAAGTGTCGTTGGTATTTCATGCGCCCAAGCAAGGTGGAAAAATCCTAAAACCATTGAGGTAATGGAATAGCAATTAAATTTTCCCCAGACTGCACAATTTCTCCCATTTGATAACTGTTATCAATCTTTTGTGCACCACATTAACCACGTAAAGAATTCCAGAGAAAAAAGTCAAAGAGGCTTCAGTACAGGTAGAAACCCCACCATTGTCTAGGTTTGCAAAATAACTTGAATGTACATTTATGGCATGCAGCTCTTGCAGCTCACAACCCCACACATCATAGTAGGTGTAGGACCGTCGATAAGGGGGGTAGCCAGGCAGGGTGGTTACCAGGGGGCCCAGGGCCCTTAGGGTCCCAGAAAAATACATGTTCTTTCCTGGAATAATATCTAGTCTTTTTCTTTGTTTTCAATTTTCCTTGCGGAGCATATCAACTGGCCCACTACTGTCATTCTCAAATTTGTCTGCATTAGATGGTATAAGCACTTCCATCCAAAGATTATGCTTTTAACGGTGTATGGGAGGGCGTTTCCATAAAGCAGCATTTTACAATTGCATCGGAGGGTGTGATCCAAAAATTTTCTGGCGCCTGAGGGCCCCTTCCATTTCTTGATTTCTGGGGCCAGGGCCGCCTCTTGACAGCCCTGCAAGAATGATTCACAAGATGTCAGATGAATTCACATAGAAGAGAGATTTAAATTTTCATGATGCACAAAGACCTCAAATCTAACCTGTGCCTGCATGTAGACCCTACGGAAATAGATAAGGTCTATTATACTTGCGCCTGATTCATCTTTTTCTTTCAAATACTTTGCTTGTATGCCTTTGACTTATTTTGTCAACCAATGAAAATATATTTTGCATTTCTCAAAAAGTTTGTTTGCAAAATGGATTGTTGCCAAGGCACCCCATGGCCCCGTTCACACGAGAACGGAATGGACCAGAACGGAACGGAACTTTTATAGGGGGTGTTCACATGGCAATGGATCGATTTGCAGCGTTGATATCTTCCTCCCTAGAGATAAAAATTTTCTATGCTCGCCATAAAGTTTTCCCATTTTTATAAGAAAACAATCCTATTGCTTGGGTTTTTTTTAATTACCTCATGTATAAATTGCATGAAAAACGTCCGAAAAGTCGGACGGAACGCTCCAAAAAAGTTTTCACACGAGGGCTAAATCGTTCTGTTCCGTTCTATTTTACAGCTCACTTTTCAAAGCCATCCACTTTTGGGAACGGAACAGAACGTTTCTAGTCGTTCTTTGTGAACACCTGCAAAAATTCCTTCGATTTCTGGAACAGTTCCATATCATTCAATTCTGTTCCGTTCCGTTTCGTTCTCATGTGAACGGGGCCTTTATGATTTATTTTTTATGCATTCTCAAAAACATTGCTCCTTTTCCTGCAGGAATTTGTGGAGCCGCTGACTGTACAAAATTGAATCTTGCGTCATTAACCAGGCTTCACTCATTTTTGTAAAGTCTGCATACATAAGCTAAATCAAATCAGGATTCGCCAAGGGTGTTAGGATATGGATGTTTTAATTGATTATTTATTTACCTTGTTTTGATCCCTGTGTCTTGTTTTGTTGTCTTGTTTTCTGTTCTGTTTCGGCTTGAGCTTGTGGGCCTAACCACACTAACTTGAAGACGAAGCAGAACAGAAAACAAGACAACAAAGCAAGACACAGGGATCAAAACAAGGTAAATAATCAATTAAAACATCCATGGCCTAACACCCTTAGATTCACAAGGTGCTTCATCATTGTACCTGAAATCACAAAGAATTTACCTTTCAATCATATGGCACCAAAATTGGAGTAATGTCAGTTGGAAGAGGGGGTAGTACAGTGGCGGCGCCGTGGGGGAGACTGGGGGACTTGTCCCTCCAAGATCCCAAAAGCCGGCAAAAATTGTCAGAGTAAAATCGAGGGTCACTTCACCCATTGGAAATAGCGTACGAGATTTTTCAAAACAAAAGGATTTACAAGGATTTTTGATGGATTTTTCTCAAAAACAAAAGGATTTTTTGGTTAAGGTGTACGAGATTTTTCGGGAGTGAAATGCACCTCGAGAAAAATGGCATAAGATTAGTTGGGTATACCTTTAGATTGAAAAATGACGTCAGAATTCCCCCCCCCCAATATTTCTCATGTTCACTGGTTCCCTGATAAGAAGGATAATAGGTAATTTGGCTGGTAAGTACCATGTGGATGAGAAAAATATTTCCACTGTTTGAAAAATTGTGGGATAAAAACTACAAAATTGTGGATGTATTCTTTTGGGCGTCTTCTGAAAACGGAAGAATTGGTAGAAGATAAAGTCACATTCTTTTGGTACCACTCCACTAAAAACAGTAGACTTCACAGACTTCAGATCATTTGTTACGAAAGCCCATTCTTTTGGTCATTCTGCTTTTGGTAGACTTAAGAGAGGTTATTGACGTATTCTTTTCGGCTTATCTGAAAACGGTAGACCTCGGAAAGAGAGCGTAGAGAGCATTGTTTCGTGAATGAAAAAGTTTTCAAAACATCCCCGAAACAAGGACACTTTTTGAATTCTTTTTTGTTGGGATTAACAAAGTACAATGTACAGTATTGCAATATAGCTTCAATTCACTCAGCTGAACAACAGCATTCAAACTATCTTTCTTTCAGAATTCTCCTTCTTTTGGCATTTTCTTTGCAAAGTGTGCCAACTCTACCATTTTAAGAATGCATATCATTCTTTTGGCATTTTTCTCTGGGAAGTCTGCCAGCTCTACTGTTTTCAGTATTTGCTTTCCTTTCAAACATTTTTCCCTGCAAAGTCTACCATTTTCAGAAGACTTTGCGGACTTCAGATGCCCAAGAGAATACACCCTGAGATTTACAAAGTGATTGCATAACTTTTCTTGTATGATTTTTGAAACAGTGGATACATTTTTTCTGACTCACCCAGCAGAAGGTTCCAAGCAGGGACAATCAGAGCTGGACACTCATTTCGCACCTCAAGCCCTACAGAAATGGGATTGGCCATGCACTTAATTGTCTTTGCCTCAAAATCACGCACCTCATCTTTTATTGTTGAGGCAACGAGTATTCAATATATCTTTTGCCAAAAGGAAATCAATAGATTAATTTGTTATGTATAAATGAAATGCAATTATTGATGCTCAATTCTTTGTGCTGCCAAACACGATGTCATGATGCGGACATGGTCACAAGGTCACAGGAAGATCAGATTACATGACAATGAAAAATGCCATTGATAGACTTGTGCCCTAAATGTAAGGACTTTGCTTTCCAGGGATTGATAATGAGTTCAATGTATGATAATGATGTGGAGATGACTTGATGTGAAAGAATTGAAGGTATTCAGTTCCTTTTCATCTGAGGACTACCCAGGTGATACAGAGTAACTGGATAGAAAAGCATTCATCATCAACAGCATGAATATAATAGTTTGAACACAGAGGAGAAATTGATTGTTTCTTTTGGTGTTAACCGTTCAAAATACATCGATTGTTGCTATTTCAACTCATTTCCAGTGTTGTTTTGTAACACGAAGTGCTTGAACCCCCTTCTTCATCACACACCTTGCTTAACAAGGCGTGTGATTTACCGCACACCACTGAAATGACTTTCTGCCAGGACTGGGCATTGCCTGGACATTGTGGAGAGGTATACCAATGGCAGACATTTTGATGCTGTTTTCTCTTAGCAATAAATGCTACCAGTTTCTGAGTTGAACACATCCACCCAATGCTGATGCCCTTGATGCCTATGCCAGACTTGTTGTTGATATTTGTATATGGTACAGAATTTGAAAATTCCCTGAGAATAATATATTAATTTGTTAAGATATTTCAACCTGAAACTGGCAAAATATTCGAGAAGGCTTTGAAAAGTTGTTGAGTGTGTCTGTAAAGAAAATTGCTTCTCATACAATAGAACACTGCAGTGCATTTCTGAAATTTGGGTCATTGCATGATTCTTAGATTTCTTAGGTGACTTAGATACTTTTAATACTCATCTGTAAAAAGTTGAATTTGGACAAACTTTGTAGTCAGTTTGCATTGAGTGTGCTCTGTTGTTCTTTTGGCGTTTGCAAGTTTTTTTGTGGAGTTTGTGCAACTTTGCATGTTTTCAACAGCTTCAAACAACTGCGTCAGACTGATTTTTTTGCAAAATTCAAACTTTTCACAAATGATTTACAAATTCCTCTGTAAGACTGAAACGTACTCAAAACAAACTCTTCACGAACTATGTTGCACCAAACTAAATGATGTCCAAAGTTCTTGTAATCGGTAAATTCTTGTTTGTTGTGTTTGAACAAATGGCTTGCTAAATCGTCAGTACGTCCACTGAATCGGGCCCATTTGCTCTTTAATTCTGTTCTAAAAACTGGCATTTCCAGCATTCTGAAGGGTGCAATTTAGATTAAATATCCTGGGCGTGAGCCCCTGATCCCTATTGCGTAAGCTAAGGTTGTTGTCTTATTTCAACTTTTGGATAGTATATATGGCACAAATATCAGATTTGCACAAAACTATGTAAAGCAGTTATCAACTCAGACATCAAATTCCAGATATTGCTGCACAACAACTGATTCAGTTACTTCATACTACCATGACAACATAGAACAGTTTAGAAGCTAGTGAGCAGAGTGCATCTCACATGCCTCTGTTGGAAGCTAAAGCATGGATGAGAAGCCACATGAACGAAAAATCACATCAGCAAACATCCAACCCAATATTTGTTATCCATATAAAACATTGATTTGGCAAATGCAGGCAATAAGGAATTTTAGCTATAAGTGTGAAAGTTTTGTGAGTTTTAGAGCTGTTGAGTGCATGTTTCAACAGACGTGGTCATTACCTGTTCTTAGTCTGGACAGGTGTTACTCAAAGGACCTGTGAACTATTAGAAAATTTCAATAAGTGTGGGATTATTTTTCAAAAGCTTAAAAACCAGCAGACAAATATTATCTCTTCTGTAGCTCAAGAGGCAGGTGTATGAGGAAAATAATGAATTTATCAATTACTAAAAAAATTGTTGTATACATATCCCATCGAAATAAAGGGCTTTTGTGTAATCTGAGGCATCATGAAAGCTAATCAAAAGTGTACCACACAGTCTGCTTCCAGGAAGAGGATACAGATCTTTGCTAATCTAACACTCAGATTTCCATAACAAACAGTTCAAGTTTTTGAGATATTAATGCTGTTGGGAATTAAGAACTAGCGATGAAGTTAGCTTTAACTTCATATGTGATGTTGATTAATTTGTTCATTGCAACTATTTGAGGATGTGAATTCAAAGCTTTCCCGAGTGTCAGGTACAGATGTTTAAAAGCCACAAAAATTTAATTCTGAAGCCAATCTCTAAAACATTCCTGGTGCATTCACATTAACATTGAAGTACCCCAGAGGGAAAGTTTTGAACAAAAACTTGGAAAAACGATTTCAGGTGCTTTTTAAAAGTCAGAAGGCAAAAGTCAGAATTCTCCATTGCACTTTCTTGATGAAATCTTTTGCTTGAAATAGATTATGTTTGCACAGAATTAACATATAATGTTTAGCCAAACATCCCTACACAGAATGCTTCAAACAGAAGAGTTGTGAAGAAACAATCTCGTCCCCAGAGTGAGTTCGTTGTTCATTCGGCTTATTGATCAGCGTATGGCGTAAGAACACCCTGGGAACGAGGTTGGTGAAGAAAGAATTTTGCCAAAAAATTCGGACGTCTTTAAAGAATCATTCTCACCCAAGGTCCTTTGCAGGCTCGCTGCAATTTCAGTCGGTCTGAAGTTCAAGTTTTACCAAAATGGAAAACGTAATGCACAGTATAAGAATGGAACTCACTGACAGAGAAGTTCAACTTCAGTTAATTTTCTATCATTTCTACAATCGCTGTGTGAATCCATACTTTCTGCTTAGGCCAGATCTGATCGTGAGAGTCTGAAATGCCGGTTTGCCCGATGGTTTGTTTGTTTGAATTTGTTTTGAGTAGGCTTTGTCAGGATTTTTAGTTACGTAAAGCTAATTTAGGCCAACCATGCATGCCGCGGTGAGGCATGGGACTCCTACTTTAACGCCCCTTCCGATAGACGGCGAGGTGAGTTGCAAGGTCAGGCCTCCGAGATTACCCATCCGAAGTTTGACCTCACTCGACCGAGCTTAACTTCAGTCACCTGACGAAGACTGAATAAGGCCCCGTCCACACGTATCCGGATACTTTTGAAAACGCATCTTTTTTTATCCGTTTTGGGTTAGCGTCCACACGGAGACGGCGTTTTCGGTCACCAAAAACGAAGCTTTTTGAAAACGCTCTCCAGAGTGGATCTTTTTGAAAACGCCGTTTTCATGTTGTCGTGTGGACGGGTGAAAACGGAGCTTTTCGAAAACGCTGACGTCACAGCATCGATTTACGACGTATCAGAGCATGCGTACGGATCTTTGGGGATCAAGCAAGGGCATTTTGATTGTTTGTTTTCTTTTGTTAAAGTTCGAACAGAGGAGTTTGAATGGAGTAGCGTCTTCGTGTGGACGGGGATATTTTCGAAAACGCTCCTCGTGTGGACGCGAATCTTTTTGAAAACGGATAAAAAAAGATGCGTTTTCAAAAACATCCGGATACGTGTGGACGGGGCCTAAGCCGCGCAACCACTCACCCCACTCACCTCGTAAAGGACCCCGAGTGACAATGGCAATGGCTCTTTAAAGAGAATTGGAAAAGATTTTTCAGACTTTTTCATTTCTTTATCACTCTTGTTTCTGTTTCAGGGTAAATTGATGAAGCTCTTTTCAAAACAACTGTCAACCATTTACAAAAATCAAGAGGCACTTAGTAGTGTCAGTGAAGATTCTTGGGAGTATCCAAAGCTTGAACAATTTCTCCTTGTTGTTGGAATTGACAGCGACTCTACAGAGGTATATCACTCAATATATTGCCCATATACTACAATTACTACAAAACTACAATATTCATTGTGACATTAATGGCGAGGAAAGACACAAGGTTACCGGCGAGGGGCAAATCACTCCAAAAATCTCGTACACCTTCCAAAAAAATCCCAAAAAATCCCAAAAAATCTTCAAAAATCCCTAAAAATCTAAAAAATCCCAATAAATCTCAAAAATCTTTAAAAATCTTGGCAAATCTTTGAAAATCTCGAAAAATCTTTAAAAATCTTCAAAAATCTCTAAAAATCCCAAAAATCCCTGTAAAATTCAAGAGATTTTTCAAATCCCAAAATCTCGTACGCTATTTTTGGAGTGATTTGCCCCTCGGTTACCGGGTTCTCACCATGAATGCCACTTACAATTCAACTACAAATTTCATTCAACAAAAACAAAAATTAAGTAGAACGAAAAAAGGGGGTGCTGCTTCTGCATTTCGACATTAATTTAACCTTGCCGAGGCTTTGATGAAGGAGATGGTTGCTTCTAATATAATTCTCTTTGCAACTGTACCCAAATTTTGATCACCAAATAAGAGTAAAGGAGAAAGTTCTTTCGGATTTACATCGGCAACATTGAATCCATCGATATCTGAGAGCTGGTCAAAGAGATCATGGCGCAATATGCTATATAGAGGGCAGTGCAGGAGAAAAAAAGAACAAAACTTGGGCCCCTGCCATCATTTGTCCAACTGTTTCGATATAACCTCTGGAGATCATCAAATACAATAATTGAATACAATAGACTGTATCTAGATTTCCCAGGGCCCTGATTTAAGTTGTCTTAGATTATGTCTTATAACGCCTAGCTCACAAAAGGAGCAATTGATGGCCGCCTGCCATTTTTCCCATTGTTTTGACAATCTTTTGAGATCATAAAGTATATAGGAATACAATAGGCTATTTTTAGATTGCCCAGGCCCCTGATTTAAGTCGCCTTATATCTCCGTCAAAACTTCACAAGATCAAGCTTGGCTTCAAGAAGGCAGATGTTATGTACAAACACAAAGTATAAGCATGTAGCTAAAGGGGCTAAGCTACCTTTTGAGATGTTGCTTGGTCAGTTTAAGCCATTGCTATCCTCCAACAAAAGCCAGTTTACAAATGTGGTAATGCATTCATTTCTTCGACTCTCCTGTCTATTTCAAGCTCATGTTTTTAAAGAAGCAGAATTTTAGATTTGCTTAAGAGCGCGAAGTTGGAATAAGGAGCAGAGATCAGCAATTTTGCGAACACTAGATTGCTTCAAACTACTTCAAACTCATCTCTTCGTGACGTTTTCACGAAATGTTGACTGAGAAAGAATGGTCGATTATTTCATTTTAAATGAGAAATGACCAGAAGTCTCTGCCCGGACAACTTAAAGGGAGTACAAAGACCAGCATGCTTTGCGCGAAGTCAACGACTTGCTCTCCACAGCTTCCAGAATAACTGGCTGTACGAAATTCACAAAAACAAAAACAAACGATTGCAAAGGCTGCTGGTCTTTGTACTCCCTTTAAGAGGGAGACTTGTTACCAGATCTCAAATTTCTAACTATTGAACAAGAAATCAGTTAGATCTTGACACTCCAAGGCAGAGCCTAGACTTCTCCAAAAGCGGTTTTTTCTATTCTGGTGCAAAGACGTGGAATGAAATCCCATTAGACATAAGAAGGAGTTCCACGATTACCATGTTCAAAAGGAAACCGAAGGAATTCTTGCAAAATTAGCATCCTTCCCGAAGCACGATCCCAAGGAAGACCAGCAAATTTCTAAGATTTCTTAAATATGTAAACAGATATTTGTATAGATTGTTTTTTTCTTTTTTAGCTGATAGGGTTTTGTGTTAAAATATGGTAAGTGAAATGAAATGAAATGAGGTGGAAAAAGTACACGAAGCGGTGAAGCATGTTCACAGATTTTTTGAAGTATATATGCTGCTGCGGAGGAAAACTTTCATGCTTCAGCGGAGGAGATTTGAAGTGTATATCACTGATCAGATCAGTGGTGTATATGATGCTGCGGAGGAAACTTTATATGTTTCTGCAGATGAGCTTTTCTCTTACACCAGCTCCTTCGTAGTATCAAATAGTGTCATCCTCCGCAAAAGAGCAAAACGGCGATGAAGAACAAATGCTGGTGTCTAACCACCCATGATTAGCGGAGTTGTCATTTGTCTCAAAAAATAATATTGAATTGGATATTTGCTCATTATTGTTTCTTCAATGCTGTCAAATTTTGCTTTTTCGAATCGTATTTGATGAAGAATTCTGCAAACTGTTGCGAAAGAAGGGAACCATAAAACTTCCGTAACCGTAAATTGCCATTTTACGACCAGAAACCGTAAAACTGGTCTCAACGAGGCTAAGATCACAAACTGTCAATTCCTGTTCCTTGATCCCCACATCTCCACCCTTTTACATTAGCTGTCAAGAATGATATTCTGTAGTCCTGACTTGTTTTTGAGTATCAATTTCTCTTCTGTTGCAGAGGATCCTAGAAGCATGTCAGAATCTTCAAGACCTTTGTAATTTATCAGATGAAAGAATCCGACATTTATTTAACCTACCTGCATTCGATGATGACTTTGATTATGATTATGATGATGAAAACAATGTCTTAACTGAAGATCAATATAGTGGAGCAAGGAGGCTAACTTCTGCTTTGAAGATATTGAGAAATTATTCAAGTAAGGTTTTTTAGTTTACCAATGTATTGATGTAATTTACTTTGCAAATTAATTTCTCTGGAATTTCACTGAATAGGAGAATGGATATTAAAATGTATTTAGTGGAAATGATTGCAAGCGATTTTGTTAAGATGTTTTGTAAGAGCGTATTTCTCACTCCGGAAGGCCTTTTCACAATTTTTAGAAAGGGACTAGGGAGAGTGCGGCCCATTCTGACAGCCTTGGCAACAGTAGGAAATAAGGGGAGTCGCCTCCTTGCGGCTCGGTTGCCTTTCCTCCAAACTTGAGCTGTTTTCGATTTATTTGCACCTTTCAAGAGTCACACGATAGTTGTTTGGACCGGTTAATTGTTTTCTCTGGATTATTTACCTATCTGGTCATCCTTTCACCCATTGGTGAGTACATTTTGAGCTACTTTATTGAAAGGGCTCAGTTTAGGCCCAACCGAGCAACAGGTCTAACTCCAAACTTGAGTGAACAGAAGCAATGAGTGCCTCAAAATAAACTCGCAAATGGATGGAAGGATGGCAAGACACCTAAACAAACAAGAAAAAAGACTTACCATACCAAGCAAGTATCATGCAACTCTTGAAAGGTGCAAATAAATCGAGAATAACTCGAGTTTGCAGGATTCTGCGACTGAGACGCAAACAACGTTTATCACCGAAATGGAGGGGATTCCCCGATTCCTACTGTTGCCAAGGCTGTCAGAATGGACCGCTCTCTCCCAAGTTCCTTTCCCAAATTATGGAAAGGTCTATTCTATCTACAAAGCATTAAGAATGTCAGAATTTCGTCAGAAACTTTTGTGGCTAAATATCCTAAAATTAAAGAAATCAACTGCCACCCCAGGACCTAAATTTCTTATAAGAATGTGAGAGCTTTATTTCATGCTGTAATCCGAAGCCTATCATATATTACTGCGTCTATCTATCTTACACTTTCCCCAAAGGTTGCCTCAGTAATGGCGAGAAAACAAACGATCTAATTTGGGAATCTTGGGACAAAGCTGCGTCAGATATCGATGATTGGGCGAGTAGTGTTGGATCTGCGTATGATGAGGTAGTGCCGCAGAGAAATAAAGCACTTAGTCTTCCAAATGCAGTGAGACTTGGACTCGGAAGTAGATCGATCCCTCCAAGTCCAGTATTGAAATCGAAAAATGAAGTTTCAATTACAAGGAGCAAGTCTGATGAGGCCAATGTTGGTAAGTTTCTTTTGTTTACTTTCGAGATTCAGGCCCCGTTTGCAAGGGATCAGATCCAAATGGAATCGGATCCATTTGGATCCGATTCACTTTTTGAGGGGCGTTTACACGGGATCGGATCCAGAAGTGTTGGCGTTTACACGGGATCTTATCCATGTAGATTTTATGAACTCTTAGCAGCGCTCTAGTAAACGTTTTCTCTTATTTTAGTCCGATCCTTTGAAATTTTGCACTCTAATAGACTCTGTTACATCTCTGATTCTCCTCTTTGAAATGTCAACGAGGGATTTTCAGTTCAATGGTGTAACTTTCTATCCGTACCAGTTTGGATCCGATCCCACCCGTTTACACGAGGCCTTTTTGGGATCGGATCCAAACGGGATCACTTTCGAAAGTGATCCCGTTTGGGTACGGATAGCAGATCCAAATGGGTTCGGATCCGTTGAGTCCCGTGTAAACGCAAGGCCTATCCGTTACAGTTTGGGTACGGATCCATTTGGATCCGATCTCGTGTAAACGGGGCCTCAGTTTATTCGGAATGGTTCAGTGGAATGGTCCACTTTAGACTTACTGTCTTCATGTGCTTTCTCTCCCTGAACGGATGAAGCGACTACAACAGCATCATTTCAGTGCAGTTCGAAGTCTAAGCACGCTTGACTGCCAATCCGAGATTTTATGATTCGAGTCCAGCTTCAGCCCTGCTTCGTAGAGTGTAGCTGTATGGCTGACTGGGTAGATGGCTGGATATGTGATGTCTGGATAGATGATGGCTGGATAGATGAGTGTAGCAGAATGGCTGGCTGGCTTGATATGTGATTGGCTCAATCTATGCAAACTAACAAAATATGACAGGCTAATTACTACATGCAAAGTAAAAATGGACTCTGCCCAAATACCTCAAAAATAGATTCTTTACTTCGTCAAATATTTCGAGATATAACCCAAGAAAACTTGATGATTTCGAAATTCCTCGGCTTCGTCTTGAATACAGTAAAACGTCTTTTTGATGGGGCTAGAGAGAGCGTGGCCCATTCTGACAGCCTTGGCAACAGGGGAGTCATCTCCTTGCGGCTCAATCATTGGCTGAAAACACCAATGACCGAAATGTCTTTTTTATGCCTTGGAGTAAATACCTGTAGCGAGATCCCGCATCAAATACGAGATTCTGCCTCATTGAGCTCCTATATAGAAAGATGATGGTGCTGTTGAGGTAGAGCGACGCAAACAAAACCCCTTCGAATAGCAGCTTTATTTATTTAAATCAGTATGTTATGGTTACTTTCTTTTAAGTATTTGCTAATAGAATATATTGTGTATAAACAAGAATAAATGAAAACAAAAATGAAAATGAAGCCAAGTGCACTTGCACTCACGCAGAGCGTCACGCAGAGCGTCACGCAGAGCGTCACGCAGAGCGTCACGCAGAGAGTCGTGAGTCACTATGCTCTTTGATGCAGAGAATCATGCACTACCTGTAATTTTAAATTGTAACCTGAAAATGAAAAAATGAAATGTCAAACTGGAATAGTTCTTTCTTATCCGGTAGAAAGAATTACGAAATGACAAATATAAACGATTTTCATCGGTAATACCTGAGCCTGTTTCACTTTGGATGTCAGGATATGAAAAGCGTGACGAACAGGGACTTTTTTGGTGATGAACAAGGACCAAGGACTGTGTGATTTTTGGTTGGCTTTGCTCGTTGATTAACCCTATTTTGGTTGGGGAGGGGAAAATTTGCCCCCCTTGTAGATTTTTTTAATAACTCTGTCAGGAAACATTTTATAGCGATGAAACTTCTTGACTTTTTGCAACTACCTATTGTGCAACTTCTCAGAAAGTTTCATTGAAATGTTTTGAAAATGAGGGGGCGGGAGACAATTCTCTGGGACTGACCCCGGAAAAATCGCAAATCCTGAAATCTCAATTATCGCGAAAAAAGGAGCAGAATTTTGAATATTTTGCAAATTTCTTTTGTGATGTAGTGTTATTTGATGTACTCTGTCATAATTATAATGTTTGGGTGGAAATTGTGCTCCAAATTTTATTTCATCGCGATTTTCCTGATTTTGGCCAATTTTTCCGCTTTTCTTGGCCACACAAAGGAAAATGCTGATGTGAGCAAAATGACGGCTTATTGTAGGTTAATTTTTATATTTGCAGAAAGTACATGCCTGAGGCTGTTAGCACACAAAATTTGGTTGCTCCGTCTACTAGCAGTCAAGAGTTAGGTAGGGGGGGGGGGGGCTTTCTTGCCCCCCAAACACAATAGGACTTATCAGATCCTCCCATTGTGACGGAATTGATTTCTTGTTTACTTTTAGCCAGCAACTAGCACCAAGAAGGAATCCGTCCTCAACTGTTTTCTGCTCCCACATAAGGTTAGGAATTAAGATTTAAATCTTCAGCTAGAACACGGCTCCCCATTATCACCAACGTCACGTAAACAAAAAACCTAAAATGTTGAGCTTTTCTGATATTTCGAGCGGTAGGATAGTATTGAGTACTCAGTTGTTATCCTGACATGGAAGTGGCTTCATTAAATTCTAAAATGGTTTGACGAAATACGTGTATCGCAGCCAATGACAAAAATAGCGCTGCTTTTCATCTTAAATATTTTACAGGGTCTTAGCAGAAAACGGCATCAGTCTGCATCGTTTCCCACATATCACGCTGAAAGATTTATTATCTTTTAAAATTCTGTTAGAGAACTAATGATTATTTGGCCAAAGCCTGTCAAATCGAATATTAAAGTTTTGGAGCATCTGGTTTTGAAGATCATGGAAGTCGAATCTTTGCAAAATTTTAAAATGAAATGTGTACAGTGTAGAGTGTCATTGCCCCGTTCTCGTAACTGACTTTTTGAAGGGCTTTATTTAATTTGCGATTATCCCAGAGAGCGCATTCTTGATAATATCATGGACATTTTTAGAATTTCACAGTTGTTTAGTTTTATGGAAGGATGTACGAAAGACGGCATCTGGAGCTTTTTTTTATATCACTAAAATTTAAAAACGAAAAACAAACTCAAATTTAATTTTGTTGAGGTGGAGGCAAAAAACATAACGTTATCGAGTTGCCTCTTGACAAACATTAAAAGCTTCATAAGTTCTAAACTGAAGCAGGGTCTTCGATTCCCTTAAAACTGTCGTAATTCTGAAAATGTAGATGATATCAATGATTTTCGCCCTAGATTACGGCACTTCCTAATGTTTCCTTCGATCAATTCACTAGAAAGAATAAGATAATAAATGTTACAAACTTCAACGCCGCTGCTGTTTTGAAGCAACAGCCGATCTTGAAGACGATATCATCTTCCTTTTCCTTCTCCCATAACGTTTCTATTTCTCGTCTGATTTACTTAAGCAAAGTCTCAAACTCTTAGTTGAAGTCTTTCCTATGGCACTTTTTCAAAAGTGAGAGAACTGAAATCACAGTTCCTCGACGAGTCCTTTACAGCTCCTCCCCAGTAAACGTACAAATAAGACACTACAGTTAATCAGCTGCTCTGAAGATGCCCTACTGGGCGAAGCTAGTGAGCAGTAAAACAAGGAAAGAAAGAGGGCAAACTGCTAAACTGCTGTGAGGGCGTTGCTATGGGTAAACTGTTTTCTCAAGGTAGTTTATATTCCTAAGCAAAGCAGTGGAAGATGGCTGGGTATACCTTTCAGAACTTAATTCTTTACCAAGTCCGCGCCCACATTTTTAGGCCTGGCGGCACCCTTGAACTGATGCCTGTTATCTTCGATTGTTCAGGCATTCTTCAAACGTACACTATACATCCTTCTCGAAAGGAAGCTTTAGATCAGGTTTTAGGGCTTTGCATGAAACCCGCAATGAAACTTAGCCGTAATGCAATGACAAAAAACAGTAATGAATTCACTGTAAGTAGACCTGATTTCGCTACGGCCAAACAGCAATACAGACTTCGTGTAAATGCTGCCTTTAGTAACGAGAATTGCTGTTATGAGCGTGGCCTATTTATACTTGCATAATAAATCACCTCATAATTGTTGCGCAATGCTCTTTCAGTCGTTTGTGACCCTGTGACAGCGTTATTATCATTCCCGTAGTCGAATGTGGGAACTTTGCAGTATTGTTCGTAGTGAGAGGCAGGCTGTTTTCTCCCCTATTACGTATTCAGTGCTGAAGCGGCTTTGCAAATAAGGGCTGTACATGGGAATGAGACAGCTTCTTTCTGAAATGGACATTGTGACGAAAAGAAATCGAACTGTGCGTGAAGGAATTTATAGAAAGTCTTCACTAATGAGCCTTTGAAGAGAAGATACGTTCAAAAGTGTAGTCCATAAAAGCTCTCTTGGGTCTCCCTTGGGGGAGGGGGGCTTATTTGATTTCTGACACTCCAGCTGGGTCTTGGAAGAGAAGTGGATTTTTAAAGAGGGAGACTAAACTAACGGGGTAAAGTCGGTAAAAGAAACTTAGGTCCAAATATTTTCCAGCATGGATCGGGTTATTGTTTAATAAAGGCTTTATCATATGGTAGAAGCTTTTAGAAACAATGTTTACATTATTGTACTTTGTTTGTGTTTCAGATCCTGTGCACCTTTGTATTTGGTCGTTTTGACGCCAACCACATTCGCATTTCCTTCATGTGTGATCACAAATTCTTCTTCAGAATTTACGGCAAAGAAGTCTTCGACGACTAACCTAAACCTTGACTGCCCATTTTAACGGCCTAGACATACACAAGAAACCCCCTCTCTCATGCTGTTTCTTTCTAAGGCAACGCCGGTCGGCTTCGAAAATAGGGCTTTTGCGGATCGATTCAAGAACTAACCATTTTATTGCTGTGTTGCTAGTCCAAGGAGCCGTATATTTGACCGGCCTGTAACAAGGGTCTTATCTGTGGATTTTATTTGTAAGGCAAACAGACAGGAGCTCGTGGTTTGAATTCTAATCTGGGGTTGTTTAGTAACTACGCATATATTTCTTCTTACCTTCCGCCTTAACTTTTCCCGTCCCATTTCAAGTACAGCTTGGACCACGTGCAAACAGTGTCTGCACAGTTTGGAAACGGCATAAGATTGTCACAGGTCGGATTTCCGTTCATATTATAACGGCACATTTTTTTGCCGGCACATTTTGAAAGTGGTAGAGTTTGAACACAAAACTATAACCGGCACAATTTGACAACAGCGTTGAAGTGACAACACATGAAAACTATGAAAACGGGACATTTTTTTAATGCGTTCCAAGTGAGGTTTTGTGACTCCTGCCGTCGCCCTAGATGAATTCATTTGTCTTCAAAACCCAGCTTCTTTTCAGAGAGCTTGCAACGAGATAGGCATCGTTTATTTTTGATCATTTTCAAATTGTGCCAGTATCGTGTTTTTTTTATTACTTATTCCATTAAAAATTTACAATACATGATTACTACTATACCTATACCTAACGCTACCCTACTACGGAGACAATACCCCAAGGAGCAAAACATTTTGTCTACCCAGGGGTCATAACATAAAGAAAAAGAAACAGAGCTACAACTACAAGTTAAGGATTCTTGCAACCAAATAATTGCGAGTGAAGATTTAAAAGTTTGGAACCATGAAAGGTAGTGAAAAAAAAAACATTAGTTGGTTATAAGTGGTTGAAATTCGTGTTATAAGTGGTTGAAATTCGGGTACCGTCACATTTTTCCTGTTTCCAAAATGTGATGGTGTCTTAGAATGAAGGAACGTAACGTCTTGTCTTTCTTTGTTTCTTAGGGCAAAGAGTCCACCTCGACAGCTGCAGCAGCAGTGGAAGTGCGCACGCAGTTGCACCAATGAGAGGTCCTGTTTCGAAACCGAGACCTTTGAATTTGACGGTAACGAATACAAATGGTTGTGAATCTAGTTCAACTGATTTCGAATGTCAATCAAATCCGCGTAAGTTATGCATCACAGTTACGTCCCGCCTTTAAAGAAACCCACATTTTTTTACCTAAGCCTATTGTTCTTCCTTAAATTATCCATTGTTTTCTTATTGTTCTGCAAAGATCCAGTTTCTGAACTTCTTATGAGGTAGTTTCTTACAGGCAGGACTTTACGGTATCCTCTCGTCAAGAATTTTCAAAAGAAACTGCATCCTTACTGAAACCGTGTCTCAGCTTTAAGCCTTGTTCACACTTGTCCTTTGGCTCGTTGAGGTCGTGCAGAAAGACCCAAAAGAAGACTCGGAGTTTGAATCCTTTATATTTTGGGTCTTTCTGCACGGCCCTAACGACTTCATTTCATTTCATTTTAAATTCTTTATACAGGGTAAAGTCTACAATAACAATTGATTTACAAACTGCCCTGTTAAAAACCTAATTACAATGGTTAAGCAAATAAATTAATAAATAGACCCTAAAAATACGTTAATGAAAAGAAAATTAAAATTTGAACGGAAACGGTTACATGCTATGCCAAAGTGGCGTCGTAATAGGCCTGATTTTCATAATTTGTACTTGAAAGCCAAAAATGTGCTTGCTCGTTTTGCCTCATTGCTAAGGTTGTTCCAAATACGTGCTTCCCTAAATTCAAAGCTTTTCTGTCCTGAGGACGTTTTGAACAGGGGAATACGAAGATCTGTTTTGGAATTGCGTAGCATCCTACTTTGAGTATCAGACAGCCTATGAAAAAGCCCTCTTAAGTAATCGGGAGCCTCATTGTGGAGAGCCTTGTAAACAGCCTTTGCAGTTTCTGACTCAATTAGCTCCTTAATAGTAGGCCACCCAAGTTTTTGTATTAAAGGTTGGGATTGGGCGTCATAAGGACTGTTTGTAACTATCCTCGCCGCCCGGTTTTGTAATTTCTGTAGCTTCTCGCTTCTGTAGAGCTGTAATACCTGCAGCTCCCCAGACGGGACAGCAGTATCGGAATTGCGGCTCAATAAGGCTTTTGTACATCGCTTGTACAGTTACTAATGGGAGGTATCTTTTAGCATAACGCAGCATTCCTTGACTGCGGGGAACCTTTTTTGTTATAGTCACTAAATGTTCATCCCAGTTAAGAAATTGGCTCAAATGACCTAGTGTTTACCAGGCTTTAGCTCTAGTACCATACCGTTGATATCCCTAACCTCAAATAGGAATTCTACTAAATTGTTTCAAATTAGGTGCTATGTGAAAATGTCTGCGAGCAGAAAAAATGGCGTGTTTTACACCAGTAATTTTTGCTGATTTAAGGCTGATTTCTACTCAGTAGAATTTTCCGAGCGGACGGAATTTTACGAAATAAAATGTCTGTCACGCTTATTCAAATTCAAAGCGACATTTTCTCTCGTAAATAAACTATTTTCAGTCCGCTTGGAAAATTTGACTGAGAAGAAATCAGCCTTTAGGCCTCTGTGCATCCTAGGTTGTTTGGGTCGTCAAGGCCGCGCAGAAAGACCCAAAAAACAAAAGACGAAAACAGAGAGCTTGAGTGCTTTGTCTTTCGGGTCTTTCTTCGCTGCTCTAACGACTTAAAAGACCCAGTGTGAGTCATGTTTTAGTATTCATGTCTCTTCAAGATAAAACGATTTTGCAGCCTAGGCTAGGTTCACACTACAATCATAGCAAAATAAGCTGGCACACAGGGAAATTTCCTTGTTTTCGTCATGCTTCCTAAAATATTGAGGCGAAAACATACGTTTGGGACCTTCTGATCCCCCTTCTTCTCTATTTCAATGTTGAGATGGTCGAATGGTTTTTGATTCAAGCAACATTGGGATGAGGGGAGCGGGGGACACGTAATCAAAGATCTAAGTAGTTTAATTTTGTGACTTGCCCAAATATTTTGACCAAGATTGTAGGTCTTTTTGGTCGTTAGGGTCGTGCAGAAATACACAAAATACCAGGGACTCAAACTCTGAGTCTATGTCTTTTTGGTCTTTCTGCACGAGCGTAATGACCCAAAAAACCTAGTGTGAACCAGGCTTTAGCAAGGGATTTCATACCTTATGCGCAACCGTCAGTCCGGAGCAGTGTTTGGCAGGCGAAGGTTCGCATAAAGTCAAATATTGCGAACGGGTCAATGTAGCATCACTAACGTTCGCACGGGATTTGCGGACGTTCTCATGCGAATTTCAAGGAATCAAAAGTGCCATTCAGCTTTAAGGTCCCGTTTACACGATACCGTCTTCATTTCATATCGGACTGGCCTCCTGTTTGCAGGAGAACGCACCATTCTGATACTTTTCACATTGTTTTCGCGTTTTCAAATGAAACCCACTGAGAAAGGTATGAAACTAATGCGATATCGTCAAAAAACGGGCGAATCCCGCCTTAACTCAATACGGAACCTCAGTATCAATCCTACGAGCCTCCTATTCACCTGGGGCGCTACGCAGGATATGTGCAATAGATGCAAAAAGCAGACTGTGATACCATTGCAGTGCACAGCAAGACGGTGTCGTGTAAGCAAAACCCCAATCCGATAGGAAATGAAAACGGTAGACTGCAAACTCGCCTTGACGCTATCCAAATTATATTTCAGAATCAGTGTCACAATCACCAAGAACACCCACTCGGCTATTCCATTTTGGCATGGGACATTCAATCAAGCACATGTTTTCAGCAAAGACATTTCTCATTTCATTGACTTGTGAATATTGTCATCGTCTCATGTTTGTTGGCGTCAAATGCAAAGAATGCGGGTAAGTTTCTCATGATGAGTAAGTTTCTCATAAGTTTCTCAGGCTGCAAAACAGGGCACGCAGACTAATTGAATGCGCAAGGCACAAAGATGGCTGGGTATGCGATTGGCTCGATGTACGCAATCTAATAAAATATGACCAGCTAATTACTACATACAAGATAAAAAATGGACTCTGCCCAGAGAACCTCAAAAATAAATTCACTCCTAGGTCGAATATTTCGAAATATAACACAAGAAAAATTGATGATTTCGAAATTCCTCGGCTTCGTCTTGAGTACTGCAAAAAGTCTTTTGGATACCAGGGAGCAAGTGCCTGGAACGAGATCCCAAAGCAAATACGAGACTCTGCCTCATTGAGCTCCTTCAAAGTAAGACTGAGGGAGTTCTTGAGGTAGAGGGACACAAACACAACCCCTTGGAAGAGCAGCTTTATTTTTTCATGATATTATCAACATTTATATTTACTTTGTTATGCTGATAGGGTATTGTGTATAAATAAGAATAAAATGAAAAAAAATGAAATGACTTTATTTAAAGGGGTTGGGGTAAGTTTGCAAAGAATGCAGGTAAGTTTTCTCATGGTGACTTTATTTAAAGGGGTTGGGGTAAGTTTGAAAAGAATGCGGATAAGTTTTCTCATGATTACTTTATTTAAAGGGGTCGGGGTTATTCAAGGGATTATTTAGATGCATCGCATGATGAAAAATACTTTAACCACTCATCAGCACAATCTGCAGTTGTTAATGATTGAGATATACAAGACAAAAAATAATTTGAATCCATCCTTTATGCGGGATGTTTTTACCGAGAAAAATAATCATTACAAGTTAAGAAGTGAAAATCATTTGCAACTGCCAGTGGCAAAGACAACAACATATGGAATAGAAAACATTCAATACAGAGGTTGCCTTTTGTGGTCCACTTTGCCAAAAGAAATCAAAGACTCAAACACATTCTCTGAATTCAAACAAAAAATAAAACTATGGGATGGGAGTTCTTGCGTCTGCAGATTGTGCAAAACTTTTGTCAAAGACTTAGGGTTTTTATGAATATCTTTAATTTTTTCGAAAATTTGTAAATAGGGTTAGGGTTGTTGGCGTTAATTGGCTTTAGCTATTTTTTATGTTGCCAACTGTAAACAAATTGTTATTGTCCTACAGCATCGGCGATGATCGTAACTTTTAATCTAAGGCCCCGTTCACACTACTCCGTTTTTGTACAAAAACGGAGAGAAAAACCTCCGTTTTTGTGAAAGTGTTCACACTGATCCGCACAAAAACGCCACAAAAACGGAGGTTTTCGAAAACGCTATCAAAAGTGGATATCCACAAAAACGGAGGTTTTTGAAAACGCACTTGATCAATGTGAACGCACAAAAACGGAGGTTTTTGAAAACGCTCCAATATGCAACAATGGGTTTCACAAAAACGGAGTAATGTGAACGCACAAAAACGGATGTTTTTCGCTGCGTTTTTGTTATCAGGCAGATCAGTGTGAACGCACAAAAACGGAGGTTTTTCTCGCCGTTTTTGTACAAAAACGGAGTAGTGTGAACGGATAGCTTCGATGCAACAAAAACGGATACTAACAAAAACGGAGTAGTGTGAACGGGGCCTAAGCTATTATAGAAGATATGAATGGTTGGTTTGTTCCTTAATGAGGTAAAATTATCTATCTTCAAAAGAACGCCCTCATTTTGAGAGGTAAAGAAAATCCTGTGGGATATTACCTTTCAGAAAACTGCAAAAATCATCGTTTTGTTTACAGTTTGGGGTGATGGAGCCCTTTCAAAGGGGCTAGGTCACGAAACCGTAAACAAACCGGTTATCTCTATTATCTACATTCTTGCGCACACACGGCCATTGTTTTCTGCACAGATTTTGGTGGATGGGTGAATCAACAATAAAGGTTGTCCTAAGAATCCATCAATATCTCAGCAATCGTACAACATACGAGTGTTTCGTTTGTTTCTCGACGAAATGCAAGAGCCTCTCTTCAAGATAACAAATTTTTTTAAGAAAAGAAGTGGAAAGTTTCTGCTATATGGCCTATCAGAAATACTGCAAAATCGTCGTTTTGAAAGAACTTTGCTTACATAGAGTGGCCCAGCCCCTTAATAAACTTCACACCAACCATGCAAAGCATGATGCGATTAATTGCATCAAAAGGTGAAGAGATGATTTCTTCAGTTTATGAACAAGGGCAGACTTTGTAATACAATAGCATCAATCGCTTTGGTTCACACCTCAATTCAAAGCGATTAGCGAATGCAGACAAAAAAAATTCTCTCAAGCAGAATTTCAAAAGAAACGAAGCCGCAAAGTTGCCCTTAAACCAGTAAGGCAAACTCTCGTTTGGTGCGGGCGAAGGGAGGTTTTTAAGAGAAGGTATGTGCTTATAACGAAAGAAGAAGGGTAAATCTAAAGTTCTGTCTCGCGGATTTTGTTTATTTGATTCAGAAACCGCGCAGAGGGCATTACAATTTTTGCATATCTATTGCTCAGACGTACGCAGTCACTCCTCAGCTCCTGAATCAAATAATCAAAATCCGCGAGACAGAACTTTAGATTTACCCTTCTTCTTTCGTTATAAGCACATACCTTCTCTTAAGAACTTCCCTTCGCCCGCACCAAACGAGAGTTTGGCGTACTGGTTTCAGGGCAACTTCGCGGCTTCGTTTGTTTTGAAATTCTGCTTGAGAGAATTTCTTTTGTCTGCATTCGCTAATCGCTTTGAATTGAGGTGTGAACAAAGCGACTGATGCTATTGTATTACAAAATCTGCCCTGTTCAGTTTATGGATATTTGGCCTGAAGTGGGGACAAATATATGGCCGATAGATTGCGCACAGGATTGATATTGTATGTATGGAAATAGAATACCCTTTAATGTGATGAAGCTTATTTGAAATATGATTAATTTCTTCTAGATTCAAGTGCCACAAGAAATGTTCTCGAAAGGCACCTCCATCGTGTGGACTTCCACCTCAGTTAGAGAAGATATTTATCGATACGTTACGTCATGACTCAGCTGGAAATGGTATGTGCATTCTTTCTTTATTTATGCTTACATTTGCCTGGGGATGGGAAAATAGCGGGTCACGGCACCATTTTTTCATTTATTGCTGATGTAAAGTGGACCGGAAGGATTTCTAGCTATTATTTAAGGCTAATTCAGGCAACAAGGACACATTTGTAATACAATAGCAACAGTTGCTTTTGATTCACACCGGCGATTACAGACAAAGGGAATTCTCTGAACCAGTTATTCAAAACAAACACGACCGCGAAAGTTGACCCAAAGCCAGTAAGGCAAAGTCTCGTACTGTGCAAGCGAAAGGTGGCTTTTAAGAGAAGTTATGTGTGCTTATAACGAAAGAAGGAGAATAAGTGTCTCGTGGATTTTGTTTATTTGATTCAGAAGCCGTGAGAATGCATTATAATTATTGGGTATTTACGGCTTAAATGAAAAACATACCACACGGCTCCTGAATCAAATAAACAATATCCATGAGACCGAGATCCCTTAGGGGGCCTCTAACATCCCGTCGGAAACCTTTTTCAGTCATTTTGCACCATGAAATTGTTGTTAAGTTGAATTTACCTGTATTTCTAATGCAAAGAAGAAAGCAAGAAAAAAATCACAAAAAATCCTTCGATCACATGGCTGTCAAATAGATATTGATTCATTTCGATCCATATAGTACTCTTGATGCTGGGAATCCTCAAAAACAGGGAACTGTTTTCTGGCTCACCCCGTACTTTAGATTATGTAAAGGTGATCTGAAGCGAAAATTTTTATTGATGCAAATGAAGGGCCCTGTCGATTGATAAGAAATCCTGTTGAAATTTTTTGATATCTCATTTTGTTTTCAAGTTATCCAATGATTTTAAGTGTCAATTGATGACGTCATTTTGTTTGCAAATCATTAGGATTCTATATGGAAAGAAGCTGTATCTGATCTTTGGAAGGTTACAGTTTTAGGAGACATTTCAGCTCAGCAGAATGAATGCAATAAACATTGTTTTATCAACTGATGTGACCGTTAGAAAGGCATTTCATTTGAAGGAGGTCGTTGACTTTATTTCCCTTTGGAAACGTGGTCAACCTTGTATACTTTCTCGCACTTTATGCAAACAAAATGACGTCATCAGCCAATCGTACAAATAACTCGAAGGTGAAACAAAGTATCACAAAAATTTTAATGACATTCTTCATCGTTCAACAGGGCTATTCATCTGCATCAATGATTATTTTTGCTTCAGATCACCTTTAAGAAGAAAGCTTATTTCCCATACTATACGATACCTCTAATTTTTGTCTTTTTACAGCATTCAAGTTTTACACGCTCCCCAACATGAAGAGAACTGTCTCTGATCCATCAAGCATACTGTTACAAGTTGACAAAGAAGTTCCAGGCCGACTCACTCCCAATCGTAGCCATGGTGATTTGGCAGCTCATGCTGTTGATCATCGAAACAGGATATACAGTGAAAACTACTACCCACCAAGCAATATGTCTCATTCTGGTGATTCATGTTCGACAACCTCGTCTGCATCTTCAGATCCTTCCTCCCCTGCAGTTACAGATTCACCAAATGATGTGAGGAATGCTCATAATGTGCCATACTATATGCCTCCCTCAGCAACGGATGAGCATTTCTTTTTCCCAGGTTTGAAAGTTTGTTCTGTTTAATTTTTGATCATATTTCAAAATTTGATTTGAAGTTGATTGAATTTGATTTGATTTGAAGATTATTTCAGCAAATTTTTATAAATAGCAAGTGATGGGGCACTGGCATTTTTTATTTCAGTGCTTAGTTTATTCCACTCAGTCATACTTCGATATGAGGAACTACGTTGCCCGTAAGAGGTTGCAAAGCGAGTTATTCTAAGATCCATGTCGTTATTACGGAGAGACCGTGAACTGTGTTCTGACAATTTTGTGCACATTAGCTGCGTATATTCAGGGGGCTTATCCATAGAGAGACTTGTAAACTGTAGTTGCAGTTTCAAATTAGATAATTTCTTTTATAGTTAACCACCCCAGTCTTCCAATCAAAGGAAAAGATAATGCATCATAAGAGCTATTAGTAACGATTTGTGCAGCACGGTTTTGCAGCTTTTGCAGCTTACCAAGCTGGATTTCTCCGCAACAACCGCACACCGAATTTGTTAGAATACAGAACACCATGCAGAAGTTAAACAATGAAGCTTGAAGTGCTTTTTGCAGCTTTCTGAGAAAAGCTCAATTCACATTTGCAAGTTAAACCAAATTGAAAGCAGTTTGTGCCCTGTTATTGTTCTGACCTTAGTTACTGCTTTATTTACTTTGTTTACGCGGGAGCTAAATTCATACATCACTGAGTCTCTTTTTATTTGTTTGTTTTCTTATTTTTTTTGTTTTCAATTTATCTTGAGTGGGCTTGTCAGGATTTGTAGCTACTGAAAGCTAATTTAGGCCCACTGTCCATGCCGCATCCAGGCATGGGAGCCCTAGTTTAACGTCCCTTCGGAAGGACGACGAGGTGAGTTGTGAGGTCAGGCCTCCGAGGTCACCCATCCGGAGTTTGACCTCACTCGACCGTAACCGTAAACAAACCTGTTACCTCTAAGATCTATATTGTTGCCCACACGTGGCCATTGTGTTCCGCTCAGATTTTGGTGGATGGGGTGAATCCACAATAAAGTTACTTCAAAAAATCCACGAATATCTCTGCAATCCTACAACGTATGACTGTTTGGTTTATTTCTCTAGAAAATTCAAGAGTCCATCTTCAAAATAGCGCCTTTATTTTGGGAAAAGAAGTGGAGAATATCTGTGATATGGATTGTCAAAAATATTGAAAAATCATTGTTTTGTCAGAAGGTTGTTTATATAAATGACGTGACTCTGCCCCTTTGACTTCAGTCACCTGACGAAGACTGTATAAGCGACTCGGCCACTCACCCCGTATGACCCAACCCGCAAGTAGGCCGGACCGGTCCCCCCAGAAAGCCCCCTAGTAGGAACCTCAATTCTCTTCAGGGAGTCCGTAGAGTCTGCACGCAGTCTACTATGACCTTGATTCCTTTGGATAAAGCGAAGGGAAGGCGAATCCAGCAAAACTTACGGAATGTACAGTAGAGATCTTTATCAATTATTTCATTCATCGAAAGGGACAGACTGCCTTTAAGCTATATGCCAGGATGCCTAACGTGGCATTCTAATTGGGTAGTAGGTCGATCGAAGGAATTGAATTCATTTGATTGGTGGGAATTTGGCCTGGTCAGTCGGTTAAAGTTTAACTTATATTTACAAAAAACCAAGTATGATCTGGCTTCAAAGCTACCATAGGTCTGTTGCCCTTCCCCCGCTTATTATGTTTTGAAAAATTTCCCACCTCCACTTTGATTCCAACCCCTCATTTTATTGATTTTTCAAAAATTTAAATAAGTGTGAAAATAGTGTTTGAATAAGTTTGAAAATATACGCGTTTACCTAAGAAAATGACTACATTCCATGTTTCCAACCTCACCCCAATTGTTCCAGCCCCATGATTATTGCTTTATCTAACCGTTTCAAACCGCCCCTCGCCCACGATTCTACTCAACCCCCTCTGCTTATTCGGTACTCGAGAGTGCGCAGGTCTAAGTTGGAATTGTTGCAGTAGTTTGTGTTCTTTGTGAATTTTTATTTCTAGTCACACTGTTTTACTCCAATAGCAATTCAGTTCGGGTGCCAGCCTGCGACGGCAGATTATGTAAAATATTTAATCCTAATTTAGGTCTTTATTGTTAATTATATCTTCACTGTATTATTATATGTATTTTTTGTAAATAGTTTGCCGTAAATTAGCAATTGTAGCTATAGTTTTAGCCAACGTAAATGAAATAATTAATAATATAATGATAATAGACATTATCGGTGTGATTCAAAGAGATCTCAAAAGAAGCAAGCTTCTCTGCGAAGAAATTGTACGTTAGGTTATACATGCTATTTATGCTTTCGTTCTGAAGATTTTTCTTTTCGTCTTACCTTTAGGTGACGATGCAGTGGACAATGACCTTATTCATAGCACAGCAGAAACCGAAACAAGTACATTAATTGGGACTACGCGCAGGTGAAATGAATATTCTAAATCTACCGAATTTTGTTGGTGATATGATATGCTACTTACTGACTTTGAATCCAAAAAATTTCCAGCTGGCGAGGGTGGCTTGCCTCGCTTCTGAGACCACACCTAAGCCTCGTTTCAGAGCGCACACAGAAATCTGTTCAAATTTTTATATGAAAGTCCGTAAGTGCCAGTTTAAGCAGAAATAAAGAATTTTGTTGTTGTTGTCATTGTTCGCAATGTTGTTGTTGTTATTGTTACGATAACTTGGACTATGTCATGAGTCTAAATAAGCCGATCTCTCTAAGAAGTCCTCTCTCTTTCAAAGCCCCCTCTGATTTGTCCGAAATTAGATAAGCCTGCGGGGGTTCAAGAGAGCTTTTACGGGACGTACTCTGTATACAAATTATGAAATGGAATTGAAATAAGACATCTGTGGTCTGTATGCCAGCAGTGATAATTATGACGACGTAGGCTACTAAGTTTTGCAGTAGTAGTGTTAGTACAGAAATTGAAAATACGACAGCAAAGCATCCTTTTGAGCAAGACATTTATTGTAAAGGTATTTGTAAAGAATCTATCAGTGCTTTTTTGTTGTAACTGAAAGATTTACGTTGATTTTGGTGCAATTTTTCCTGTAATGCAAGATCACATATAATAAACAATGGACGTACAATAAAGTTGTAACCTGTAAGGCAACAAGTTTATTGTACGTCCATGGGTTTATTATGATAAGTCCGATTTGCGGGGTGAGTGGCCGAGTGGCTTATACAGTCTTCGTCAGGTGACTGAAGTTAAGCTTGGTCGAGTGAGGTCAGATTTCGGATGGGTGACCTCTGAGGACTGACCTCACAACTCACCTCGTCGTCCTTCGGAAGGGACGTTAAACTAGGGGTCCCATGCCTGGATGCGGCATGCACAGTGGGCCTAAATTAGCTTTCAGTAGCTAGAAATCCTGACAAGGCCACTCAAAACAAATTGAAAACAAACAAACAAAAACCAGTCCACTATTTAAAGCTATTTCAAAATTTGTATCACAAATCATTGGAAACTTATTTGCTTCATTTTAGTGAGATGTCAACCGACACAATGATTGAAACTCATGGCAGTTCGAATTCAAAGTCAAGTAGCGGAACGAAGAGTACGGAATCGGTGAGCAAATTTCTGAATCTGAAAATCCGAAAAAGAGTGTTTGCTCGCTTGCTGTTGAATATTTGTGCTAAGAATCAGATGCAGAAGCCCGTCTCTAAAAGTAGAGATCCCTTCAAATATCATTTCTCTCCTTCCTTTTCTCTTTCCATTCTATATCATCGGGACTGGCAGCCCTCTTGATTCTAGCGTATTAACAGCTTGATCGCAGAATTGATGTGCCCAAAAGTTTCACAGTTTGAAAGGTTCCAAACAATGATACTTGTTTCAGCAGAGCCATTTTGTGCCAGATTATCAGTTTGGCTATGGAACCAGCTTTAAGAATGATTATACCCGATCAACAGAAGCTTGCACACTAATATCCAAAAGTTTTGGACGACTAAATTTTGGACAAACTATCTGCAGACAAAAGCTTCTGATATTTTTCATAGAATTTTTAACGATTTTGAAAATTAGATATTGTCAGCCTATTTTTGCTTATTTAGAAAATGTCATACGTTTAAAAATCTTGCTTCATTTCAGCGGCGCTTGGTCAGAAATTTGTCTCAAATAATTATTGTTGAAAATATGATGAGAATTATTACTGAGATGGAGTTAGTTTTAGATTAAATGATATAATTCACTAATTAACACACCCATCGCGTTCCTTTTCAATGCAAAGCGTTCCGTGAGCAAGACAGTACTTTTTCAACCAGTGGAAATGTTTTCTTGTGACTTTTCTATGCGGCGAAAAACGTTTGGACAGTAAGTATTTCTGACTACAAAAAATTTCGGACATTAAGACTTTTAGATATATGACATATCCAAAACTATTTCCGCCCGAAAATTTGGCTTTGATGTATTCGTCCAAGAAGTATAGTTTTTCTTAACTTTTAGATATGATCGCCTTGATATGGAATGTATTCGTTCTTATCGAATTTTTTTCTTTGCAGACAATCTCTGAAAATGATGACTTTGCAGTTGATAATCTGGACAGCCAAATTTCAGACGTAATTCCACATCGAATCAGACTAAGAGGCGTAAGTATCCTGAAAGTGGAAAGAGCTAAGGAATGGATTACTGAATCAATAAAAGAGTGAAGAACGAAAGAGTGGAGGGAGGAGATAGTGAATGATTGAAATAGAACGTGAAGCTTTCTGAAAAGTTGCCAAAGTTTCTTCAAAATTTTTGTTAGGCATTCGGGTCAAAGACCAAATCAATGCGAGTGACTTCTCAAATGTTTGAAATCGCTTTGAGTCTGCAGGAACTGGAGCTTTTACTAGCTACCTGATTATGAAGCACACCCCAAAGTCCAAAACTTTTATCATCAAATGTGTGACAGTGAAAAGCAAATCTTGCTGATTAAGTAAGCAAGATCTAATTCTTTCTTTTATCGTTTATTTCAAGTTTATTTATTGTTTACAATAAGCACGACCATAAATCCATGACACACAAATTAGAGAATTATTGCGGGCTTTTGGACCCCCAAGATGAAAACTGAGTGTTTAAGGCATGGTTTAAAACATCGTATTTTTGCCACGTTGAATCGAACTGTATCAAAAATGGCAGCCTGCTGTGTTAAAAATTTTATTTAAACATCATCTTTTGTCGGGTCGGATTGAAAGTAAAATCTTTCAAATGGTTATTTTTCAAAATTCGCAAACACAGTGGGTGATCACACGTAGAAATCGTGGACCATAGCGGAGAAGTGATTACTTAAACGTGGCTAAAATACGATCTTTGAATCAAGTCGTCTTTCTGCCAGTCAGCATGGCAGCGCTGGTGAACTCCTACCGGTTTAACAATCGAAAAAGGCTGGTGATTTAAATATCATTTTCATGTCGAATTTAATTGACACGTGGAAATTTTTAGAATTCCATACGGCCAAAATATGATGTTAAAACCAGGCCTAAGGCCCTGTTTCTATGAGGAAAAACGCCTCACCTGCCAGACCCGGGGCTGACAGGCGAGGTAAATTTCAGTCACTGTTTATATGAGATTTTTCACCTCACCTGACAGCCCTGGGGCTGAGAGGGGGGGGGGGTGGAGTAAAGTCTCTCTTCCGCGCAATCAGAATGAACTGACCAGTGAAAATCAACGAAAAATTTCAATTCACTTCACCATACCGGTGGTGCTTCTTTTATATGGAAGAAATTCACCTCACTCACCCTTGTGATGTTCCACCTCTAGTGAGGTGGGACTTCACTATACCGGTGGTGTTGGGTTCGTCATGTAAACGCGAAATGAAAATACAAAGGATTCTATTGGACGGTGGAATCTCACCTCTTAGCACTGGCAAGTGAGGTGTTTTTCCTCATATAAACAGGCCGTAAGAGTGATTAATTGAATAAATGATTCGATTTGTGATTATAATGATGTGCATCAAAAATCAGTTGTTCAAAAAACTCAAATTAATGTGCGTGGTTGTGAAAAAAGACAAAACTTATTGATAATGATTTCTGTTTCAATTAACCCTTTCACCCCCGGAAGGGCCATATAGCCCAACAGTATTCGTTGAGAACTGTGAATTTTTAAGGGGTAAAGCTTTTAGAATTTTGATTGATTTGAAAGATTATGGACATTGCATTTATCTATTGCTTATTGAATCACTGATTATGATACCCCCTGGAAAACGACGATCTACATTAGGTTTTCCTGTTAAGCTTAATTTTAGCCGGGCGTGAAAGGGTTAAGATTATTAACCAGTTATCATTTGAGTTTAAGTTTTGATAAATGTTAAGTTTGAGTTCTCAATTTTTAATTTGAAAATTATTAAAGTATGTTATAGTCCTTTAATTTCACATTTATTCAATTCAATTCATAGCTAACTTGGTCAAAATAACGAAACGGCCTTTAAATTTTGTAGAATTGTGTCGATTTATTAACGACTCTATGAGTATCTTCAGAATATTACAAAGCTTCTGAGAGACAAATCTTTAAAATGCTGTCTTAATTGACTTTGCACTTATCTAAATTTTTTAATCGGCTGTTTCACTGCGTTCGTTAAAGGTGATCTGAAGCGAAAACTTTTATAATGCAAATGAATAGCAGTATTGATGGTGACAGCCTCTAAAATTATTTTATATCTTGTTTCATTCTCGAGTTATCCACTATTTTGTGGGACTGGTTAGTGACTTCATTTTGTTTGCAGACAGTAGAGAAAGTGTATGCAAGGATGACCATATTGCCAAAGGGAAATCTAATCAAAAAGACAGAGCAGAAACCGCGTATATGACGTCATCGAGCAATCTGAGATAAGGATGTGTTTTGACAGATAAGCTTTTTGAAATGACAAATCAAGAGCGCAGGGCCCTAGGAAGAAAATATCAAGTGTTGCCTAATTTTGAGATCTGTTGCAGGGAGCTGAGAGGGCTTACGAGTTTTCGCGCGTGCGTGCGCACTTACTGCTCTGTCGATTAAAAACTTTTTCAATTAACATGCCGTTTCTAAACATCATATAAAGTCATGAGACGGTTTATATTACATTCATTTAGCTCAGCTGAAATTTTAATCAAAACTGTAACCTTTTGAAAGTAAGATATAGCTATATTTCCATATGTTGTTCTCATGATTTCAAACAAAATGACGTCATCAGCCAATGCTTAAAGTCAGCAGATAACTTGAAAACGAAGGGACCTGAAACGGATTTCCTATCATTCGACAGTGCTCATCTGTTCATTTGCGTCACTTCAGATCACCTTCAAAGTATCTTGTGTAGTTAAATTTAATGCAAATTAATCATTGCGTTTAATTTTAACTTTGTTTTAACTTTGTCCTATAACTCTTTTGATAAAAACCCTTCAATTTACCTTTTTCAAATCATTAATTTTCGTCACTTTGATTTAAATTTTTGATTTGAGTCACCAGGTGGTGCTTCGGTTGCGTGATGGTGTCTCAAATTTAATTCCATAATTTAATAGCTAACTTCTTAAACACTTGCTACTCTAAATGTCATTAACAGGATGAACCCTTAACCAAGGAAGAAAAATTGGATATGCTAATGAATCTTCATGTAAGTATCGTTGGAGATGTAAACTGCACATTAACATTGTTTCCTTGTGTTATCATAATGACTCTGAGGGTGTAGAAGGGGTTTTGACTAGCTGACTAACAGGCTGCTTTCCCCACTGACTAATGACTAACTTTGTTAAAAGCCAAGACTAATGACTATATTCCATTGTATTCTATAGTTAACTAATGACTAAAGCCTATTTTCACTGCATTATAGGTAAAAAAACACTCGTAAAATAAGAAAAATGACTCAACCATAACTATTTCAGACTAATATAAAAGTTCTTAAAGCTGAAAGCTTTTGGCAAAGGAAAATTTTGTGTCATTACATGCAATTATGATATGATTTTGTGATTTTGTGATTTTGTGCGATGTTTCACGATGAAAACTAACTGGTATTGGGCCATTTATCAGCAACTAAATCTTCTTCGAAATACAGTAAAGCCCCGCAAACAAGAACATAGCAAAATAAGAACCTGCAGACTGATTTTCTGGAAAAAGACACCCAAAGATAGGAACCAAAAACAGACTGATTTACTTCAATGTTCTTATGAGATGGTACACTTAATTAAGAGATTTCATCATATTTCATCATATAACAAACTCCCAACTATTGATAACTGAACACCTCTATCAGTTTTTCAGGGAAATGCAAATTGTTTTATAAAGCCGTGTGATATAAACCGTTTTGTCAACAACAAAAATACCATACTAATATTTACATGCAGTCATTGTACCCTCAAGTTTATTTAATACATAATATATACTGTAGCTATATAGTCATCATAGTCACAAGTGTCCTTGCCATAAGAACAACACCCTGAAAATGTCATAAGTACCTCATTTATAAGAACCTAGCCAGTCTGTTTTTTAGAAAAGTATGTTCTTGTTTGCGGGGTTTTACTTTAATGGAAAAAACAGAGCTGTCAAAAAGGGACTACAGTAGAATGTCTTAAAAAGCGCTGTTTTGTGGCAAAGTTAATGGAAAGATTTGAGAGAATAATATGCTTTTCCTGACAGATGAATAACAATCATCCCACGTTGGAAGTACATGTCTTTGGCTATATGAAATGTTTCTTTTTAATGCCGTACCAAACTGCTTTTCTACCGCATTCAAACGTAAATGATTTGTGCCATTCATGGCATACTTTGCATGAAAGAGCTCGTAACAGAAATATTAGTTGAAAGGAAAGTCTGACTAATTGAAGCCAAATATCTTGACTAGTGACTAACTGGGAGGTTTTTTTGCTTGACTAGTGACTAGCAGTACCCCCCCCCCCTCCTTCTACACCCTCACTCTGTACTGTTTTTCTCCTATCATGAATTAAATTTTACAATACACGATAAATACTGCACTACTTACAAAATACTCTACAATACTACAAATACAATACCAGGAGGAGCAAGGTATCATGTCTACCCCGTGCCTTGAGGGAGGAAAAGAAGAAAAAAGCAAAACTACATAGAACTATACTCAAAAAGAAACTGCATTAAAAAGTGGACTTGGTAGCTGTGTGATGGATGGCAGAACGGTCCTGTACTGTAGCTTTAAAAAAATCGCTTTGTTGCTGAATACATTTCACACGATACACGATATAATTATACAAAAAATCAACAAAGCAAACAAGTGTAGGAAACAAAATTGGATTTACCATCCATTGGCACTTTGGTCTCAGTATTAGCAGCCTTCGTACTCATTTTTTGTTTTGTTTTGTAGGAGCGTGGCAGCCTGATGTCTGAGTGGGTAATTCCATTCGCAGATATCGAACTTGGTGATTTGATTGGTAAAGGAAGGATGGGTGCAGTCTATAAGTGAGTACTTTTTGTTTGCTAAAAGTCCTTTCTGTTTGAATTCCCTACATCTTTGTCCACTCGATAGTCTATTATAAAGATTTACGTTTAGCCAGACTGGATAAGTCATCAAACGTACAGTAAGCTGAGCAATCGAGATTGGACAAAATCCAGACGAAGGGTCAAGTCGAAAATGTTTAGTACTTCAGGCTGTAGGCTATATACCGTAGTTAACGTTATTTTATGTATTGATATTACAGCAACCTTAAGTTTTAGAAGCCAATGGAATATCCATTCTACTGTGGAATATACATTCACATCAAATAATCTTGTAATACTTGTACTCAACCAAAGGAAGCTATTCATTTTCCGAAATAGAGGACTTCCCAATCAATAGACTCTTACGCTATCTTCAAAAAGGGCCTGTATCGAGCGTTATTTTTATACAAGTTTATACAGATTTGCCGCGGAACCGTGCGCCCTTGCTCTATGCTTTTTTTTATCAGCCACGGGCGGGTGGATGCATTGCAGTGGGGGCAGAGCAGGGAGCGCCCTGGGCAGAGATTCAGACTGCGTTCACACGAAAACAGCACATTTTCTGCCGGCAGATTTTGAAAACGGCACATTTTGGAAACGGATTTGTGAAAACGGCATCGTGTGAACGCTATCTCAAATTTTGTTACTGTTACATTTTTCACCGTTTTTAAAATGTGCCAGCATCGTGTGAACGTAGTCTTAATGTTTCCCTTGAGTTTTCCAAATCTTTTATAGAGCATTTCCAACAGAGTGGTAAGGTGTGCATTTAAGTGCTAAAAACTTGATCTGTGCCGTTTTGGAGTTAGGCCTAGCTGCGAGGAACGGTGAATTTATGTGCCAACAGCATCGCGATTCCATGCGAGTTTGTATAGATTTGAAAAAATTATGCTCCATCCAGGCCCTTTTTGAGTAAAGCTAAAAGGTTTATTTTATTTTAGTCAGTCAGGCTAGGTAGCGACATCGTGACGAACACACTTGTAAACAATATTCATTGAAAAATGGCGATGATAGTGGTAAAAATGTCCTAAAATAATCATATGAAGATTTTATCCCTTGTAAAAGCACATGAAGCTTAATATTTAGCAGCTAAAATACTGCAAATTTGTAAGGAGATGGAGGCAAAGAAACGAGACTTTGACTCAGCACACTAAGCCCATATTGTGCTAATTCAAAGTCTTGTTTCTTTGCCTCCACCTCCTTACAAATTTTGTGGAACCCAATATGGGAGGAAGGTACACTCGACAGAGAAGAAGATAACAAAACGCCAAACCACCCCATCAGTGCGATTTTAAAAGAAATAGCAAAAAAGAATGATAATTGTAAACCTCTTCAAATGATTTTGTAGAGCGAAATGGCATGGTGAAGTTGCCGTAAAAATTCTACATGTTGAAAATCCAAGCGAAAAAGAGAAAACAGCCTTCAAATACAAGGTAGGATGAATTTCCTTTCACAAACTTCATTGGGAGCCAATATGTACACGGCCTAATAAAATCAAGTAATGTCGAGCAGACAAATTTCACAAATTTTGTTTGAGATTTCTGAAGATATTTTAAGATTTCGAAGAACTTTTAAAGATTTTTAGATTCCTGAGATGATTGAGATTTCATGATTTTGCAAAATTTCCAAAGATTTCTAGAGATTTTTAAGGATTTTCAAGACTTGCTAAAATTTTTCTAGATTTCGCAAGTTTTTTAAGGATATGATCATAGTTGAGACCTTCATAGAATTTTCGAAATTTTTCTGATAATTTGTAGCATTTGTTTTGGGAGATTTCAGAGATTTTGAGAGATTTTCGAAGATTTTTAAGATTTTGTTTGGGATTTGTAAGATTTTTTGAAGAATTCAGAGATTCTAAGATTTTTTGGGATTTCCGTAAATTTCTGAGAATTTTTTACAAACATGAACCAGATTGTGGTGTGATGTTCCCTCTGGCCCCACTAAGGAGATGCGCACGGAGGCATCATATTTCGTTCTGTTTTTACTGTCTTTTGAGTTATCGTTTCTATCTTAACTTCCTCATTTCGTTATCTAATCTTTCTGTCTCATTTAGGTCCAGACATTCAGGAAAACGAGGCATGAAAACCTCATTCTATTCATGGGTGCTTGCATGGAGCCACCTACTTTAGCAATCGTCACAAGGTAAGGATAAACAAATGAATGCAGGTAAACATTTGCACTTTGATGTAAAATTAGTTAAGCACGACGAGTGAACTCATTTTCAGATCTAGTTTTTACTCGTTTCAAATCTGTAATACATTTCATACACATCCAAAGGCCTAGGTACCGTGTAGAATACACAATTTCAAAGTCATGAAGCGAAGCACATTGCTAAAGTAGTAATTGTTTCAATAAAGCAACGATAAAGCATTTTTTAAGCCACGGTCTTGATAATCTTGAAGGAAATAAACTAGATAGGAAGATGGTGAAAAGTACGAAATTTCTTAGTTTTAAAGACATGTGTATAAAAGATTAAACGATCAATCGCCAACTAAAGAAGGCTGAAAATTAATCGAAACATGACTTTGGAAAATTTCCCCGTTTTATCTGAAGTCAATTTGATAGAGGATGAATCAGACGAATGTATCCTTTGTTTGAAAAAAAAATGGTGCAGGATTGCTTGTGCAACCAATTTGTACATTTCGATTCAGTTACCTCACTGAGCCTTAAAGCAATGTCTGAGCCAAGAAAAACATTATTTTGCCATTTTAATTGTTGAATCATTACAATTTTTTGAAAAGCCAATGGAAGCTACAATCCTGGCCATAAGTTATAAGTGTTGCGAATGTTTTGAAAATCTCGAATGTTCTCATTTCGTAACTCACCGCTCCCCCCCCCCCCCCATTTAATGTTGTTTGTGAAGATATCCTTAAATCTGATACCTGCCATGCCATCTGAGGACAAAACAACAACATTGAGATGGGGGGAGGGGGGAAGGTGAACATTTTGACTGTATTTTGGTAGTGACGTCTAAAAAATAGGGGAAAGTCGATTTTTTCTCAGCACCTTATGACCAGGATTGTAGTTTTAAGGAGTTTTTCCATTGAAATTAAGATAATGCGTTTGAAATTATGAATAAATTCTCAAAATAAGTTAAACCCTCATTTAAGCAATGGAGTTGAGATTTTCAAATTGGTATTATAATTTTTGCATTACAATTTTTCGTTTCTGACTCACCCAGTATATTGGATTCATTTTTATATGCGATTAAGCCTACAGTAACTGTTTCCAAAGGCCAAAACCAGAAATTATTACCCTATGGTCAGGGCAGCAACTCTGTTATTCAAGCTGATTGGCTGAAAACCTTCGAATTTGACGTAATGATGGGGGCTTTTTTCTCCGGTAGTGCCCGCTCACTACGTCACAAGGTTTTTTCTTTATTCATTTAAAAAACAACAAACTATAAAGACGACAAGATTAATTAACTAAGTGCCATCTATAGTGGGAAAGGACTTATAGTCAGCGAGTCCCCACTATGTATGGCACTTACAATTTAATATAAACTGTTCTTTCAATATTTAATATAAACTACGTCACAACGTAGCTTCGAATTCGTAACACAGATCGATGCTTCAAGCACGTCGAGCAACAGTTTCAAAAAGCAACAAGTGGCTTCGCCTGCAATGGCTTTAAGCTAGGCCAACGATAATTTGGCATTGAAATCATATTCTACTTTGGTAAATCAAATTTTTTTAATCGATGCATTTCTTCTCGATTACAGCTTTTGCAAAGGGTTAACACTTCATCAGCATATTCACGAACAAAATAACACATTCGATAACAACAGAATCATTGCTATGATTACTCAAGTCGCACAAGTAAGTTCGTGTACTAGTGCCTTCGTATTTTACCAGTTGACCAAAAAAGTGTAAAAATTACCAAAATTTTAACATTATTTACTCAAGAAGCACAAAATCAAATTCACCACGCTGCGACCAGTCTTGTAGCCTGCGTCGCAGACCAAATTCCAAAGGAAAAGGAATAGGTTCCTTTAGGTTCCTATTCCTTTTCCTTTGGGATTTGGTCTGCGATGCAGGCTACCCGTCTTGCCCTGCGCTACCCGGTTTATATTAAAGTCCAAAATTTAAGCTTACCTCAGCTATTTGTATCAAAGTCATATGTCTCTTTAAATTTTCCGATTGTTTCATTGGAACACTTAGGATCATGATTTTCATTTTTTTGAATTTCAATGTTGCATTAAATTGCGTACACATTTTCTTTGTACAAACCTCAGTTTAAGATACAGAACTCTCAGATTACCTAATCTGTAAGAAACGGCAACAAAACTGGAAGAATATCACTGATAAAAATTTGTTCTGTTTTTATTTTATTTCTAAGAATAACAGGAATACTGCCGCTTGTTTGTGTAAAGGTGACCGGAAACGAAAATTTTTATTGATGCAAATGAACGGCATTGTCGAATGATACGGAATCCTCTTTAAATTTCTTTGATACCTCATTTCGTTTTCAAGTTATCCACTGATTTTAAAGAGTCACAGCTAGCCATGATCCTATGTGGCGCCAAATTCGACTTTCGTATTATCTAAAAGTCGTTTATGGCCTAAATTCTCCTTGCCTTGCTTTTCATTCGGTGAACAAAGGATCATGTTGACAATAGTTCTTTGGGGCCGTTCATTATTTACAGAGGGGTTGGTACCGAAGAGAAATGGGTTTGGTGAAAGAAATTTTCTGACATAAAAAGGTTGGGTGAATAGTTTTCATGCAATTTCAAAGGCTGGGTAAACAAAATTTTCCCACTAATTAATGCTAAATTTTTAAAGTCCCAAATTGTCAATTTCATCATAAAAAATCATCAGTATTTTCCATTTTAGATTTAATGTCTACTTTGTTTCCATCTTTATCATGACTATTTGCAATAATTACAGTATCTAACATTTACAATTTATAGTTTTGACATTGAAATAATGTTTATAAGTGGGAGTTGGGTAAACTTTTTTCATCCTGAAAAAAGTTGAGTAGATCTTTTTGCAGTCAACTTTTCAGCTGGGTAAACAGATTTTTTGAACTAGCAAATATTTCTCTTCAGTACCAACCCCTCTGTAAATAATGAACAGTCCCTTAAGCATAGACAAAGGTATGGAATCCAAATTTTGATATTTCTCTTTCTCCAATTTCAAGAAGGGCCTAGGCAACGGACATACCCCCCATACTTCGCACGATCTGCTGATGACGTCATTTTGTTTGCAAATTACTAGGGTGCATTGGATCTTCGAAAGGTTACAGTGGCAAGAGACATTATTTAAAGCGCTCTGAATAAATGTAATAGAAATCATCTCATGAATTGATGTGATGTTAAGAAAGGCATTTCAAATGAAGAAAAGTTCTTGAGTCGATTTCCTTTTGGAAACATAGTCACCCGTGTATACTTTCTTCATTTTTTTTGCAAATAAAGTGGCGTCATCAGTCAGTCATACAAATAGTGGATAACTGGAAAACTGGACTTGTTATAAGTCTCTTTCTCTTCTCAGCACTTGCCGTAAGATGTACAATGTGAGGGCGAAGGAGAAGGAAGGAGAGAGACTTGTTAGATTAGGAAATCGAAATCGAGACAATTGACTGCAGGAAATGCTCTGAAATGCCGTGATCGGAAAGATCATCTGCTCGCTTGCTTGTAGGAGGCCAGTCGTTTTGTAGTTTTGTCCCTGGGCCTTCAAAAGCTCTCTGCGGCCTTGAGGAGAGAAACTTGTAGCAAGTCCACTCGAAAATGAAACATGGTGTTCATAAACAACATTCTTTATCATTCAGCAGTTTTATTTTATAACTTATCAGTTGTTTTCTCTATTGTTTTCTCTATTGAAAGATTCTCTTTTCTTCATAGGGTATGGGATACCTTCATGCTCGTGGTATTGTACATAAAGATCTGAATTCCAAGAATCTATTTGTCGAAAAACATCGAATAGTCATCACTGATTTTGGATTGCTAAATGTTGCAGATACAAGATCTCCATTAGAAAGGTATTTTTTCAACATTTCACACGGCTTTCGAAGTTCAATCCCTTGTGCCAACAATGCAGAAATTTAATTTGATCTCGCCTTTTTGTCGGTAGAAACGAATGATAGGCAGGCCCCCTAAATCCTTTTGTACCATGGAGCACATGCTATCTATGTACTGTACATTAAGTTGTAAATGAGTATTACGTACAAAGCTAAGATGACAAAGGGAGTCATAGACTTGTTTACTGGGAACAAAATGTGCAATCTACTTGGTAAAGTGGGATCTAGATTCGTGAGTTCTCGGGATGTCGCCAAAGTCATATTAGTATTTATGGAACACGAACGACTTTAACCGTGTGGCACAAAAACAGTTTAGGCCATCAGACATCAAAAAAGAATGATTCAAAAGTTTGAAGTTTGGAAAAGGGATGAAAATTGTCAAATGCTGACATTGCATAACTTTGCACTACTTCCAATAGAATTCAGTATCCAACGATGCTAAGAATCTTAAAAAGCTGATTTCTGAAAACCAGCGTCTCATTTGGTGGCTCTTTCTGTATTTAAGATTTTAATTTGAATTTCTTTACAGACCTGGATGGCTGTTAATAACGAATCACTGGCTTTGTTATCAAGCTCCAGAAATTATTCGAGCATTGGACACATTGCTACCTGGCAGTGAGTTGCATTTATACACAAAAGAAACAGATATTTACGCTTTCGGGTATGTAAAACGCTGCTCAATTGCTTGCTCTTGTTTTTCTTACTTCCATTAAAAATCAATAAATACTGCCAATTTTTGCTTCAAATTTATAGGATGTTCCAAAAAACCCAGTATCAGTGTCGTTTCCCGAAGCTATTTTCGACTGAAAGGCTTGGCACCACGTACGAGAGCCAAAATGATAGTGCTCCCCTCCGAACGCAGTTAAGTTGATACAGGGAACCTGGCTGCCTCTATTTGTGCAGATTGTGTGGAGGAGCTGTAGCTTGAATTGTCCTGTTTTTACAGTTGCATAGGATGTGCTTGAAATTAGAGTTTTTGAGGTACTTTCCGATTTACTGCACAAGAAAGTTAAAGTACTCAGCTGCTTTGAAAACACATTGGTGCCTTGTTCACTGACGACATTAAAGGAAGAGTCCGGGGTTTTTAAAATTATCGTTGAAAGCAACCTTACCAATTGCTGAACACCAATCGTGAGTTCTTTCCAAGTTTTGATGCCTCCAACTCTCATTATCTTCTTAATGAATCTTCGTAAGTTAGGCCAAATAACGTCGCCATTTTGTACTTTGTACGAGTGTGCAAAGGCGCGTTAAGGAGGCGAGGTATGATATCAACACATTTGGCAGCCTGGTTCAGGTCAACATGAAGTGACGTCATAGAAAATGACGTCATTTCGCACTTCTTAGCAGATTGAAATATGTAGTTTCGCAAATAAAAAGAGAAAAAAAATTGAAAAAAAATAAAAAAGTACTATTCACAACGGTGTAATCTTTTTAATAATCAACAATTATACCAACCCGGACTCGTCCTTTGAAATCAAGTACATCTTGAAAGAAAGAGTCCCGCCCGGGGTGTGCACTGGACCAGATTTTGGTCGGGGACGCGCCATCGAGGCTTCAAAAACATACCCGTTCTTTGTACCATTTTTTTTTTTGGAAAAAGTATACCCGACCTTATACCAATTTTTAGTATTAAGCATACCAAAACCTTAAATCTTGTACCAGAATCTTGGAAATTGGTAACGTTGCTTATACCAATATGTGGAAAATCAATACCCTTCCCAATGGCACGTCTCCGTATTCAAAATATATGTAGTGCACCCCACGTGGGTTTCCGGCGTTGTATTTTTCAGCTTTTGCAAAATTGTCGATTGTATGGGACAAATGCACTTTGGCGGACACAGCTTTCAAGGAAAACAGAGGTTGAATTGAATTGCATCTTTACAACAAATTGCTGATTGGTTTTCTTAACAATAGTGATAGACTCGGTGATAGAAATCCTATCATCTCATTGGATAATGCAGTATTCGAACGTGATTCAACTAATTCACCCTGGCTGGAGAGCGTCAACATGGCCTAAATATGGCCTAAATCTGTAGCAGGAACTGGCAATCACATGGTCTTTTGGCTGCCAATATTTTGGGGGGCTGCCGCCCCCAAGCCCCCGCTAATTGAGGATACACTTTGATCTCAGTAATGACGCATTTTGCCGTCAAAAATCGGCACAAAAACTCAAACACAGAGAAGTGCTGAAGGTGTGTCCGCTAAAGTGCAAACTAGCGAGTTATGCTGCTGTTTATAAGACCCAACTTTTAGATTTCTTGCCACACAGTAGACTAGTGTTTCTTTAAGAAAAATATATATTAACCCCCGTCTACTGTGACCGAGAAGTTCAGTTCAAATCATGGTTTGATTAAAAATTTTGTGCAATTTATATCCTAATATTCTCTTTCTTTAAATGTGCGTAATCGAGAAATGTTTGGAGTTAGCATCCTTTAAAGTTTCCGCCTCATTCTTGTTTTTGCACCACATATTATGATAAAAGTTTTATTACGCTCCACTCACTATTTCTATTGAGAATGTTTGATTAAATTTAACAAGGTTTTTGAAAGCAAATTCAACTCTACCTCGCGATGTTTTTGCGATGATATCATCTCGCACTGTCATCGGCACGTTTCCTCTGTGTCTTAACACTAGAAATTCAAGTCAAATTCTATTTAAACCGTTAATTATTGATCAATTTATTTATTATCGTGTGAGCCATCCTTTTTTAATTCTTCATGCCTCGGGTGTTTACTTTGGTTGCTATGTCGATAACGTTGTAAGGTGTTCGAAATGAGAACGGAGTCGTCGAATCCTCTGTTAGCTGCATGAAGTATCTTTTTTGACATCAGAAGACGAACAATTAACTACATAGGCCCTTTGAACATTTTTTTCTTTATTCATTTAAGAAACAGTAAACTATAAAAACAACAAGATTAATTAACTACGTGCCATCCATAGTGGGAAAGGACTTATAGTCAGCGAGTCCCCACTATGTATGGCACTTACAATTTAATATAAACTATTCTAATCATAGCCGTAGGAGAGGAACGCCCCAGGAGCAAACAATTCGCCGCCATTGTGTTCGGCGCTTGAGGTTAACGAGCAACGAGCATGCACCGTCAGAGTTCCATGCTCGAGGAGAATCCATCGAGAATTAAAATTGTAGTGTCTCCAAGCCATCTCCCTCCCACAGCTATGTTCTTGGAACTGACCCTTGCAACTGAACCTTGGAACTTAACATAGTACCGCAGCTTACGTGTCAGGGTTTGTGCTTTACTAGACTTGCAAAGAAGCTTCGATTAGCCCCAAGTGCCAAAACATTAAAAGTTGACCCCCAGAGTTTCCAAGGTGTAATTTTTTAGGCTCTTTATTTGCTTGGTTTCTTATCTTCTTTCGGTACAATGGACACGTTTCTTGAAAAGCACTGGAAGACCCAAACAAGTTATACCTTCCCGAAAGCAAATGTTATGAACACTAAAAAAACAATAAGTATTTAGCTGAAGGGCTCTGCTGTCTTTTGAGATGTCAGTTTAAGTGACCTCCCCTTCAAAACTCCAGTTTCAAGAATATGATTATTCATTTTTGTCTCGGACTCCTTTTTTCCAATCCATGTTTTGGAATATGTCAAAAACCGAACTCCAGATTTCAATGGGTGCTTGAGTTTGAATAAAAAGCATAGATCAATCATTTTGCTGATACCAAACTTCCCTTGATCACTGCCAATCATATCATTAAGTTTTCACAGAATCTTTGCTGGAAAAGGATGGTGACCATTTCACTCTAAATGAGGAATGTAGGATCCGAAATTTTCTTTCAGTCTTTTTTCGAACGGTAAAAGCTGCAAAACTTAGAGCTTAAATTAGAGCTTAAATTAGAGCTTAAATTAGAGCTTAAATTAGAGCTTAAATTAGAGCTTGAATTAGAGCTTAAATTAGAGCTTAAGACTGCGTTCACACGATGCCGGCAGATTTTGAAAACGGTGAAAAATGTGACGGATAGGCCTCCTGTTCACACGAAACGGCACATTTTTTGCCGGCAGATTTCGAAAACGGTAGATTTTGAAAACGGAACTCTAACCGGTATAAATTTGAAACAGCATCGTAAACAGATCATTTTTCAACGCTTTTGGATCGAGACTGGTCGATTCTTAGTGTGTAGGTACTTTTCTTCAGCATCAAAGTCCAGGAACGAGTTTTTACTGTCAATTTTCCTACCGTTTTCAAATTGTGCCGGCATCGTGTGAACGCTAGCTCAAATTTTGCTGCCGTCACATTTTTCACCGTTTTCAAAATGTGCCAGCATCGTGTGAACGCAGTCTAAATTAGAGCTGCAAAAAGTATATCGGAACCTGGGAACTAGGTTCCCAGAAAATTTTCAGCTTTGCCAGAAATCTTTCGATGAAAATTTTCTTACACAAGCAGAATATGATTGTTTTACAATTTCTGCAAAAAAAGACAAAATTTTTTGGGACTCATCTTTTTTGGGACTAGATTTGATACAAAGTTTAAATTGGCCTACTGTAAGCGACATCATTAGAGGCGAAACCGCAACTACAGTGTACAAATCGCTAAACGGTCTCGTCCCGGAGTACCTTTCCAGCTTGTTTGAAAAAAGGTCGACTCGAAATGTCAGGGAACTCAGAAACACCGAAACTGATCTTTCGATACCTTTACGAAAATCTAACAATGGGCAAAGGGCTATATCTTTTCGTGGACCTAAGCTTTGGAATACTCTTGAACTTGATGTTAAACAGGCACCATCTCTTGCCACCTTTAAGAGAAGAATCAAATCGTAAACTGGTAACGTTTGTGCCACGGCCCCCTGAAAAGCAGTTCTCATGGACTGACGGGGCTACCGTGCCTAAATAAATAAAAATGAATGAATGAATGAATGAATCTATTCTACATATCATAATCCTTGGTAAAATGCCCCGGGGGGGGAGGGGGGTACTTCACTAAGGAAGTGGCGGGGGTGTGTGGCAAACCGCTCAACACCCTGTACCCTGTCGCATAAAAAATTGCCCAAAAGTATACTCTGTCGCATAAATATTTTACCAAAATCCATTGTTTCATGATAACTCTAAAAGGTGTGCTTCCACATGATACCCTGTCGCATAATTTTCTTATCAATTCTAATGCCCTGTTGCATAATTTTTATCAAAAAACGACACCCTGTCGCATAATTTTTACGGTAAAAGGACACCCTGTTGAGCTGCACATCCCGTCAAGTCAAGTATGGTATGGGAGTACCCCCCCCCCCCCCCCGGGGGACGGTAATTCAATCGGCCTTTTACTTTCCTTTTTATAAAGATTTCCTTGGTCACTTTTTACTGGGTCACCCGTTACAAGGAAATTTTGATAAGTTTTAATCAAGTTTTAGACTTTAGGGTCACCCAGTAGATTGAAATTGCAGCTTTGTATGACAAATCTGTCTAGTGAATGATTTATCACGGCTCGTAAGATAAGGATACTTTATTTTAGTAAGTCGCTTTGAAACTGCCGTCACCCACCAGTTTAAGGCGGCAAAATACGACATAGAATTGTTGTCAAAAATATCAATTCAAGGTACTTTTCACTCTTACTGAATCAGATTTAATTGCAAGAAATTTTCATGTAGTTCTTAATGATATCTATGAGTATTGTCGCTTCTTATGAATGATCAGACGTCTTTTGAGGTTTTTACGTTTTGGCTTTTGGGTTACAGATCTTGATAAGATTTTAGCAGCAATTGATAAGATTTTTGACATATTTTACAATCTCAGTTCGCGCAAGATTTATTTATAAACAAACTTTGCTTGGAAATGAACGATAATTACAACCTTCAAACTTAAGTTTTTGGGTCTCTATCCAATTTGAAGGGAACCTAAGAATATAAAGTGGCTCAAGTCACTTTTGGTCTAGTTTTAGCCAATCAGAAACTAGACCTATAATGATTAGTCCCTTGTATCTCTGTGATAAATCTTGGTCTACAGGGACTCATAATGAAACAGTGAAAAAGCTGACCCTATTTTCTGCAATCATCGATGGAATTATGATGGAATCACAGCTTTCTCGAATCCCGTGGAAATGTCATCAGTTCTTCACATTTGCCGTAACCATAGTAATTCACAAATCTCGCAATCTGATTGGTTCTCTGGGAGGCGCAGAGTTTGGGCCTACATAGGATCAGCTTTTCAGAGTAATGTTATGATTCTCCGTTGACCGAAGTCAACGGAGAATAATCAATTAGTCAATTAGTTAATCATCAAGTCAAAGGAGCACAAGGGAACAAGGGACTCTAGATCAGAAGTCTAGGGTTTCTGTTCAATTTGAAGGGAATGTAAACATATAAACGTGGCTCGTGTCACTTATAGTCAAATTCTAGCCTGTCAGAACCAGTATTCCTTGTTGATGTGGATAAGTTAGCCAAGGTGCTGCGACATCACGGGATGAGTGACCTAGTGGCTTAAACAATTCTCGTCTGGTGACTGAAGTTAAGCTCGGTCGAGTGAGGTCAAACTCCGGATGAGTGACCTCGGAGGCCTGACCTCACAACTCACCTCGCCGTCCTTCGGAAGGGACGTTAAACTAGGGGCCCCATGCCTGGATACGGCATGCATAGTGGGCCTAAATTAGCTTTCAGTGGTTAGAAATCCTGACACTCGTTTGACGGGCTGTGGAATAAGAAACATGTGACCGATATTCAAAACTAAAATGTTAATCTGTCAGTCAGAGGTTGACTTAAATGAGAAAATTTTTTTTGGTGAAATCACTCATCTGAAGACCCAGAAATTGAAATGGGTTTATAGGGAAAGATAATTCCACGTTTCATGCTGGTCCATGATGTACTTGCTTTTGAAATTGAAATTCTATTTCTGACACTGACAATTATATTAAATCTATTTTTCAATAGCTAGTAAAATGATTGGCCAGAATGGAACGTGGAATTCTCGTTCCTGCACAACCCCATTACTGGTATTTTCCAAATTTCTGGGTCTTTAAGATGAATGATTTTACAAACCAAATTTTCTCATCTAAGACTGCGTTCACACGATGCCGGCACATTTTGAAAACGGTGAAAAATTCGACGGATAGGCCTCCCGTTCACACGAAAACGGCACATTTATTGCCGGCAGATTTTGAAAACGGTAGATTTTGAAAACGGAACTCTAACCGACACATTTTGGAAATGGCATCTTGTAAACACCCGAAAAATGAAGAAAACAGAACATGTTTAGACACTTTTGGAACGGGACTGATCGACTCTTAGGGTGTAGGTAAGCTTCTTAGGCATCAAAGTGTTGCAACGAGTTTTTGCCGTCTATTTTCCTACCGTTTTCAAATTGTTCCGGTATCGTGTGAACGCTAGCTCAAATTTTGCATCCGTCACATTTTTCATCGTTTCAAAATGTGCCGGCATCGTGTGAACTCAGTCTAAGTTAGCCTTTGGTTAATAGATTAACATTTCAGTTTTGAAATATCGGCCTCATATTTTTTATTTCACAGCACGCCAAATTTGTAAACTGTTTTGGACTCATCCGGTATGTTAAAACATGAGCGACAGGACACAAAGATAGGGTTGGGCCTAAGCTACTCTCGCAGTGATTACGGAGACCAACGTTATGAATTCAGTTGCAATCAATATGTAATGATGTAAGGAATACTTACTCGTGTTCTTGTTCTTCTCTGTCATTGCAACTGAATTCATAACGTTGGTCTCAGTAATCACTGCGAGAGTAGCTTAGGCCCGACCCTATCTTTTTGTGTCCTGTCGCTCATGGTTACAATGAAACACTTTAAACTTACCGAAATTTGCATTTTTCTGCATAACAGTTTTTTTTAGGGGGGGGGGCATGTTTTTTTTGAGTCCTGAAATATCGTTTTATTGACTCTTTCTTATAATTTAGATGATGCATTTTTGTTTTTCTCGTAAATTTTCACATTCCATTGGCAGGTCGCTAATTTAAATTTAATGCAGAACCTACATGATAAAACTATTTACAAAATATTCAGAGGATAGCGAAAGGTCGTTGCGTTCAACGGAAACTGATCTTAGGTTACCGTTGCTAAAAACTGCCAATGGCCAAAAGGCCTTTTCATATCGGTGTGCAAAACTTTGGAACAGTTTACCAAGAGAAGCAAAATTAGCACCTTCCCTAAAAACTTTCAAGGAACAAATATAGAAGGTGGTGTAATTTTAATTTCTATTTCATGTCTGTTATATTTTATTGTAAACTAGGTATTATAGTGTATTACATCGTAAATTAGGTTTATGGAATTCTTGTGTCCTTAGTTTAGCCTCTTTTCCTTTGTTTTATTTTGAACAGGTCAGTTTGAAAAACATGCTTATGAAACTTATTACCTGCATAAATATTTTAAATGAAAAATGAAATGATCATCTTTCTTGCAAGGAAAAGCAAAGAGAAATGTCTTGCTTTCTGTAAAAAGGGCTTTGACATGCTTTATGGATTATGATCTCTTTTATTTCTTCGAATTTCTTTTGTAGTGATATTCCACATGTATTTTTTGCCTTAAAAATTTTTACGTGCGCTAGTCTACTTAGTTTGGCCCGAATTTCCAGTCTCTTCGTGCGATTCCACTCAACACATCTTTGAAGAATGTGTCACCCATTATCGATTCCTTTGATTCTTCTTTCACTTTGTAAATCAATGGCAATATTCCTTTATTTTTTTTAGGACAGTGTGGTATGAACTATTGTCAAAACGATGGCCGTTTAATGATCAATCAGTTGAATCGACGATTTGGCAAATTGGCAAAGGATTCAAGCAATCACTAAGCAAATTAGAAGTTTCGAGAGAAGCAAAGGTGTGTTGGCTTTCAAATTTATTGGAACTATTTTGAGGCACTACCTAGCCTACGCGTAGACCCGTTATTCAAAAGAGGAAAGGGTATACGAAACAATGAGCAAAGGCTTGCTACAGTGATTTCCAGATTTCTACCGGGTGAGTCAAAAAACGCCTGGCGTTTGAAAGGCTACAGCTGTCAGAGTATATAAGCAATGATATTTTGCAACACCTGATTGAATAGCTAACATTTTCAATTAGTCTTAGAAATATTCCTGGCTAAAATCGGTCTCTCCGTTCAGATTCTGTAGGCAATTTTCCAAAATGAGTTCCTTTGAGAAACCTTTAAAAACGTGCGAAAATTACAAGCAAAAAACCGTGATGTGTTTTATCTCATAGCGATGAATTTCAGCACGCTTTGGCACGTGCTTTCGCTTTGGCGGATTGAAAAGTCTTCCCCCTGGTGTGAATAACTTATTCAGGGGGATTCCATTCTCCCATTAGGACAAAATACATGAGCACACCCAAGAGTCATTATTGCTAGGAAGGAGAACAAAGGTAAATTTTGCTTGCTGTTTTCGCTCGTTTTTGCAGGTTTTTGAAAGGGGCTGTCTGCAGAAAATCTCCTATTTCCACGGAGAGGAACGACCGATTAAAGCTGGGTAGCTTATTGAACCTAATTTGGCATATCGGGGATGAAACAAAACAGTTCTCAACATCATTGATTTGATATTGAGGGATTAGGATTTTTTCAAACGCCGGACGTTTTTATTGACTCACCCGCTAGAACTTAATTTATGCAGCCCTTTTTAAGGCGCGTTTCGCACAATTAAAGATAATTACTCGAGTGGCCGTAGCAAGCTTTCATTCCTTGTTTCGTAGATCATTTTTCTTTGAATAACTGGTCTACTCGTAGACTAGGCACTGCCAGGATGTTAAAAGGTGCGGCGTTCTCGAGTTATTTTTTATTCCCACGTTTCTCATTCTCATAGGATCAACTGCAAACTCCGTCAATTTCTTCCCAAACATATGATTTTTATCTTCCAGAGAAGAATTCCCACTGTCGAAATCCATATCGCCACGGGTACTTCACAGATGCCGAAAGGCCACACTATTTTAGTGATTTTTCGCTTGTTTTTATGAGCACTGAAAGTTTAGGTAAATTCTACTTTATAGCTAAAACTTTGTTGGTTGCGAAATGCTCGAAGAAGGGCTTAAAATTTGACCCAATTGTAAAGAATTTCTTCACATGGAACAACACACAAGGACATTTCACCTCTCTCAAGAGTTATTGCAATATATATTGCAGTAAGAGTTGTGTAAGACCTGTTGTACCTTTTTATATTGCGGTGACTCTAAGATATTGCATGTATATTAAAATGTGCCATAAAGATGATAGCACGGAGAGTTCTTTTGATTTAGACTGCGTTCACACGATGCCGGCACACTTTGAAAACGGTGAAAAATGTGACGGTTCACACGAAAACGGCACATTTTTTGCCGACAGATTTCGAAAATGGTAGATTTTGAAAACGGAACCCTAACCAGTCTAAATTTGAAACAGCATCGTGTGAACACTCGACAATGATATAAACAGAACATTTTTCGACGCTTTTGGATCGAGACTGGTCTATTCTTAGGGTGTAGGTACATTTCTTTAGCATCAAAGTCCTGCAAAGAGTTTTTACTGTCAAATTTTGTACCGTTTTCAAATTGTGCCGGCATCGTGTGAACGCTAGCTCAAATTGTGCTGCCGTCACTTTTTTCACCGTTTTCAAAATGTGCCGGCATCGTGTGAACGCAGTCTTAAAATCTTTAATCCTAAATTGTAGGACATTCTCTCGATGTGTTGGGCGTACAATCCGGAACATCGACCTCCTTTCAACCAGCTCACAAAAGCATTTGAAAGACTTCCTAAAAGGAAACTGATTCGAAGCCCTTCGCAGCCTATGTACCCTATGTCAAGATCAGCTGATGCACTGGTTCTTTTTTGAAATGGCAAGAAAACCGCGGAGAGTGCCGTGGAAACGAAGAATATTTCAGAAATTCGTGGGATGGCCCTGGGATATCCGAGACAAATCAGGACAGAATTTCAGGGATATCCCTCTCATGCCATCAGTTTCAGGTCGGCAAACTGCAGGCCCTTACACTGGGAAAGAATTCTGAACGGGATTTGTTCGCTTTTAAGTGGAATACTTGGAGCGCTATGCGGTCCGATCTAAATAATGACATTTTATCATTTCAGTTTTTAGAGTGTGAGCTAGCGATGTAAAATCAGATGTCTTTTTAATTTGTAGCAATTGCAAGGGGCTAAAGGAGTTGGAACTTTAGGTAACGAATGGTCTTTTGGATGGTTCCCAGGAGAGGTCGACAAATGAGATTAACCATACGATCGTCCGCCCTGTCTCTACCCTCCTGTAGCTACCATTGTTTCGCGACGGAAGTCTCCTTTTTGTCATGTAGCTTGGAGAGCGCGTTCCACTGTCAACTTGAAGGAATGCTAAAATGTCCGGAATTTTATGACTTTTAATGTTGCAGTGACTGTAGTAAGATTCTACGTGAAACAAGAACAAATATAAAGCCTCAACTTTATCATTACAGTGGTCTAACAATACTGTTTAACCTTGGGCAATAATGCACTTTGTTTGTAACTTTGAAATTAAAGTTGTTGCCTCGATTTTACCATAGTTTTCTTCGTTGTTTTCCCTTTGGCCCAAGCCTAACCAGTGCTGGGATTAAATTCAAATGGCTCCTGCGCCTCTGAACTGCTGGCTCCTACACAGCGTTCATCCTCATTTCAAACTGCATCCATGTAACAGGAAGTTTGGAACGAGGATGGACGCTGTGTAGGAACTAACTGTTCAGGCGCGCAGGAGCCATTTGAATTTAATTCCTAGCATTGGTTAGGCTTCAGCCGAAGAGAAAGCAACAAATTAAAACAGAAATATCGAGGTAACTTTAATTTCTTAGCTACAAGCACGGTGATTTATTGCCCATGGATTAACGGGGCTTTTCCAATGCAAATCTATAAGATATCTAGAATCGATATGGGTAGTGATTGGAGATAGTAGGGTGGGGTTGCTCTGAGCGAACGAAATGTTTGCTTAAAACTTTTGTCCGACGGAGGTGACAGCAAAATAATCATTAAGTAATCCTTGACATAGAAGTCACGCCCTGGCTTCTGCCATGTACACATTTGCTCCTTGCCGCCAAAATGGCATAATTCATGTTATTAGGCCTTACTTAGCGATAATTTAATTTCTTAGATTTTATTTTAAGAGTAAATGTAAGAATTTTAATGCGATGGACATTCTGAAAGTAAATCTTCAGAAAAACATTTAAACCTTATTTTTATACTTAGGATATTACTTTAACGCATATTAAAGCAGTTTTTCGGCATTATATTATAATTAATCACATAAATTGGGTTCACAATGGAGTAAACATGCATCAGAATTGGGGTAAAATATCTTCCACGGGAGGTTGGGGGGGATCCATAGTAAGGTACCTTGGGAAGTGTGTCAAAGGTGAACATTTATGAATTCTAGTCTAGCCAGTTGTATACTTTTTAGCAATATTGGTCTAGGCAAAAGGAACGCTTTTTGGCAGATTTGGCCCAGCGAAGATCAAATTTTTGTAATTTATGTCCAAAAATCTAATATTTTGGAAACCTTTGGTCAAGAAATTAGTCCAACCAAGGGTATCATTTTCACGAAAAATTTTCTTCCCGACAGCACCTTTTTTAAAATGCTGAAGACACATCACTCCTACGCTCTGCTCAAAACCTAGCAGAGAGTCAATCGAATGCGCTTTTATTATAAAAAATTATGCAAAAACGCAGCATTATTCGCATTAATTGAGTCCCCGGTTAGGGTACCTGACTTGCGGATGGACGGGGTTCTGCCCCTCGGTTTTCAGAAAGACACCCTCTTCTAATTACTGAAACTAGCAATCATACCCACTTTTATGATGAATTTTGGCGGAAAACCACCCTTTCTCAACTATTCTTCGCCAATTTCTGGATAACCCACCCTTGTTTAAGGTCACTCTGCAACACTCTCTGATGAGCACGGAAAGCCAGTTTTTGATTACAAAGTCCACTTTGTAATCTAAGAAGGGGCTTCGATGTCAGTCAAAAAGAAAGAAAGTAAGTAACCCACTTCCGTCACGCTCGTTAAAGCAATTGATTAACGTTTTATCTCTGCTAATTGGCACTGAAATAAAGAAAGTGCACATAAAGCGCATACAAGACAGAAGTTTCCCGCGATCCTATCTTAACATTTGACGTCGGCTTATTTCATGTTAGACAGATTTGACACCATAAGATGGATAAATTACTAGGATGTTTACCCTGGCACAGCAACAAATTCACCCAGAATTGGCACGTTCTTGACTTCATTAGCACCTTAATTATGTGAAAACAATCGTTTTCTAGAACGAACGAATCATTAGCCACTTATTGATAGTACTCATTATGCAAATAACTCAACTTTAGAGGATGATGTAACCGGCGGCCTGCACAGAGGCTAGCATTTGCAGCATAACCAAAGGTACAAGGACCCCCCTCCTACACAGCAACGGATGCAATCATCGCAGGTGAAGTTGAGACGAAAGGTGCAGAATCCCAGCAAGCAATGGCGCCATGGACTGGGGGAAGGGACGTGATCACACTGAACCAAAACATCTTCATGCATATCATTCTGCACAGAGGAATCTTCGTGACTGCTTGTCTCAAATTAGATGCCCGCGAATAGCAACAACTGAAACGTTCTGTAGGGTTCTGCATAAGTAATTTTGCGTTATCGTAAATCTCACATGACATCTCATTTGACACAGATGCACCAATAGTTTTGTGCACGAACTATAAGCAAACTAGGGGTAATGACTTTTGATTTTTGCGTATCATTCTCGTTTGACATAAAGACCAAAATATTGCCTTTGACCTTGAGGCGATTCTTGTCCTTATACTAGGCGCTCGATTTTCCATTGAAGGCGACTTTAGCAGCAACACTCATCTCTCTGACTGTAGCAAAAAACAGAATCAACGATCATTTGGGGTTATGAAGAAATCAATAATCAGATATTCTTATGCTTGTTTAGCTCAGGACGGACTTTGTAATCATCCAAAAGGATCTTATGTTTAGAAATCCTCCTCTCTAGAAAGTTGTTAATTGCTCTGCAACCAATCGGGCTATCGAAATTCTGTAAAAAGTATTGGATTGCTCATATTCTTGGCAATCGAAAGACATATTTAACATAACTGTTTGTTTTCACGGCTTTGGAGAAGGCTCATTTCAAAATATTTTACTAGCTTCAGAATAACTTCATTTTCCACTCCGCTAATCTAAAGATTTTGATCAAACTTTCTAACCAAACAGATGATATGCTTGCCGACACACATGCCAACTTTGAAGTCAAAAGCTTGGCCAGTTTTTCCGCAATAAAATTCTAAAGTTTGGTAGTCTACTCGCCAACAAACGCAAGAAAAACTGGTCAGTCGATTACGATTGGCAACTGCGAGAGAATCAGTGAAGCGCTTGCAAACACATGTGAAAACAAGTCGGCAGTCTTTCGAAATTGACAGTGCAAATCTATCTTTTTCATACAAATCTGTTGTGCTTGCACGAGGTATGGAATATGATGTTTGAGTCCCAAGGCGAAGAAAAAAATAGAGGTTTGCAAAACAGTGTGTGACAGAAAATGATCAAAAAATTTCATACTTTGTAATTTTCGTGGCGGCTTCATTTAAACAACTAACTTAAGGCCTAAACTTGCCGTATCAACTCGAACGGATCTACCTCGTGCTGAAGGCTCGAGAACTCTACCACTACAACGACTAAAAGCATGCGCCTATCAACTACATTGTCAACGTGTCAATGTCAATCAAAGGTTCTAACAATGTCAATCAACATAATGGGAATTACCCAACAAAACCGGAACGTCACGAGTCACGACAGTAATCAAATGCAACATGATGCAATCATGAAGGTTCATTCCAAAGCGGCTGTTCCTTCCTTTTCTGTCACACACTGTTTTCTTTCTTTTTCTTGGCCTTGGGACTCAAACAAGATATCCCATAGCTCGTGCAATCACAAATGATTTGTATGAAAAAAGATAGATTTGCACTGTCAGTCTCGAAAGACTGCCGACCTGTTTTCACACGTGATTGCAAGCGCTTCACTGATTCTTTCGCAGTTTTGCCAATCGTAATCGACTGACCAGTTTTTCTTGCGTTTGTTGTCGAGAATGCTACCAAACTTTGGAATTTTATTGCGGAAAAACTGGCCAAGCTTTTGACTTCAAATTTAGCATGTGTGTCCGTAAGCATATCGTGTGCTTGGTAAAATAGTTTGATCAAAATCTTTAGATTAGCGGAGTGGAAAATGAAGTTCTTCTGAAGCTAGTAAAATATTTTGAAATGAGCCTTCTCCATAGCCGAGAAAACAAACAGTTTTGTTAAATATGTCTTTCGATTGCCAAGAATATGAGCAATCCAATACTTTTTGCAGAATTTCGATAGCCCGATTGGTTACAAGTTTCTAAAGAGGAGGATTTCTGAAAACCCGCTTTCCGTGCTCATCAGAGCGTGTTGCAGAGTGACCTTAAGGAAAATCTGCTGAAAAAGGGACCCTTGTTTAGAGGATTTGTGGCACATACCCGTACCCTAAACATGTTATGTTACCCCCCCCCCCCCCGTATCTGTGTATGAGTTAACAGAGAATGTCAATCCAGATTGTTATGATTTGAAGAAACTTTCCACACTGGCTCAAATTCTAAGTTTCTTGTACATCTTTGCATATTTCACAGATGTTTGGAATATATAAGTGGCTCACCAGTTGTGGTTAGTATAAGGGAGTTTACGAAACCAAGACGGCAACGCCAGCCAGAACGTCGAGGCCCCCAAAGGGGGGTTCGCTGGAGCTCTGGAGCCCATCATTTTGAATGCTTGGAGCCCTGGAGCCCAAAGTGGTTTTCTAGAATTTTAAGAAATGGAGCCCCTGGAGCTCTAAAAAGCATGCAATGGAGCCCTGGAGCACTGCAATTTTACCACTGGGAGCCCGGAGCCCATTAAAATAAACCCTGGAGACTTGGAGCCCGAGATCCCTTAGGGGGCCTCAAAGTCGTCTGATTTTCTGCAAAGGAAGTATTGTTTCCTTACGCTGCCCTTTCATATATCATCCAAAAGGCCAAAATGAGACTCAGAGATGCATGAAAACCGTAACTTTTTCTTTGAAGACAAACATTCAAAAAGTATGAGTTTTAGTTTGTTCGGAGGCCAACGTCTGCAGTAGTACAGAATGCCAGAAAGAGGGTTTCCTAGTTGTGAAATAGAAAAAGACAACTTCAGACACTCTCAAGGGAAGCAAATTCGAGTAGAAAACAGGGAATCTTTGAATCTAAAGTTCTGAAACAAAAGCAACATTGCGTTGCAGTTGCCGTTGCGTTGCCGTCGTGGTTTCGTAAATTCCCTATTGTCATGCCAAAAACGTTCATTCGGTTATTACGAACGAGGCTGTACTGCCGGCGCGGCGCTTTTTCCCGTCGTGTTTGTGGCTCATTTTTACCCCAGTGTGAGCAAAGCTATAAGTTGTGATGAAGTTTACATTTTATGTTTGGGTATTGTGTAATTTTTGAGATACGAGCGATCAAGGTAAATGTCAAGCGAGTCAAATGATTGGAAATTGCTTTCTCCCCTCCTACGCCTTATAAGGCTGATTTCCACTCAGTAGAATTTTCCGAGCAGAATGGAAATCCTTCGTTTACATGAAAGAAATCTATGCATTTGAATAGCATATTACACATGACAAGACTTATGTTGTGTTAAACCGCTTGGAAAATTCTGCTGAGTAGATATCGGCCTGTAACCGACAATGGATTTAGTCCGAATCTCGAACAATGAGAAGTTCATCGGCAAATTCTTGTAGAAAATGTTGTCTTTGTGTGATGCATTTTACTGTTCTTTGCAAGAAAGAAGGTTACAGAAGAGAAAAGAAGATTTTGGAAAAATTCTGCTCATCGTCATAACTTTTGTTTCTAATACTTGCGTACACCCGGGGGGGGCACTTTATTAAAGTCGTGAAAATTTATACTCTTCCCCAAAGGACTCCAGTACACAAACTATAAATAGTACCCCCCCCCGGTTCATGCATACTTAAGGGGGCTAAAGACTGGCGCAAACTTTTGCAAAAGATGGAGAATTTTGAGAGGGCAGTGTCGCAACATGCCAGCTGTCTGCTCCCTAGTGTTGCACGCAGATTAAGGATTAAATTTGCAAAGAATGCAAGGTTTGTTGGAAAGTCAAAAATTCGATGAAAAGTTTAAACCAACAGACAGAAAATATCCTGAGCGTCTTGATCAATGAACAGTTGTCTTGATTTTCGATTGAGAATTAGTCACTTTTTGGCAACGTTCACAAGAATAGAAAAATGATAACATGTTTTTATTCACGAAAGCAATTCCCTTGATAGTTTCGCAAGCGAGAGTCGTTCATTTATCAAGAAAATGGATGCGTGGAGAACCTGAGAGAAATCTTGAGCGTTGAAGCTTTTGGTTCACACGTTCGTTGTTATAGATTCATTAGGCCTATAACTTGAATTTGTTATGTCGAATTGTTATAGCTTTCGAATGGAATCCAAATTCATAATCGCAAACTGACATCATGCTGCGACGCAAACTGGGGCAAAATTAATTTTGATGCTTTTTTACCTCGCAAATTCCTGGACGCGCTTTGTTTCTTAGTGTGGAGGTGTGAAGTTTGCACGGCACTTTTGGAAGAAGCACGCGAGTCGAGAAACGCCAGAACAATTCTCTGGTGGAAATCAACTAGAGACTTTGTGAGCATTTTGCCTTGAAGCTAACAACCTAGAAAATCTGCTTTGTAAAATAGAGCTTCGAGAAGGGAAGCGCATACTTCGGATCAAAGTTTATGGAATCACTGGAATGCAAATTACCTTCAAGAAGATGCTCTCACAGAGTAGCATTCTGAGAGGAAAAAGCTGGACAATATATGTGATGCTACCTTGTGTTGTTGCTAAAACAGCCTCGTGACATGAAGAGGACGCAGCTCGATGGATTTTGGGAATTTTCATGTTTATTTACAGCTGGCAAATTGGAGAAAGACTTATTACGAGCTCATGAATGGAGCAAACGCCATCAACAGGGTATGTAAATTTTGGAAATAGAATCACACGCGACTATCTTTACTCACCATTTAGACCAAACGTAGACAGTCTTTGATAGACTTTCACCCTTGCATGTATGATGGTGTTAGGGTCTGCAGGGGTAATATACAGATGTAGGCTGGGGTAAAATGGGTAGCCAACGTAGTGCTGATTGATGGGGAACAGTAAATCGCGAACTGTTCTACCAATGATTCACAAAAGGATGATTTGGCAGCAGTTACAGCAAAAGTCTGTGAAGTTTACTTCATATGTTTCGATTCATATTTTGCCTTGTTTACTTTACCCGATTCTTGCCCCTATTACAAAGTTAAGGTCTCGAAATTTCCTGTTCTACCGGAACATGGGGCACGAGTGATATACCACACTTCCCAGAAAACTCGAACGGTTGCAATGAAATTCTCCTCAATCTTCCTGCAAAATCTCGGGAACAGACAAATCAGCCCGGGAGGGGGTACTTGGTATATTTCTTCGACGCAAATGTGCCGTTTTCAGAGTATCGATTTCACCTATCTTAGAGTAGGGTATCAAAATAAGACATCTTTTCTGGAGCCGGATGTCAAAACATATCAAAAACTGGGACATTTTGTCAGAACGGATTTTGTCTAAGTTTAGTTTTTTGAGGTATGCTTTGGACGGATTTTTCCTGAATCGGCTGTCATTTGAAGGGCTAAATTCTGGAGCCGGGTAAAATTTTTTCTTGGGCCCCTTGGGCACACCCTTGTACAAATTCAGGCCAAGTACACCCGCCAACCCCCCCCCCCCCGGGAAATCAGCTAACGCTGTTTGTACCCACTCCAGATCACGTGATTGTCCTCTTGAGGAAACTCTCTTGGTCAGAATTTGAAGCTTGGGCAATCAAATTGATATTTGTGGAACCTTCCAAGAAATTGTTAAGAAAGCCTCAGGACTCAAAATCAGATGAAAATTCTGAGTACTGAAAATCCGATGATTTTAAGAAACTTTCAGTTCTGGCCCAAATTCTTAGTTTCTTATGAAAAAAATTCGTGTAATTCGTTTAGTGTATGCCCAGGGAGATATTTGATGAGATGTGAACAGAAAAAGACAGTTTTTTGAGTCAAGAAAAAGTTCTAAATGCTTATGTTCTACTTTCTTCACTGGTGTGTTACTAAAGAAGGATTACTGAATGATCAACTTTATTTCTTTTCCTTGAAAAAATTAGTTCGACAGCTTGCTTTAGTGGGCCATGATTAAACGACATTCACCAGTTATGAGCCCACTGCTTATCAACTCCAAGTCATGGTTCATGTCATTTGCAGCTGCATTTGTGTCATATACTGCGGTAAATAAGGACATATCCTCGGCAAAAAGTTTGACACTGCATTTCAGATTTTCAGTTTGGTCATTTATGTACACAAGGAAAGACAAGGGCCCTAAACTTGAGCCCTGAGGTACTCCGGTTAATATATCTCCGCAAATAGAACATTTACCGTTCAAACAGTTCGCTGCTTTCTATCCTCAAGACAACTCACAACAGCAAAGTAATTGACCTGAAACACCACTTCGTTTTAGTGAATAAACAAGGCCACCATGCCACACCCTTTCAAATGCCTAATAAATATCAAGATAGACAGAACGAACATCAAGAGGTGGATTACAGTCAAAAGCCTTGAAAAATCTTATGCGTTTTGGAAATTAGTTGATTAATTGTCGAATCACCTGGACGAAACCCAGACTGATTTGGATTAAGTAACACTCAGGGTAGCAGTCGAGAATTTTGCAGGTTGGCTCATGTCGTAGACCAGACAATTTGGCAGCTGTAAAAGAGGACACCGTACATCATTTGTTATTCAAGCACGGAAATCTACAGAGTTTAGGAGATTGCTGCTCTTTTCTTGATAATGAATCCGAGAAACTGACGGTAATCTCAGCAGATGTTGATGTTCATCAGATAATCTGGCTGTGGTTTTATTTTTTTGCAAAAAGCTCAGTAGACTTGCCCCAAGTCTATTTCGTCATGTGTAATAAGTCTGCCTGAAACAGTAAACAACGAAACATTTTATTTTACGAAACATTTTACGAAACGTTTTATTTCGCTTTTCCCTTTCCTGATTTTCCCTTGCCCGATTTTTTTCATTGACGAAATAGACTTGGGGCAAGTCTATAAGCCCAGCGGCATTCGTTCTCTTTTCAAAATTTTGCACACGGCAGCTTTCCGAGGAAGTTTTGGAAATCTGTAGATATGAGAACAAAGAATCGTATGTTAGCTCTTCAAGAATTTTCCCAAAAATAGGAAGAAAGAGATTGAATGGTTGTTTCCATTTACAATTTTCTCATTCTGTTTGTAAACAGGTACAATTTTGCACATTTCCATAGGTTGTTTTTTGACTGCAGAATCGGAATCTACATGCTTGATTTAGTAGGATTCAATGAAAAAACTTCTCCTAAAATGGTTTTTAAAGTTTGTCAATAACGATGCACGTCATTGATGACGTCACGTTTTTTTTTGAATTTCATCAAAATGCAAACAATTATACAAAAAACTCATTCTTTTTTTAAATTTTGGTCCAGAGAATGCGAAAATTTGGCAAGTTTTGTCTAGAAAACGCCAACTAGTGGCACTTTTGATGAAGAAATTAGTCTAGCCAAGGGTATCATTTCACGAAAACTGGTCTAGCCAACGGTCACATTTTGAAACTGTGGGCGGCACACCCCCACCCGAAATTTAAATGATAGCCGATACAGCTTGATTATTGGCTGTGGGGCCACAATTTTGTGAATCGGTAGCAAAAATGATAAAGGATTCAAGGCCCCTTTTTTGAAAGACTCTTTTTCAAATCAAGAAATTTGTGCGACCAATTTTGATGAACTATGATTACCGGAAATTTGGCTGCACTCGCAGCAAATTTAAAAAAGTGAAATACAGTTTAATTTTTTAAGCAACAACATATACAAGAGCTAATATCAAAGCAAATTTTACAAGTTCAAATTATATTGCCCCCATATTAATTACAACTGCAGGCTGTTCTAAAGTAAATTCATTCGATCTATTTATAAAGATGTTCGAGAAAAAATGTTTTCGGATGCAACTGCAAAATAGAACATAAGCTGATGTCTTCATCCCAACTCCGCAAACAAGCATAACTAACAAAATGATTTCTTGTCCTGTAGTTGCATCAGAATTTAGTTCTAACGCTTTTAAGAACTGGAAAGTAAACCAGGGCATTGAAGTCAGTATGAATATTACACTAGATGCTACTAAGCCTTTGTAAGTTTGAAAATCTTCTGTTAATGTCTCTGGAAGCTTCGTGGATCGTGTCAAATCCTCGGTCTCGTAGAACCGCCGAATTTTGATTTTCACATGGACGAAAGTCTTTGAAAGCGAGGCTATGATAATGAAAACGGGTGTAGTGTATAGTATTACGATTGCTAGAACACAATACAGAACGCTTGACTTGAACAGGAATGTCATTGGGGCGTGCTTTGATCCAATAGCTGTCCGTAGTGCCAAATATGGTAAAGCTGTAACAATAGATGTCAAGTATATAACAATGAGAGTGATTGTGTTCCGCCGAGATTTGCCGAATGTTTCAGGATAATATCGTCGCTGCACAAGCAGGCAATGTCGGTCAAGATTATAAACCAGCAAAGATGCTGTGGTGCTCCAAATTAATGCCAATAACATGATGTCCAAAAAGGCACAAAATATGCTGCCGATATTCCATGATTTACTTGTGACAAGAACACATAAAGTTGGCCCAAAAATGCAAATAACTGCAGTGTCAGCACAACACGAGCTGATGAGGTAGGGTGAAAGTTGTAAATAATTAGTGTCACTTGAGCTCCGTGCACTTAGCCATATCAATCGTGTATTGAACACGGCGCAACAGGCTATCGAACAACCAATTAGGACGCTAAAAAATGCTGATAGCTCACTGCTCATCAAGTTGTCATCGGTTGAGCACATGCTGAGGATTAATGGTGCACGACACGTTACTTGACGGAATGCTTTGCACGATACTCAATTCGAACGTCTTTGCACGATGTTTGACACGAAAGTTGTGATCCTTGAGAACAATGCCTTGTTCGATAGTGAAGCACGTCAGCATGTAACAGTTCAATGCAAGTTTTTCCGGAACAGAGTCAATTTCAAGAATAAAAAATTTTTCCAAATGAATGCACGTTCACTTTACAAAGCGAAATCTCTGGATGAGTGTTCTTCATCGATTGCTCTTGTAGATTTCTTGTACTAACTGTAACAAGGGATTTCAATGTAAAATAGGCCTACGATGCCAACTTTAAATGATTCATGATCGAGACCAAGTTCACAATAGTTGGATAACAAGGTGTAGAATGCTTTATAAAGCAGTACTTTGTCACTGAAATGCAATTTTCACAACAAGAACACATTAAAATCAAATTGAACGTAGCGTGCGTGCAGATTTTACGCTTACACGATTGTCAAATTGATTGAAAGGGTGTGTGATTTCAACACTATCGCTAAGGTTTCTTGACAGCACTGTTCTTTGGAAAAGCATAATGGCTAAAAGCACTGTAAATTACGTTGGCTAAATTTGCACGTTTTAAGGCAACACATGCTTCTTCGCTTGTTTGTTTGTTTGTTTGTTTGTAAAAATCCAGAAGTTTCACGGTTGTTGTTTACGTTTTCCTAAAAATGCAGCGTTGTAAACATCTTTGTTTAAAAAATTCTGATAGTGAGCTGTGCCTCTGCGTTCTGCAAGAAGATTCCTTTCCAATTCATGATATTTCAGCATCTACAAACGATAGAATAATAAGTTTGAGAGATTTGTACTTAGCACAATCAACGAAAGATTTTACCCTACCTAGTTTCGTATTGAGCTTAACCTTTTCCAAAATAAGAATGAAACGATGTCTCGATTACATACAACTCTTCTCTTGAAAGAAACTTCTATAGAATTTCTAGAACTCAAGGAAGGCTTCTAAAATCCAAGGCCACTGGTGCGGAGAATTCAAAATGCTATCTCTTAAAGCAAACATAAAATTTAGCCAACTGAATTCCATTTTTCTTAACTAACGTTCTGCTTTTACCAAAATAAGGGCAATTTCTTTATAAACTTCGACTCTTCTCTTGAAAGAAGTTCCCAGATTGTTCAAGAATTCAAAGAAAGCTTCTATAGTCAAAGACTATTGGAGTGATGAATTCAAGTGCTATGTCTTGATTCGAAGAAAAAGTTAAGGCTACTGAATTCCGAACAGAGCAAACGTTCTGCCTTACCAAAATAAGAAAATCCTCTTGGTAAATTTTAATAATGATAAATTTTCTCTTGGATGAAGCTTCCAGAAAGCCCCCATAATTCAAGGAAAGCTACTAAAATCCAAGACTCTTGAGCAAGGAATTTAAAATACTATATCTTGATCCGCGCAAAATAGTTTTCTGGCTCAGCTGAATTCCGCATTGGGCTAATGTTCTGCATTTACCAAAATGAGAAGTATTTCTTGATAAATTGCACACTTCTCTTGAAAGAAGCTTCCAGCAAGCCTCCAGAGTGATCGAAGAAAGCTTCTAAAATCCAGAACTCAAACATGCAATCTCTTACAGCGAACAAAAAGTCTAGCGTTCTGAATTATAGCCATCTGACTTACCAAAATTATAGCAATATCTTGGTAAGTAATTAAGATGTAACTCTACTTTTCAAAGAAGCTTCAAGAATTCAAGGAGGCCTTTGAAGCGAGGAATTCAAGTGTTATCTTTTGAAGCGAACAAGTTTGTAGTTTATGATATTAGACTGATCTGATTTCATATTCCTATCAACTCTCGTTGCGATAAAACAGCATTATTAAGTTCGAAGATGAATAATTCAGACGATATCGGATCCTCGCTATAAGAATTTTCAAAATAGAATTTAGACAGAATTACTTCTTTGTAACGGAGCTTGTTTGAGCAAACAGGGAATCGTGAAATATGTTTTTTGATTAAATATGAATTCTGCAAGTTTCTTCTGGGGAAAGGCCGATTTTTTTAGAAAACGACCTCTTTGTGTCGGTCTCGTTTGTCGGCCAACGTTATATTACAAGCTTGAAAACTTGAAATGAGAATTTCGAAGCACGCAGTTGGTACCTTTAGGTCACGCAAGATACATTTTGAGGCGTTGTTGAGAATAGAAAATTCAGGGCCGTAGGAAACATCTTATAGAGCCATTGTTACCTAGGTTCCTTTGCGGGCAAGTTGAAATCTCATCAAATGGACTGTTGGTGACCAGTTTTGGAGCACGATTTTGAAGTTTGTGCAATTTTGCAATGACAGTCACCCAAGCACATTTCCGCAGACAGGAAATAATAAACTCGGGGGAGGGGCTAACTACTACATATGCTGTTAACTACATATGCATAACTACTACATGTGCCAATTTTTGGGGGGCCTTTAGTCAGGCAGAAAATAGATATTAGGGTGTCATTTTTGGATAAAACCGCACGTAGACATTGATGTTGGGGTGCCGTTTCAGAAAGAAAACTCTTTAGGGTATTGATTTTGATCAAGTTTCACATTCTTGGTTAATATTTTCGATTGCTGTCACAAATTTGAAGGTATATATTTTGAATGACTTCCAAATTTTGGGGTATCGTTTTCGCAAAGATTCATAAATTTTAAGGTGTGATTTCAGGCGTCAAAATAGCACAACCTTGCTACCCGCCTATTGAAGTTACCCTTGCCCGGGAAAATATCTAAAGTGCACCTTTACTAACATTTGTCAAATTTGTAGCCCGTCCCTCGATTTATGACGATGAGTCCCTTGTATCCCTGCGGTAAACCTTCCTCAGCAGGGACTCATAATGAAACAGTGAAAAACCTGGCCCAATCTCCTGCATTCGATCGATCGAGTCATGATCGAACGACTGCCGTAGCTCTGTTCAGCGGTCACTCCACGGAAAGAAAATGCGATAACAACCATGTTAAAGGGTTTGTGCAAGGCTAAAAGCCAGCATTTGCACAGAGCAGAAAAATCTAAAAATAGCCCATTGAAATCGATGGCCCACACGTGTTGTGGATAATTGATAGCTAAAGAAACAATGCTGTGTTTGCGCATTTTCTTTGTTCTATTTATAGAGAAGCCTATTTACCATTGCACATTCCCTTTAAGCAGACGTTTAATCAAAGAATCTTGGTATAAATCTGAAGAGGGAAGTTCACTTTACCTGGTGAGTGGAAAATAATTCTTTCAACGCTACATTTTCCATGTTTTTAAGACTAAAACATACCAGAGAATCTTCAACTACCTGCCGCAGCAACTTGTTCAAAATCTAGTCAACTGCATCATTGGAATTGAAAATTCGATAGCATTGTTCTGTGCCAAATCTCGCAATCTGATTGGTACTTTCGGAATTGCGAAGTTTGGGCCTAAAATGGGGCCAGGTTTTTAAGAGCAATATTATGAGTCTCTGTTGACTGAAGCGCTATCATCAAGTCAAAGAGCACAGGGAAACAATAGACTCATCGTCAAAAGTTTAGTGTAAATGAGCGTTGAACTTTCGAACATGTTGAACGAAACTTCATCGTGAAAAACTGATTCAAAGAGCTGAGTTTGCAAGGTGCACTACGATTCATGATTTATGGATGTAGTCAAAGGTTTCGTAGCACAAGGTGATATGAGAAATGTTGAAGTAAAAGCAAAATGCAGCATTTAATGGTACATTTTGTGAAGAACATTAATGATTTATCGGAACTGGGGGTAGAAAGCAAAAAGATTGGCAAGAACCCTTTCTCAGAGCTGCTCAGTTGGAGAAATTGCATAATGTGTTCTTTGAAAATGCTTTGAAAACAACAGCCTGGATTTGAGCAACAGCTGTTAGAGTTTGACGCATCCCCAGGAGGGGGACTTGGTAGTTCAAGGTGACGTACCCGTTGCAAAATTTTGGGTCTCAAATTCAGCCATTTACTATCTCTTAGGGTCAAAAAATTTTCAAATTTACGAAGATTAATATGACTCATTCGTAGAGATTCAAAAGAGTTTAATAAACTGAATTGTTGTTAGTAAGATTCAGTAACGACAGAAATCAACCAGTTATTCAGCCTCCTCATGTTATGCAAACCTATCAAAACATATTGCAATTAGTTTTTGATCAGTGATTGACCATTTACCATACTGTCATATGCTTCACTAGGAGAAGTTTCTCCCATCCCTGTCCTTCCTTTACCTCTACACCTATACTATTGTCGAAGCACATGGAAGTCATTTTCTTGCTCATATCTGCTATACAATAGCACAGTTTCTGGAACAATTGACTTATTGTTATTGCAGCTTACGGAGAAAGTTACTGCCGCTTAGGCAACGAGTTACCACCACTGACGCTACAAGTTACTACTGCTTAGGCTAAAAGCTACTATCGCTAAGGGTTTAGGGTTTAGGGTTCTGCAACATTTTGCAACGTATACGTCACCTTGAACTACCAAGTCCCCCCCCCCCCCTGGGGACGCATCTTGGACAGATAATGCTAACAAGTAAAATCCACAAGGCAGATCAGATGGTTTAGATACATTCTTCTTCTTTCGATATAAGGGTTGAGTCAAAAAGCTATCACGTTTGGCGGGTTGAGAAATAAAAATTTTGCAGCTGATATTCAAACTGAAACTGTTAATCCGTCAGTCGAAGGCTAAGTTATATGTAAGAATCTCAATAGGTAATGAAATCACTTGTCTTTGGTCTTGAAAACTTGCCTGAGGCATTTGGTATATCTAATTCAGAAGCTGTCCAGTTTATATGGTTGAATTAGATACAAGGATGATAATGAAACACGGGTAGCTCACTCAATCCTTGTGCATACGAATATGAACGCAAAATTCGAAATATGTTTTATCCACAGGTAACGGGGTAAAACAAATAAAAGCAATAAGTACCTCTCTTTTTACTTTAGTGTTTGCCAAATTTGCCAACTTTGCCTAGATTAGGCCAACGACGACGACGTTTATCTTGTATGATAAACATCGTCGTCGTTGGCCTAACCTCGACAAAGTTGGCAAATTTGGCAAACACGAAAGTAAAAAGAGAGGTACTTGTTGTTGTTATTAATTTTACCCCGTAACCTGTGGTTTTATCCTTTCTTATCATGCTGTACATTGCACCTTTTTATGTTTTGATAACATACGAATATGATTTGCTGAAAGAAGACGTAACATGAGTTGATAGATTTAAATCTCTAGCAGGCTCCCTACGTGGCTGCTTGAGACTGAGGCTGACAGTTCTGAGAAATTGTGATGGTGGAAAGTTTGCAGGGAAACAATGAAGGTAAATCTTTGAATGTAATTCGCAGTGATATGATAAACCAGCAATATTGACTACTCCACCAAAAGCTTAGAAGGATTTGGAATGTTCTGTTAACTTAGGCCTACACCTACAAACTAGGCCCCTTACATGTGTCCATAAGGCAAAATATGGCTGGCTGTAAAGCTGAACTGTATGAAACAGTCGGGGAATACCTAAGCATTATCATGATCATATGAGAGTGTATGCACGTACAACAGGTTACGCGATTTTTTTTGCTGAAAATTTCTGATCAGTTAATAGTGAGTTAAGAAAAATTTGATAGCATTTTAAGCCAATCTGAAGGGCGCAGCTGCAAACATTTTCCTGTGGAGTTCCCTCGAACCACCTTAATTTTTCAGCTTGCTTCGCTCGCCTTCGGTTGATCATGGGAACTTACTCAAAAATCCGGCTAGATCCTCCCCTGAGTGTTTGAATTACACAGAAAAATCTACGAGAGTTTGAGAGTATTATTTCATACGTGGGTCGCTAACTTTCTCATTGTGCATTTAAAAATTATTTCTCTAAAGGAGCCATGACATGAGTTAATGCCCCAGGGGGGATACATGACTTGGGGATGGACGGGGATCTGCCGCCCGGTTTTCAGAAAGGTACCCTCTTCTAATTACCGAAACTTGCTGTCATACCCACTTTTATGATGAATTTTGGCGGAAAACGACCCATTTTTGGCAATTTTTCGCCAATTTCTGGGTAACCTACCCATGTTTATGGAAAATCTGCCGAAAACGGGAACCCTTGTCTAGAGAATTTCGGCCCAAAAACCCATCCATATGGGCGGCACATACCCGTACCCTCAACATGTTATGTACCCCCCCTGGGGTTAATGCACTATGACGCATGAACTATCCGTGCAGTCTTCTTCAAAGATGTGACAGTGTCGTGGTGAGTCAAAAAAAGCTTACGGGTATGGCGGACTATGGAATGAAATTATGTGACCGATATTCAAAACTAAAAGCTTCATCTATTCTCAATGGACAGCGTAGATGAGATAAAATCGAACATCTTTATGACCCAACAATTAGAAAGATGTCTATAAGGAGTTTGTATGGGGATCGAGAATTCCACGTTCCATTCTGGTCCATGATTTATGAGGCAATGAAATTTACATTTTTTCTTTCAGAGAAAGAAGTTTATTTTCAATAGCAAGTAAATCATAGATCAAAATGGAATGTGGAATCCTCGTTCCAAAACTTGCCGTTTACCAGCATTTTCCAAATTTCTGGGTCTAAATGATGAGTGATTTTACCAACAAATTTTTCTGATCTAAGCCAGTCTTTTACTGATAGATTAACATTTCAGGTTTGAAAATCGGCCAAATATATTTTACTTCACAGACCGCCAAGCGCGTAACCTTGTTTTTTAACTTACCCGGTAAAGTCGCCGTGATGACTATTAAGACAAACTCAAAGTCGCCAAGATTCCTGCAATTTTAGCTGAAAAGCTGACAACTTCTCTGAACATCTGCGCTTATCTTAACACTCAAAAACTCAACAAAGTTGTTGACACTCGATATTTTAATGCTTACGAATCTAAATCAGAACAGAACACAATCATATGTAATCACACAATCATGATTTACAGAGAACTGCAAGACTTCAAGAAATTCTAATTAATTGTTTATCAAAGCATCAAGTGGTCTTCCAGAGTAGCATCTTTCAAATTTAGGAATTCCAAACAGCAGGAAAGTCTAACTCATTAATTGGTGCAAATAAAAATCGTCTGAAATTCAAGTTTTTATTGATTTTGCATAAAATTAGATTCAATAGAACTGTCAGGGAGGTTTCTGCTCCTGGGGCAAAGCGAGCTTAAATTATTTCAGGAATTGAAGGATCAGCATGCTCTCTCCCATAGGAAAAATGGATAATTCTTTTGAAGCTTGGATGGTACGTCCCAAACCAAAATCTGGTCAAGTGAAACCCCGGGCGTTTACATGGGAGCGGTTCCATTTGGAGCCTAGCCTTGTGTTGTAGTTCCAGCAGTTCCAGTTTAAACGCTGCTTAAGAAGTTCCTGCAGAAGATTCAAAAAAGACCTCTGATTCTTCGTTATAATCTTTGCATAAACAAACAATTTGCCACAACAAAACATACTTACTAGAAATGCATCTGTAGAAGGATGAATCTACATTATTCACTCAAGCACCCAACAAACCCTGATTCAATCGATAGCAAATTTCATGCAGAACAAACAAAGAAGGCTCACATTTTCTCGCCATCATTTGTATAAACAAACAGTATCGAATCATGCTTACCAGAAGTACATCAACAATCTATATGTCAATCTTTTTGCTGAAGATGCCAGTAGCAAGTAGCAATTTGCTTTGAGTGGGCTTGTCAAGATTTCTAGCTACTTGAAGCTAAGTTAGGCCCAGCGTGGTATGCTGCAGTTTGTTTTGTTTGTTTTCAATTTATTTTGAGTGGGCTTGTCAGGATTTCTAGCTACTGAAAGCTAATTTAAGCCCACTGTGCATGCCGCATCCAGGCATGGGACCCCTAGTTTAACGTCCCTTCCGAAGGACGACGAGGTGAGTTGCGAGGTCAGTCCTCAGAGGTCACCCATCCGAAATCTGACCTCACTCGACCACGCTTAACTTCAGTCACCTGACGAAGACTGTATGAGCCACTCGGCCACTCACCCCGCCAGTGAGGCATGGGGCCCCTTGTTTAATGTCCCTTCCGAAGGAAGGCGAGGTGAGTTGCGAGGTCAGGTCTCCGAGGTCACTCATATGGAATTTGAGCTCACTCGACCGACTTAACTCCAGTAGACTCCAGTCACATGACGAAAACTGTATCAGCCGCTCGGCCATTCACCACCAAGAATGCCTCACTTTTCTTGCCATCTTTGGTGTAAACTATTGCCATTTCTACATTTCTACCAATCATCCAAAAGTAGTCAGAGGATGCTGGAAAGCTATCTAAGCTTACCGAAGCAGCGTTTCCGGTTCTTCTTCTCGATTTGGACAAACCTTGTGATTCCTTTAACGTGGAATTACATAGGGTTAATGATTCTCCTCACTTTATATCATACAATGAGCTACATTATTACACAAATATGTGGATGAGCTGTAACATATCTTCTCTGCAGAACATATAAATTAGATTCAATTTTCCTTGCCATCTCTCGTTTAAACTATTAGTCACAACAGCAAGTACTTACCTGAACTGCACAGCATAATCATCGAAATTCCTTCCTGATCACATTATCAGCGACATTATCTACACTTATGGATCGACCGTGACTAATTTCTCTGAAGAGGGTACAGAAAAGGCTCAATTTTCCTTGCCTAAATTACAAGTCACAACAGAAAGTTGCTTACCCGAACTTTATCAATACGATCACCGACAGCGCTTGACGCAAGCACTCTATCAATGGCTACTGATCAGCTTCTAAAGATTTCTTGCAGAAGTCTGACCTACTCCGACAATCAATGAAAGTATTTTCAGGGTTTTCGTCATGCAAAAACTAATAAAAATATTCCCTAAGCTGCCAAAATATCTTGTCTGAAGAATCGCACCTCAAAGTCATAACAAAACATTGTCAGCACGTGATAAAATTTTGCTTGATCTTTGTTGATCGTGTAGTTTCGGACCTGTAAAACAAATAAAAGACAAGAAAACCACAATCCAATGATATAGAAAAATAAATAATATATCAAACTTTTCCACTCGCAAAATCATACCTGTAATTTCCATGGAGATTTCTTGTTATATTTAGTTCAATAAATATTTTTATTTCCTAAGATTAAATCAATTTATTGCAGAAGAAATATCGATTTCGTTCAAATCGAATTATAGATGATTTTCGTTGCAATAGGAATCGTGTGTTACCAAGGCTGAAGCAAGGATTATAAACTTCTGGTGTGCGTTCTTTTCCTTCGTTCGGCTATTGTGATTTCAAATTAAAAATCAGCACAAAGAGATGAAGGAAACTGCTTGCATCATACATTTGTATTTGTGGTGATAACATGTGAATTCAACATATGTCTGCCTAGTTTTGGCCATTTTTTTTAAAAGATCAACGCAAATGTAGCTCATTGAGCCGACCGATTTTTTTCAGGCATCAAGCAAATTAGACTTATTACATGAGCCCTTGTTTTCGCTCCATTTACCCCAACGATACCCCCAACAATACCCATTCCGCTTCAACGAAGTTTTAGCGGAATGACTATAACAGTAACATAAAAATTCAATTCAATGGAGCAAAACTTAGCCGAAAGTCATCAGTCTACAAGCAAATTTGGTCTCCTGAACGGCATAGCTCCATCATTTTTCAACGGATCCATCATTTTTCAACGGATTTTTATGGGGATGGCAGCAAACTTCGATTGAGCGTCTGAAAAGCAACATATGTATATTTTTGGCGAGGAATTTTCGCCGTTTTGTCGAAATCTTTTCGCAAACGGGGCGCAATTTTTTTGGACACTGTGTATTCTTCTCAGGGGGGACTCCCTATTAGTAAGTGACCGTCAGGGGGGTCAGAAATTTTTTGGGTTTGTAAAACGTTGTCTAATATACCTTTGGGTACACGATTTGGAGCATAATTGGTATATTTTTGGGATTGCTGATGAGAAAATTGGACAAGGTGAGTGCTAGGCTGAGTTTTTGACCAAAATATCGCAGGGCAGTTGCCGGAATTGCTATAAAACCTTTAATTTTCATGTATCATGAAGCTATGAGTATATTTTTGGGATATACAAATGTCCTAATTTCAGTATATTTTTGGCTGAGTATATTTTTGGGGTTTACGATTTCCTAAATTTAGTATATTTTTAGGTTTTCAAAGAAATACTGTGTCTGACCCCCTCCCGTCACATACCAATAGAAATCCCCCCTGGGATATTCTTATGATTCAATTTCCTCCTAACGAAAATAATTTTGGTTTATAAAGAATTGCCATCGTCCCGTATTTGAGATGTTTTCTAAGAACGTCAATAGCAGTTACTCACAGCGACACACATGCGGGTGCAATGATAAATATTTCCTAAATTTACCATCAGGATAAATCTATCATAGTTAAATCGACTGCGTTATTAATAGATAAACTTCCCATGCTATAATCTTTGCAACAGGTGTTTAAATAGTAGACGTGGAAGTTGTATACTTTATTTTTGCTGTTCTAGACACATGCTGGTTAGAATACATAGTGGACATATTTGTAAAATATGGAATGCATGGATCATTTGGTATGGTAACAATGGAATGGAATCCTAAGCATACGGGACAATAAAAATATATGGAGGTTCCCCGGTAAGAATTCTATCGTTGTCTATAATTTTTGTCCGATTTTTGTCTCATTTTGGTACATTTTCCAACGTTAGTGGGCTGCCACTAGCCTGCGTGCATCCCGTTTCTGTAGGCTTGAAATTTCCCGTTGAAGCGAATTCATCTTTTCTGCCGGGTGAGCCAGAAAAAAGTTCCCACTTTTGAAAATTCATAGCACCACGATTGCTTCACAGATTTGAATCATTCAAATTCTAGTTGAAAGCCGAAAGATTCAAGTATTTTTGTGATTTTTCTCGCTGTCCTACCAGTACTAGAAGTATTTGTAAATTCAACTTTATAAAAATTTCATGGTTGCAAAATGACGGAAAAAGGGCCTAAAACATTTATCAAATCGTAAGGACTCTATTCACACCGAACAATAGGCATTAGGCGTTTCACCTCCCTCAAGTGTTTTAAGACATCGATTTTCAAACAAATGCGGAAGATTTTCAATCCCATGGCAATTAATGTGTGGAGGATATCTCTTACCCATGGGAAGTTGCATTTCCTTCATTATTCTGTGCGAGGAGTCATTTATGCTTTGATCGATGTTTTAGGCCATTTTTCAGTCATTTTGCAACATAAAATTTTTGTAAAGTTGAATTTACCTAAATTTGTAGTGCTGGTAGGACAGCGACAAAATCACAAAAAATACTTCAATCTTTTGGCTTCTAGCTAGAATTGGAATCATTCAAATCTGTGAGATACCATTGCTGTTATGAATTCTCAAAAGTGGGAACTTTTTTCTGGCTCACCCTGTATGAAAATGAATTCAATTCAACGGGAGATTTCAACTCAACGGAAACGGTAGGGGGAGCACGCAGGCTTAGCTGCCACCCCTCCCAGTCCCCTTTGGTTCGAACGCATATGAATGAATGGCATACTACCTATATTCACATAACAACAATTTGACTTCGAGTTAGTAGCTACGAAACTGAGTATCTGGAAAGCAAGAACTAAACAGATCTAAAGAACTCTAGGCCCTTGACGCAGTAGTGTAATTCTTTAACTTTGTAGCCAGAACTGTCAGATAGACACGATGCGAGCCCAGTTCAAACCCCACCACCTGAGCATCACAGTCAATTTTTATAAATTTTCCCAACATTGGTGACTGCTTTCACCCGTTCTACACCAATGGACATCACAACATTCTGCCATTCCATGTTTTAGTGCCAAGCATTGCCTAACCCATTAGTTTATTTTGCTTGCTAGATAACAAAGATAATTCGGACGGCCTGCAATTAAGTCCAATTCATGTGATGAGTAATAACAATGAATGAAACCTGCTTTTACCTGAATGGAACTACAGATATTTACAGCTTTGTTTGTTATTTTGTTTCTTGATTTTATTCAGCCATTTGGCACCAGTTTGATACCTCTTTCATTTGGTTTTATGAAACTGAGCGTTATTTGAAACTACAATCTTATTGCTTTCAAGAGGAAGTTGAGAGTCACGTTTTTACTGTATTTTTCCTTGCTGAATAATGCTACAGCACAAATAGCACTACGTTTTAATGTGATCTCATTCCATTGAGGTTCACCAAAACTTAGGCAAGGAAAATGGATACTTTGTCGTAGACTCACAACTAAAGGGGCTCCGTTGCCAAACTGTAAACAAATCCGTCAAAGCTGCACGTGTCCATTGTTCATCCAATGTTCGCAGCACCTTATCAGGTGGCTTTACCCAAGCGATCAAAGAGTGACTGTGTAAAAATCCACTTCTGTCGAAGCAATCGTAAATGACATAAATGTTTGAGTTGTTCCCCTGGAAAGCACAAGGATTCTTCTTCAAACTAAGGCGTTTATATTTGGAAAAAAGATGAAAAGTCTGCCTGATATTACCTTTCAAAAACTGGGAACTCAACGTTTCGAAAAAAACTTGGAGACGGAACCTTCACTTTCGGTCATTGAATTGAATCGATTGATGTTGTTGTCGTTTCAACGCAATGTTTTTTAATTCTCGTAGTTCTACTTGTATAGTGTATATCTGCTCAAGGGAGCGAAACTATACGAAAATGAGATTTCTAACCTTGTTGCTGCTAGCTCTTTGTTTGCTGTTGAGCTAAAAACTGTGTAGCGCTTTCCTTTACGCTCTCTTAGCCTTTCTTAACCATCCTTTCGAATAGACTGCTTTGCTTTCAGAATTTAGCATATGTTCTCTACAAGTGGCAAAGAACTTTCCTAAAGTTGCAGACTGCATAGTAAATGTGAACTTTCAAACCTTTGCACATGTCGCTTCAAAATGGACAAACATGTTACAGCTGCAAAGTGCTTAATGAATCTATTTCTTTGTACATATGTTCTTTTAAACGGCCTTTTAAGGAGACTGCTTTTGCACTGAAAGTTTCCACATGTTTTCTCCAAGAGAGAGAGAGAGAGGTTCACCTAAAGTTGCAGACTGCATAACAAATGATTTGTTTTTTCGAGCATTTAAGTTTTTGCAAGTGTCGCTTTAAAGTAAACAAACGTTCTACTAAAACTGCCAGGACATTTTATGTACTTGCAAGCTAAACTTCCAACGACAAATGACTTTTGCTCCCTAATTTAGGGAAATAGCTGGAGATAGGTTGTTAGACACCGCAGTTATCTTTCATGGTATTTGCTTCTGCGGAGGATAAGTTATAGTTTTCTCTGATGCAGCGGACTTGAAGCAGAACTGCAGTGTCTAACCCCACACATGGAGATACATTGCAGATAAAGATGTTTTCTATCTATTCTTTCTATAATTAGCAGAATTACGTAGCAATCAGATTTTTCACACCATCAACAATTTTGCAGGTGTAGCTGGATTTCCAGCCACGAGTTTTCGATATCTTTAGCCTAAACACACGGGACACGACTGCTCTTGGCAGGCTGAAGAAATTCAACGCACCAATTAGTGAGAAATGTCTCAATTGAAACAACAATCTTGTTTTCTTGTACACCTCATTTACAGGCCTTCCAAAGAGGCTGTTTTTGCATTAAAAGTTTTGCACATATTCTCTAAGTAAGAACATATTTCCCAAAGTCATGGCACGCGAAGATCACAAGAATTCAATTTGTTCAAATTTCGAGGAATTATTGACAAAAGCGAATTCAATAACGATTCACCACAAAAATTTACAGCTGCTTGCTACTGAAATTTTTAAAACTCAAAGGAATCTCAATCCAAGTTTTATGAATCAAGTCTTTGTGGAGAAAGATACTCCATACACCCTTCGTAGTGGAAGAAATATTTTGGCACCACAACCAAACACGACAGGGTATGGTATTGAAAATGCACGTTTGCTTGGAGCGAAGATTTGGCATAAATTACCACTTTGGACAATAAAGTTGCTTGCTAGCATTTCACGAGACTGTGAGGAGAAGTTGTACAACTCTTACTGCAACAAATACAGTTATTTGCACAAATACAGTTTTGTTTTGAAACCTTCAAAATTAACCAAATGACTGTTCAAATGGTTGAAACAACGTCTGCATAACTGCTGAATTCATTTGTTATGCAATCTGCGACTAAAATGGCACGCGAAAATCACAAAAGCCTGTTGATCCAGGTTTCTCACTGATAAACTATAATCATCACTTTGACAAACTAAGTTTATCACTATAAACCAAGGTCATCATTATGAACATTGCTATGATAAACTGGGTTAAGCAAAGTGATGAACCTACAATCTTATACAAAAGTCGTTGAGACACACAAGTTTTATGTTGAAAGATGCCTTTCCTACATGTAAACTACTACTTTGGCCCCCCTCCCCCCATTGCAATGTTGGTTGATTGCAGAACACATACGTGTGCACTCATCTATGAATTTTCATCAGCTTCCACCCTGGGTACAGCTTCCAACACTGCAATAGAGGGGGGGGGTAGGGGGTGGGGGATCTCAACTCGAAATTTCGTCCAAAAAGCAATGTGTCTCAAGACTTTTGTAGTTTGCAGTTTATCTGAAAGAGCTTCATGATCACCTGATAATCAGATCATCTCAGTTTATCAGTGTTAATTGCAATATCAAATTTGATCGTCTTGGTTTATCGACAGTTTGACTGTGTGTTGATTCTTGATTGGTAATTCTAAACGTATCAAATTCTGAAATCTGTACAGTAAAGTCCCACCGTATAGTTCCGTCTTCACCTTCTAATGGCCTCTAATGCTGAGTCTGATTTAGAAGTCCATCTTTCCCTCTAGGAAGAAGTTTTTACGCAACCATCATTTTCGCGATTTCATTCCAGCGATCGAGTGAATTACTGCTAATCAACAGAACAAGAAACCCTTCAAGCTAAAATACAGTCGATCTAAGGACTATCTGTAGAGGGTGTAGAAGGGGTTTTGACTAGCTGACTAACAGGCTGTTTTCCCCACTGACTAATGACTAACTTTGTTATAAAGCCAAGACTAATGACTAACTACATTCTATAGTTGACTAATGACTAAAGCCTATTTTTTACTGCATTATGTCAAAAGACAGTTGCAAAAGAAGCCAAAAGTGACTCAACCATGCCTTTTCGGAGACTAATATAAAAGTTCTAAATCGTGTATATCAACGGGCATAGGAAAAGACAATGTTTATCACACAAAGCAATACTTGTTGGCTTGGCTGAATGTTCCCATTCACCATTCTTCTTCCTTTCCCTTAACATCTTGGGAATGGAGCCAGAAAATATTTGCAGCTGACGGTCAAATGTTTTTTCTTTCCTGCTTCCATTCAGCAAATCTCTCATACATCCCCTTATATCTTGACCTTTCAAGGTGCATGACGAAAACCAAAACCATGTTCAGTTACCTTTTACTGGTTCTACTTTTATTGAAGCTTAAAGCTTTTGGTAAAGGAAACATGTGTTTTATTACATGCAGTTATGATATGATTTTGCGCCATGCTTCACGACTAAAACTAACTGGTATTGGGCCATTTATTAGCAACTAAATCTCCTTCGAAATAATGGAAGAAACAGAGCAGTCAGAAAGGAACTACAGTAGATTATGTTGATGGAAAGTTTTGAGAGAATAATATGCTTTTCCTGACAAAGAAATAACAATCATCCCAAGTGTGAAGTCTATGTCTTTGGCTATATGAAATGTTACTTTTTTATGAATTTTTAGATAGAAACACCACAAAACGACGAAGAACAACAGCGAATGAGTCGGTTTAATGAGTATACCGGGTGTCTCAAAAAAGTACCCCCTTTTGACTGGAAATAGGAAGGAAACGATAAGATATCATTACTCTTCGAGTGGACAGCTAAATTCATCAATCTTCAACTTAGATCCACATACCTTGCATCTAAAAATTGGCCACCAAACACTGGAGATACAAGCTTGCGAAGTCAAAATTTACAGTGCACCCGAAACCAGAGGTTTTGTAAAAGGGCCTAGCCATGATTTGCTTGCACAGGAATTTTGACTTTGACCTTTTAGCTGTCTCCATTGAAAAGAATTATACCTTGAAATGCTTCAATTGTTCTACAAATAATTATTCCCTTGAGGTATCAATCCGTGCATTGCATTCCACTCCACTTCAAGTGTCAAAGAGGAAGAAAAGGAACACATGAATGCTCATTTGGGAGATGATGCAAGACTACATCATTCTTACCACATTTTCGCTATATTTGTTTAATCAGGGCGATTACCACAAGTCTTTTTTATTCTTTTCAAAAGCGAAAAACCGGAAGTTAAAGTTTACAGGGGCTTTGGAAAGATCCATGATACAAATCATGGCTAGGCCCTTTTACAAAACCTCTGGTTTTGGGTGCACTGTAAATTTTGTCTTTGCAAGCTTGCATCTCTGGTGTTTGGTGGACGATTCTTAAATGCGAGGCATGTGAATCTAAGTTGAAGATTGATAAATTTAGCCAGCTACTCGAAGAGTAATGATATCTTATCGCTTCGTTCCTATTTCCAATCAAAAGGGAGTACTTTTTTTGAGACATCCGGTATATATTTTGCCTTCTTCGCAAAATGTTGTTCTGTTGTTCTTCTTCGTTTCACGATGTTTTTACCTACAAATTCATTCGTTATCCGTCATCGCAAGCATCTGCGGATCGTGGCCTATTCTCTTTCGATTTACTTTTTTATGCCGTACCAAACTGCTTTCCTATCGCATTCAAGATTCAAGCGTAAATGATTTGTGCCATTCAGGGCATACTTTGCATAAAAGAGCTCGTAATAGAAATATTACTTTGAAAGAAAAGTCTGACTAATTCAAGCCAAATGTCTTGACTAATGACTAACTGGGACGTCTTTTGCTTGACTAGTGACTAGCAGTACCCCCCTTTCTACACCCTCTCTGTATATCAAAGGACTGTGAGTTGCTGACTGTGCCTCTTAATGAATTAGTACGCAAAATGAGAAATTTCCTTTCCTCCACTCCAATCAGCTCGGGGTTTTCTTACTGCAAGAGACCAAACCAAAGCCTTATGCAAAGGACCTGCGTTATGATTTCCTTACTTACATAAGAGCTTCTCGCTTACCGTTTCTTTTTAGCAACAAAATACTGCCTTGGTCGGCCTAGGTTACCTGTCCGCTGTCATAAAGGTTGGCAAAATGCATCTCTTCTGGTGTGTCTGATATTACATATCTAGTTCTACCTTTTGATAAGGCATAGATATGGTGCGACTTATCTTATAAGTCTACTATTTTAGATACATTTAGAGCTCAAAGTGCTAGAATCTACGAATCTACCCCTGAAAAGTGCCAAAAGCAGTGAATTTCTTCAGCAAATTTCATATCTGTTGGCTGGCATAATCATCGCCTTAGATAAGACTTCATCGCGTATCCTCTATCATACAAATCTATGTAGATATACAAAGAGCTGCCCTTAAATTGGCTAAAGTAGTTAATTATTTCCACAAGACTATCTATCCACAAAAAAGTGCCTTTAACTTTGGTCACATCTGTTAGTAGTTATGATCTTCGCCTTAAGTAAGCAGCGATCGTGTATCCTATATTACCTTATTCAGTTTTTGATGGCATAACGGACTAACCAGACCCAGGACCAATAGGACCGGACCCTAACGGACCGGACCCCTTTTAATGCCGATTCCTTTCCGTCGTGAGTTTGTAATGACGGTACATAAGTTGCATTTCAAAAATGAAGACAAGGCCAATGCGATCATCTCTGAAAAGAAATAACTAAACTCTGGATACCACATTAACTGCAAGAATGGACAATCTGCTACATTGATCATCTAATCAACAGACGAACTTCCAGTTGAAAGGAACGAAGACCCACGCAGATCCACGCATGATAAACTCTAGCAAGGCCCTGTAACTCACTTCAATTTCCCAAGGACAAGATTCTCATTGATGTTCAGAACAAGATTCAAATAACATACATACAATGCCAAAATCTAATACAAAACAAAAGTACCACAACCAACTGTCTTAGCTTTCTTCATTTTAAGATGATACATTGTTAAACCTCAGGGGGCTTCCTAGGAACCAAGAAATAGGCTCTAGTGTGTAAAAAAGCAAGTAGCCCATTATCAATGTACCCAATCAGTCATCTGGAAACATGGAAATGAATGGGTATTCTGCCGGGGTCCGGTCCGTTAGGGTCCGGTCCTACTGGTCCTGGGTCTGGTTTTTCCGTTATGCCGTTTTTGATAGGACCTACTTTTAGTGTAAATGTAAATATATAAAGAGCTACTCTTTAATTGTTCTGAAAAGCAGTGAATTATTTCCGCAACACTACCTATCAACAAACTAGTGCCTGGTTCACTTTGCTCGCTACTAATAACAGTGATAATTTCGCCTAAATACCTTTTTTATCGTGCATCTTACATTACGTATTCATTCTTTTGATATGTAGATTTACAAGGAGCTACCCCGTGAAAAGTGCTAAAAGCAATGAATCATGTTTGTGTACTGATCTTAGACTACATTACATAAGCTCCCCTAACTTACCCTCGTTGTTGTTGTTGTTATCGCTTCAGTTGAGGGACTTATGCCCTTACGCTTCAATACAGGGACTAATTAGTCCAAGTCCGCCGCGTTCACGGCGCGACCAATCAGATCACTACTTTCTTAATATGGTCAATTCACGTGTCTGTTTGTAGCGTTTGATTGGTTATTAGTTCAAAGTTCGACTTCTCGAAGCGAAGCGGCGCTCGAAGTAACCTTCGAAGGGACGTTCGAATTTTTTTTCGACGTTCGTAGGATGGAAGATGTTCTAAGTTTCTTCTGATTTTTGGTAAGATTTTAGTCCCTGTTTAGAATCCGCTTGGTCGTGAGTCCTTTGTATGAGTGAAATTAAAACATCAGATTATAAATGTTGAACGAATACAAGGAATCACGTCGTCAGTCTATACTGATCTATCAACAAATTAGTGTCTGGCTATAACTGTGCTCTTATTTGCATTAGAAGTGATAATTTTCGCCTTGACTCGATACACTTTTATGATGCATTTTGTGTCAAGTATCGATTTTAATATATATACCGGGTGACCCAAAAAAAACTTAACGAGCTAGATCATAACTAGCTCCCTGAAATAAAAAAAACTATCGCAAATGCTTTCTTATCACAGTTTAGTTGAGTTGAAAGGCTGAGCTGTCTTTTGAGATGCTGTGTGGTCATTTTAAGCAATGATTACCATCAAAAAAGCAGATTCAAAGAAAATTTGAGTCCACGATTCCCCAGTTTGAGTGAAATAATCGCCATCATTTTCCAGTCAACATTTTGTGAAAACTCGACATAGCGACGGATTAGAAGTCGTCTGAGGAAATTTTTGTTTTCTGTTTTTCATTCAAATTTCATGCTCCAAAGCACATTTGGAATTCAGCCTTTTTCATACTTTCTGAAAAATGGGCTGGAAACCGAGGGAATGGTCCGAGAAATTAATGAATGTCCATATTTTTGAAGCAGTTTTTTCGGAGAGTACACATATCTTAAACTGACCCAGCAATATCTCAAAAGATAGCAGAGCCTTTCAGCTACATGCTCATACCTTGTTTGTCTTCATAACATTTACTTTCAAGAAAATAGGTGAGATCTAGCTCGTGATGTTTTTTTTTTGGGTCACCGGGTAGATATGCAAAGAAGTGCTAAAAGTGGTGAATTAAATGGAATATTCCATTATCTTTGGAAGAACTTTCTATCAACAAACTTGAACCCAGCTTACTGTCTGCATGCATAATCTTCGCCTGAATATACTTCTTATCATGTTTTGCTTATCATACGATTAATCAGTCTTGATCAAAGTTCTTGCAAATCTATGTAGATATACAAAGTGCTGCCCCTGAAATGTGCTAAAACGCAGTGTACTTCTTCCGCGAAACCATGTATCAACAAACTAGTGCCTCTGACATACCTTGTTCAAATCTGCCAGTATTCATAAAGCTCACGTAAATACATCTTTCTAGTGTATCTTTCACTAAAGTTAGTTTTTGATAAAAGACGAACAAAGAGCTCAAAAGTTAATCCTGCAAAACGATCATAAGCAGTGAATTATTTCTGCAAAACTAGTTGTCAACAAAAAATTGCCTGACTTACCTTGTTCAGATCTGTCTGTAATCACACACTTGACGTAAATGCATTCTTGATCAGTCCATGTCCAATTCCACTGTGAGATATCTTGAAAAAGCTGCTCTTTCCAGCCCTTCTATTTCTAGCTCCACAAACCTACGCTCGCTGTCTTCAACCTCAACGATTATTCAAAATCTTTCCTTTTTGTAAACAGGTGATTCGCAACAAAACCAAGCAAAGAACACAGCTTGCCCTCTTTACTCTTCGCCCCTTATTGTCGAACATCACCTCTTCAACTCTCTTGTATAAATTAATCGCTTCTGAGCTATTTCAAAACACAACCCACCTCACCACGTCGACCTACGCTAAAAAACGCCTGCAAATTCAGAAACACTTCTTCATAAACTGTTAGGCTTCTTTGAAGCAAACTGCATGTTTCTACCAAAAATAAATAATACACTGATCAGATAATTGCAAACATTAAGTGAAATTGCTCTGAAATCACAGACGTTTGTTTTTATAGATTCCAGTAGAGAGTTAACAGTGAATCTATTGCAACTTCCTTCACTTATCTGTAGTGTTTCAGAGATATGCTTGATTATTCATTCTGAGCTTACAGGGGGGTTACTCCCTTCGTAGTCGAGTCTTAAAAGTAGAAATAATAAAGTCTATAAAATTTGAATATCTTAGCAGGTGCATCTCATGCTGTTGGTCTTTTATAAGTTAGAATCCGCTTACGAAAATGGAAAATTTACCAAATTATCATTTTCATTTTTTGTCTTTGTGAATCATGTTTTCTTGCACTTTGCTATGCTGGCTTGTCCTAATGTTTTTAATCTCTGCAAATGGTGTTGCTTTTTCCTCATTAATGAACCCAGACCTTGGTGTAACCGAATAGGCCCTATAGCAATAAATTCGCAAAGGATGACTCTCATCCATGAGAAATCGTATTTTCTTTATTGTTCTGCGCGAGGAGGAATGATTTGATTACTGTTTTAATCCCTTTTTCAGTCATTTTGCAATCGTAATTTTTTTTTAAAATTGAATTTACCAATACCTCTGGTGCTGGTAAGATAGCAAGAAAAATTGCAAAAATACCTCAATCTTTTGGCTTTTAACTGAAATTTGAATCATTCAAATCTGTGATGTACTCTTGATGCTATGAATTTTCAAATGTGGGAACTTTTTTCAGGCTCACCCGATAGTCTGATAAGATTGGAGAGTGAAACAAACACGGCTGGTAGTCGAGTCTGAGGTCCCGGTCACACTAATCCGTTTCATTTGATCCGCTTTTGCCACAGGGAGCCCATTTATAATTGGCAAACTCAAAAATAGATTGACTGGAATAGGAGCAACGTAAGAAACTGCGAAGGAAACATGGTGCTTGGAGCTGCGAAGGAACTGCGAGAAGCGGAACTGCGAAGAAGAGAAAAGCGAGAAGGAGAGAAGAAAAGCGCACCTAGTTGTCTCTATTTGAAAACAAGACTAGCAAAGCTAGCATATTCAAATTCCTCCGTTTTTGGTGTTCATATTACAGATATGTGTGCGTTTATCTTACCTCCATTTCCATTCAGCTCTGCATTTGTCAGCACATTCATTTAGCTCCGTGTTTAGGGTACCCTGGGTACCTTGAGGCTCTGGTACCCATGGTATGTTTAGGGTGGACGCAAAGCCAAAGACGGATCTAAACTCATCCGTTTTCATGCAAAAACAAATTAATATGAATGAGGCTTTCAACTTTTCATTTGAGAACGGTACGACCAATAGACCTTTTCGCAATTTGGAGGAAAGGACTAGAGAGAGCGCGGCCCATTTTGACAGCCTTGGCAACAGCAGGAAATAAAGGGAGTCGCCTCCTTGCGGCTCCTTCAACATGAGTTATTTTCGATTTATTTATGCACTCTGCAAGAGTCGCACGATAGTTTCTTAGAGCGGTAAGTCTTTTCTCTGGATTATTTAGCCATCCTGCCGTCCTTTCACCTGCTATTGAGTGTATTTTGAGCCACTTTATCGCAGGTATTTGACCTCTTCTTTGAAGCGGCTCAGCTTAGGCCCAACCGATCAACAGGTCTAACGAACTTCAAACTAACTTCAAAAATAACTCGAGTTTGCAGGGAGATGCTACAGAGACGCAAGCCAAACGTTTATCACCGAAGCGGAGGGGATTCCTCGATTCCTGTTGCCAAGGCTGTCAGAATAGGCTGCGCTCTCCCCAGTCCCTCTCCTCAAATTGTGAAAAGGTCTATTGTGACAAACTAAATGTTCCCATCTGATTTAGCCTGCGTGCAGACTCTACAGCCAGTGCGGAGGAGCGAAAAGGAGAAGGAAACTCCCTATAGAGTCTGCGCAACGGCGACCAATACTGTGTTTTGAGTTCTCAGATTTTATGGAACCATCTGTGATAGGCACCACGATTTAACTTTTGTTCTTACTTGTGTTCATTGTGTTTTGCTTGTAAAAAATCTTAGAATAATGTTTGTTACACGCAAAATACGCTGAACACAAGTAAGACCGATAGTTAAATCGTGCAGCCAATCCCAGACGGTTCCACAAACACTGAGAACTCAAAAATAGAATTGGTCGCCGTTGCGCAGACTCTACAGGGGGAGCTTTCTTCTCCTTTTCGCTCCTCCACACTGACTGTAGAGTCTGCACGCATGCTAATATAATTCGACATATTTGCTACATATGTATGTGAATGTAGAAGCAGTACAAGCAAGATAAGGCCGAAAAGTTGGAGATGTCGGAGATGTCGGAGTTGTCTTAATGAACGGCCTTACCGTACAAGAAATGATATTTTGCAATATCTGTTTGAATAGCTATTATGTTCAAATATTTTTAAAATTTAAAATTTTAAAAAATCAAAAAAATCCGTCCATTCAGATTTTACAAGTGATTTCATAGAAAATGTCCATCAAGAAACCTTTAAAAATATGCCAAACTTCCGAGCAAGCTTCCTTGATATGTTTCCCTCATATCGATGGCTTCAGTACGCTTTAGATATTTTATCACGTGCTATCCTCTCAGGGGACTGAAAAAGTCTTCTCCCAGGTATGAATAACTCATTCTGGTGGATTCCATTCTCCCAAGAGGATGAAATACATGAAAATATCCAAGTGTCATTATTGCTAGGAAGAAGAACAAAATGAAATCTTGCTTGTTGTTTCACTCAACAAGGGCAGATTTGTAATACAATAGCATCAGTCGTTTTGGTTCACAGCTCAATTCAAAGAGATTAGTGAATGCAGACAAAAAGAAATTCTCTCAAGCAGAAACTCAAAACAAACGAAGCTGCAAAGTTGCCCTGAAACCAGTACGGCAAACTCTCGTTTGGTGCGGGCGAAGGGAGGTTTTTAAGAGAAGGCATGTGCTTATAACGAAAGAAGATGGATAAATCTAAAGCTCTGTCTCGCAGATTTTGTTTATTTGATTCAGGAACTGTGGAATGACTGCATTCATCTGAGCAAAAACGATGCAAAAATTGTAATGCCCTCTGCTCGATTTCTGAATCAAATAAACAATTTCCATGAAAATGGCGACGAACAAAGGCAAGCCAAGAGACGACGCATGCAAGGAATGCTGGATGAAACAGACCCTTTAACTTCTTAATTTTGAATGTCGGCCACATGGCCAGTGGCGTAGCCCAGAAAATTTTTAGTGACCACGCCCTTCAGATGCTCGAAAAATGAGGGAAACGCCCTTTTTAGTTATCTTTTGCATTTCATGCACGTTATGGTACAGACTCTTAAAATCGTTGTGATGAGATTGTTTCAACAATGGCAGCAAACAGCAGGGATCCCTATAGGCAGCGGCATGTTCAAACTGAGATAACAAGGGATATTGAAATGATTGGGTCTGGGGGCAAGACATCAGGAAAATTTTTGAAGATATGCATTCTACCGGGTGAGCCAGAAAAAGGTTCCACTTTTGAAAATTCACAACACCAAGACAACTTAACGGATTTGAATCATTCAAATTCTAGTTAAAAGTCGAAAGATCGAAGTATTTTCGTGATTTTTCTCGCTATCCTACCAGCACTAGAAGTATTGGTAAATTTAACTTTATAAAAATTTCATGGTTGCAAAATGACGGAAAGGGGGCCTAAAACATAGACCAAATCGTAAGGACTCTATTCAATTCCAACAATAGGCCATGGACGTTTCACGTCCCTCAAGAGTTATAAGACATTGATTTTCAAACAAATACGAAAGATTTTCAATCCCAAGACAATTAATACCTAGAGGATATATCTCACCGATGAGAAGTTGCATTTCCTTCATTAATCTGTGCGAGAAGTCATTGATGCATTGATCGATGTTTTAGGCCATTTTTCAGTCATCTTGCAACCATGAAATTTTTTTAAAGTTGAATTTATCTATATTTGTAGTGCTGGTACGATAGCGAGAAAAATCACAAAAATACTTTAATCTTTCGGCTTTTAACTAGAATTTGAATAAATAAAATCCGTGAATCAGTCTTGGTGTTATTGATTTTCAAAAGTGGGAACTTTTTTCTGGCTCACCCGGTACTTTGGCTTAAATGCCTCTTCCAGCAGTGTTCAAGCATTTCTTAGAAACCACAACCTTCCTACCAATTCTTGAAAAAACCATTCTCTACTTGCTTTTCAAGAATCTCAGAGACCACTTCTTGACAGATCGGCCCGATCCCCCCCCCCTCAACCAATTTTATTACATTTTTGCACGAATCTCGAGGACCAACTTTTTGAAAAGTGGGGGGGTCCGGACCCCCCATTGCCCCCCTTGGATACGCCACTGCACATGGCTTTTATTCCACAGCCCTCCAAACGCGTAAACTTTTTCTGACTAACCCAGTACTGTATAAGGAAAGCGATGACACACTTTTTTATTTTCACTTAGAAGTACAAAGATACAAACGTTCGAAAATAGTCTTCAACTAACAATGGGTCCCCCCCGGAATTTCATCGAATCAAATATGCTTCAGCTGCACGTTCTCCTTTCGGTCATCAATGGAGTCTTCCATTTAAATTACACAGTTTGTTTTTCAAAATCTTGTATGATATGAAGCATTAACTGGTGGTAAAAATCCACCAACTCGTTTCGAATGTCATTCAGTTTATTTCGAAGGCAATGATATCTCAGGTTGAGCTGTCTTGCCAATTGAACATTGTTTGCAATCTAGGAGTCAAAAATAGATTACGTCAAAATTTGCTTTGGTATGTAGACATTCTGTAACAGTGATTTGAGAAGTGTTTGCAAATTTACGTGTTTGGAATTAGATCTTGGCACATGACACTGTGCAGCCTTGAAGATCCATTCAACCTCGTCCCCAGGGCCTTTTTTCATGTTGCAACGGAGACGAGAAGGCCCTGGGGACGAGGCTAGTCCTTTGCATTTGCATGTACACTTAGCCGACAGAGCAGAAACTGCGTAAAATGACGTCATGAGATCAGGCTCACCATTAAAAAAATTGTGGTGAGCCTGATCTCAGGCTAATGCACACTGCAATTTCAGACTGTTGAAAGAAACAAAATCTGCCTAATCGGAAGCAGGGCCGATAACAGCCATGACTGCCTAGGGGGCGAAAAACCAAGCCATCAACAATAGCAGCAATAACAATAGTTGTAGGAACATACGTTAAATTCATGCATTATATGATTGATCAGTAACTAAATTCAGCCATATTTCGCAATCCAACCTTGAAATCAAAAGAATTAGTGAATATCAATCAAAAATATGCCATAAATTCAATAATTTCTGTTGGAATTTATATCTTAACAGCAAAGAGAGCAATATTTTCCGAAAAATGGTTTCCTGGGAAGGGGGGGGGGGGGCGCTCCGCCCCCAGCCCTCTTTGGCTTCGGCCCTTATCGAAAGATATAAATCCACAGTGGACAGAGAAGAAACTGCATTAAATGACGTCATCGAGCAATCTGCGATAAGGAAGTGTTTGGATACATAAGCTTTTTGAAATGATGAATCAAGAGTTTAAGGCCCAAGGAAGGAAATATCAAGTGTTGCTTATTGTCAGGATCTGTTGCAGGAGCTGGGAGGCCTCAATGTTACGAATTTTTGCGCACATTTTTGAAATTACGCGAATTTTCGATCGCTGACATTTCTCGTGGTGGCATGTAATTTGAGACAGACACAAATTTTTATCTCTATGTTAAATTGGCCTCGGGGTAGCCATAGCCTCTTTGCTCCTCGGGGTATCGTTTCTAGTAGTATTGTTAGACCGCGGCTCGAAAAGGTCTAACAAGAGTGTGAGTTCTTCTACAACAATCAGTCTCAACAGAAAAATATAGAAAACATCAAACTTACGACCTCAACTATTCGGCAACGGCTTTAGGGCGGCAACAGGAACGACTCGAATCTTCATTCGATTTTATGATCAACAACCGGCAATTAAGGCTGCTACCTAAACTTAACTAGCGGCGACTACTACAACTTATGTTCTTCGACAAATTCGGCGGCTTGAGGTCTGCGACAGGTCTTGCGTCTTGCGTCTATGTCTGGTCGTCTCTTGCAGAAAATCACTGGACGCTACCTTATAGCCAAACTCAAGGCACACCTAAAGTTCCTAATATGGTCTAATCATGTAGAAAATAACCAATAAAAGCTTGAATACACGAACAATAATAGCTAGGAACCAATCAAATCATATCTAAGCAGTATCGAGTTTTGGCATTAGGCCGAACCAATAGCGTAACGTTAAAATACTGCACGAAAGTACTTTTGGCACCAAGTGCACACGTGAAATGTTCGTGCTCTCTTCACTTTGGACACTCAGCATGGGCCAAAGGCCCCCATATCGTAACATTTCTCCCCCCTTAGAATCAAACCCCCTGGTTTGATGTAACGGTGTGATTAGTGATTAGTAAAGGTTCATGTTCATCTTCTGGTCTAGTTATTTGTGGTTCATTCGGTAACGAAACATTGTGCGCGTTATCGTCAGAAATCGCAACTTTTTCTGGTCCATGTCCGTCGACCTCGAAACTAGTGTGTGGCAAGTAACTGTACGCTAAATCAAGGGACGCATCGGCCTTTGGCGGTGGCTGTATCGGGCGATCGTTCGGATCGAAACATGGTTTCATACGATTGGCGTGAACGGGCACTGACACTGGACGATTGTCAAGCGTGCGCAATCGGAAATGTACTGGCGATAATTTGGCAACAATACGATAAGGACCGTGAAAGTTGTGCAGAAGCTTCTTCGAAAGACCTTTCTTAGTTTTTGGTGTATATACCCAAACTTTACCTCCAATCTCATACTGCACGGGTCGGCTGGTTTTATCGTAATGCTCCTTCATTTGTAACTGCGCGAGTTGTGTGTTGGAAGAAACGATCCTTTGCGCGTTTTCAAGGTTTTCAATGATTCGTGCACGATGTTCTGCAACGGAAGGCGACAACTGCGAATCTGGCATCAGCAAAGCGGCATCGAGTGGCAATCGAGGCTCGCGCCCATATAGCAAGAAAAACGGCGACTCACCGGTGGAAGCATGAGGCGACACACGGTATGCAAACAATATCATGGGAATGTGACGGTCCCAGTCCTTTTGATGACTGCTCACATACATCGATAAACCTTCTGCAAGTGTACCGTTAAACCTTTCAACCAGACCATCTGTTTGGGGATGGTACGCCGTGGTATTAGATTTGCGCGTGTTCATGAGTTTGCACACTTCTTTCACTATCGATGCCAAAAAATTTGGACCTCTATCTGACAGCAACGTACGCGGGGCACTGTGCCTAGTAAGGATCTCATCAATTAACAACTGAGCGACAAGTGGGGCTTCCGTAGATTGCAAAGCAAATGCTTCAGGCCAACGAGTATAATAATCCGAGAAAACGATTATGTATCTATTTCCGTCATCAGTGACAGGGAACGGTCCAAGAATATCCATGGCAACACGATCAAATGCACCTTCCACTGGAATAGGCAAAAGGGGGGCCTTGCGTTTACCCCGAGGAGCTTTCTTCATTGCGCAATCAACACACGAGCGACACCAATGTTCCACATCTTTGTACATACCAGACCAATAATACCTGGCGCGAATTTTCTCATAAGTCTTATCAGCGCCGAGATGACCAGCGGTAGGATCATCGTGACAAGCAACAAGAATTTCGTGGCGAAGTGAAGCAGGAATAACAACTTGACTACACAGAGATTTAGCTCGACGTTTACCTGGAGTCCAGAGATGACAAAGGATTCCATTTTCATCCAAATAGAATGAGTCGATAGAAAGCAATAAAGCACGGGCTTTTGGATCGTGTTCTGGCAACTGAGAGGTTTCTAGATATTCGATAATGGCATGGAGATCACTATCCTTACGTTGTAGATCATACAATGTCTGTGCTGGGGGGCAAGGATGATCGATACTGGCTACAGGCAGAGAGATTTCAGACTGACTTTCACCCGAATCAGATTTAGACTCAGAATAGCTACGACGAGAAAGTGCATCAGCATTTCCATTAGCTGTGCCTGGACGATGAATTATCTCAAAATCATACTGCTGTAAACGAAGTGCCCAACGAGCGAGGCGACCGGTAGGATCTTTAACACGCATTAACCAAGTAAGACTACCGTGATCAGTATGAACATAGAACTTCCTTCCCGACAAATATGGCTCGTACCGTTTAATTCCATCAACAACTGCTAAAGCTTCGCGCTCAGTCGTACTGTAACGAGTTTCAGCTGAGCTTAGTTCTCGACCACCAAATGCAATCACACATTCTTTACCATCAATAACCTGTCCCAAAACGTAGCCTATAGCTGACTGGCTAGCGTCTGTAAATAAGTGAAAAGGCTGACTAAAGTCAGGGTACGCCAAAATGGGTGGCGAACACAAACGATTTTTCAATGTTTGAAAAGCTATTTCACATTCAGGGCTCCAAACAAACGACACATCTTTTCGTGTTAAACGATTCAACGGTGAGGCAATTTTCGAGAAATCTTCAACAAATCTGCGATAATAATTGCAAAGTCCCAAGAAACTACGAACTTCCTTAACTGATTTAGGGACTGGAAAAGATTTCACTGCTTCAATCTTGTTAGGATCTGGCAAAATTCCTTCAGATGACACAACAAATCCAAGGAAGTTGACCGAGGAGTTTGCAAAATAGCATTTCGAAGGTTTGAGTTTTAAATTTGCTTCTCGCAGTCGATCAAAAACTTGGCCTAAACGATTCAAATGGTCCTCAAAGTTAGATGAAAATATGATAATGTCATCGATGTAGATCAAACAGATCTTCCAGTCAAGACCATGCAAAACTCGGGTCATTAGACGTTGAAAATTCGGAGGCGCATTGGTGAGCCCGAAACTTAGGACATTAAAATTATACAATCCAGCATGCGAAATGAACACAGTTTTGTCTTTAGAATCTGGATGCATGGCTACTTGATGATAACCAGACTGCAAATCGAGCGTTGAAAAATACTTAGAGCCTGAAAGTGCATCAAGAGCATCATCTATGCGTGGCAAAGGATAACTATCTTTGCGAGTGACAGCGTTGAGCTTACGATAGTCAATACAAAACCTGGTTGTACCGTCTTTCTTCTTCACAAGTACAACGGGAGAGCTCCAAGGGCTCGTAGAAACACTGATGATATTTTGGTCAAGCATGTTCGAAATGTGCTTATCAATTTCAGCTCGTTGCGCCTGAGAAACTCTATACGGAGCTTGCTTAATTGGTTGTGCATCACCAGTGTCAATTTGATGTTGAATCAAAGTCGTATGACCTAGGTCAAGACTTGACGAAGCAAAGATGTCAGAATAACTTTCTAAAAGATGGCTTAGTCGAGTGTTTTCAGCAGATGAGAGTGCTGGACTTGGCAATGATTTAAAACCAGGAAGAAAGTTGGCTTTTGGAATTTCTGACTGTCCCTGCGAGGGCGCATCGATCGAAGAAACGTCAGATTTAGATTCTGGCTCCAATGATACAATTTCATCCTCTGAACAAACTTCTTCAAATTTCGCAATACCAGAACCCTCATACAAAATTATGGGCGTGTCCGAGGGGTTCAAAAGTCTAAACGATACTTCACCATCCTTATTAGGACAAGACAATGTAGATGCACCAATTAAATGATAGCGATCAGAAAGTTTTGGCACTGCTTCAATTAGGCCAACTACAGGCGAAAATGGAGAAGTCTCAAGGCGGGCTGGAATGATAACTTCACTCTGAGCGTCAATAACGAGCGTTTTTGCTACTCTAACTTCAGAAACGAGAGGAAAGGACTTTCCTACAGCAAAAGGAACTTTATTGTCTCCGAAAAATGTCACAAATTCTTCACGTACATCGATTACAGCATGATTTTCATGAAGAAAATCTCGTCCAAGAACAACGTTAAAAGCAAGTCCAACTACAACTGAAGCGTTACACAAATATACACGGTTTCCGATAGATACTGAAAAAGAAACAGCGCCAGTCACAGGAACACTACTTCCATCGGCGGTTCTGACGCTATCGAGTTCTTCTTGTTTCAGCATGCCATGCGTGGCGCGTAAAATGTCATTATAAAAACGATCGCTAACAACAGTCACAGCTGCTCCCGTGTCAACTAAAAGTTTAAAGGGTTGTTTTTCGACAGTTCCCCAGACTAATACATTTGCTGTAGTCGAAGGAGAATCAGTAAGGTTTGACGAAATCGATGGAATCTCCTGGTTGGGGGTGCAAGGTAACTCGGCAGATACATTCGATTGTTTATTTTGAGAACTTTGATCAGTTTCTCTAAAAGTCTGCGTTGATTTCACCGAAACAGTTGACTTCGAATTATTCACATTATTTACAAACTGGATATCATCATGCGATTGGGCAGTCTTGGTATCTGTAGAAATCGGTTTCGAAAGTTTACGTTTTTCAGCCCACTGATTAAGTTCAATGTCGTTATCAAATCTGCAAAAATTGGGGTGTACCGGGCTACTTATTGTCTCCTGGACCTTCACTGACCCCACTGGGAAGGCCCTGCCCCGTTTAAATTTTGTTGGGGGTAACCTCCCTGACTATAATTTCCCTGGTTGTAGGCTCCCTGGTTATGAGGAAATGACTGTGGCTGCTGTGGTTGTTGTTGCTGCTGCGGGAAAAATGCGGCTGGTTGTTGTTGCTGCTGTAGTGGCACCTGTGAGCGAATAACGAGCCACGTGACCAACTCTCTGGCAGTTGTTACAAATGGGTTGCCCATCTGTAGTACGCAAATTACGCCCACGGGCACCCGAGTAGCCCTTCCTTTGCTGCTGCGAGAATTTCCCCTTTTCAGGTTTCTGTCCCTCCCTGGCAAATTTAGCATCAATAGCAGCAAGCATTTCTTTTTTGAACCCAGAGAGTTCTTTCTGAATTGCAGAGGCATGGGGCGACAAACTTTCATACTCAAATGTGTTCGGGTTGACCGAAAAATCAGCAGAAATGCCAGATGCAATTGCTTGAATTGGCTGAACAGAAACCTTTTGACTTTTTGATTGGGATGCCATCGAAACCAATAAATTGACTTGCCCCTCTAACTCCTTGATTCGATTTTCCTGTGAAACATTACGAGCGACGGTCAGCGAGTCACGAACACTTGAATTTCTCGTGACAGCATCACGCAATCGGGCAAGATTTTCTGCTTTGGCAAATGTATCGGGCTGGTTAAGAATCACGTGATTTTTTATTTCGTCTGTCAGCCCATTAATAAAGATATTCATCATGTCTTTGTCTCCGATACCAAGGCGTTGGCACATTTTGATAACATCGGCGGTATACACAGAGAGTGGCTCGTTTCGACCTTGCTTTCGTGAATACAACTCTTGACGAAATATAAACTCTAGGTTTTGTGCTCCGAAACGGGCTTTTAGAGCATCTGCGAGAGACTGAAAATTAGCGACTGTTTCTGCAGTCTGTGTGTGGAACCATGCAAGAGCGGGCCCATCCAAAAGTAAAGTCATTGCTCCAAGTTTTTTCGCATTTGACCAGTTATAAAACTTGGCAAATCGTTCAAATTTCATGAGCCATTCATTGATGTCTTCACTAGGGAGACCGCTAAATGGTCGGGGTTTAAAAAGACTGGCCTGTCCGGTACCCTCAAGGGCTGCTTGAACTGCTGTCATTTGTGTTTGCAACTCGTTTACCGTCGCGTTCATGTCTGGATTAACTATAACTTCTTCTATAACTTCTTCCTCCGCCATATTGGTAATAGTTCAAACGACAAGAGTAAAAAGAAAACAACACAAAAATGCCCGAGGAAAAACAGTTAAATGCAAAGTTACTCCAAAGTGATATCAAATATCCGAACTGCAACTGTTCGTGTCATAGAAATGGTTCGTGTTACTGGAAACAAAGTATCAATATTGCATAAAAGTGCCGATCAGTTTTCACAGCACGCGAAAAAGTCATGCAATGTAAAAAAAAGCCAATAAAATGTAAAAGTTCACCAAATACCGACCAGCGGTAAGGTAACAAGCAAATATCAAAGTTCTTCTGAAACTTGTGGTCGTTCCAAGTCTCCAATGAAAACAATTTTCAAAGCAAACGAAAGACTGTAAAGTTATAGATAGCGTGTTTCTATAACATCTTCTGAAAATAGCAAAAAAACTTATCTTCTGGAATCTCTTTCTTCAAAATACGTAATGTGCTCCTCACACGGGGTACCAGTGTTAGACCGCGGCTCGAAAAGGTCTAACAAGAGTGTGAGTTCTTCTACAACAATCAGTCTCAACAGAAAAATATAGAAAACATCAAACTTACGACCTCAACTATTCGGCAACGGCTTTAGGGCGGCAACAGGAACGACTCGAATCTTCATTCGATTTTATGATCAACAACCGGCAATTAAGGCTGCTACCTAAACTTAACTAGCGGCGACTACTACAACTTATGTTCTTCGACAAATTCGGCGGCTTGAGGTCTGCGACAGGTCTTGCGTCTTGCGTCTATGTCTGGTCGTCTCTTGCAGAAAGTCACTGGACGCTACCTTATAGCCAAACTCAAGGCACACCTAAAGTTCCTAATATGGTCTAATCATGTAGAAAATAACCAATAAAAGCTTGAATACACGAACAATAATAGCTAGGAACCAATCAAATCATATCTAAGCAGTATCGAGTTTTGGCATTAGGCCGAACCAATAGCGTAACGTTAAAATACTGCACGAAAGTACTTTTGGCACCAAGTGCACACGTGAAATGTTCGTGCTCTCTTCACTTTGGACACTCAGCATGGGCCAAAGGCCCCCATATCGTAACAGTATTGTATAGTCGTATAGTAATTTTGTAGAGTAGTGTAGCTTGTAAATTCATATTGTAATTTTTTAGTGGATATAAAAAAAAAATTTTGCGCATGCGTGCGCAGTTCCTGCTCTGTCTCCGCGGTGCAGTTGTTGAGCTGAAAGAAATTTCAGCTGAAAAGAAGTCAAACGTTTTTATCATTTCATCCACTGCAGTGCTGATCCGTGTTTTCTATTGGGCCAAAATTTGATGTTAGAGCCGGTTTACATACCATGCCTTTATGCTCATAGCGCATTCTCTCACGAATCATGGGTGTCGGGAAAAGTGGAAGTACCTATTAGATTAAGTATAGTGGTAAAGAATAAGAACTGCCAGGCCTGACACCCATGCACGAATAGAGTCAGATCGTTTCATCTTCATGAATTTCGATGTACAACGAAATTACCATCTTTGAAATTACCGAAGCTTGACTAATTCTATTCTTTTTGATTGTCTTATTTACCCAATCAGTGCCACCTTTATCTCTGTTTATCTCCGAAATCATTGCCGCATTCTGCCGCCACGACAACATCGTCCTGTTGCTGCAGTTGTACAGCAATGTTGCACATAACCCTGACTCTGAAGCAACAAGTTGCGGGGAAAACAGCTAACAAAACCGCTCAAGTACCGACACTTTTTGATGATACAATAATTTGCAGACGAAATGCCTGAAGGGGAGGACCTTCTTGGTTGATATTCGACTGTTGCTAAAAACCTAATTTCCAAAACTGCAATATCCGTATTTTATCTATTATTTTTATTATCATTATTATTATTATTATTAACTATTTATTTAAAGTAGGCATATACATAAGTAGCTATAGAAAAGCTAATTCAAGCCTACTACAAACTAAAATTTTATGAAAACGCAAAAGAAAAATATATATATATAGATCTATACTTCAGAATAAATAGCTATGAAAATACATATGTACAGATTTTTACCATGTTTTTACAGAATTTACAATGTTTTCTTTTAAAATTTTCGATGCGACATTTATCCACTCAAGAACCCAACCTGCGCCACGAAAGGTCTACACAGTCTACAGTTGCATTCCTCTCCTTTCCTGGTTTTTATTTTCCTTTTAAAGCTGGAGAGGGTATCTGATTGTTTCATGTCATAATCTACTCCCCAGAAACGATATCGTCTCGATATTGATCCCAGATGGAATGGTCCCTGATGCGGGTCAACGGATTCAGTGCCTGTTCATATGGAGGCGAGCCAGCTCGCTTACCGGGCTGCGAGACAGTTTCCATCTTGTGTTCATATGGAGAATTTCTAGCCCGCTTAAGCCCTGGCAAAACGACTGGACATTTGTGCTGAACATTGACTGGACATTGCTCACCGTGTTTTTTGGGGGTGGCAAAACGACTAAGCATTGTCCAGTGAACATTTTCTCTGCGATAAAGCGCGCGTGATTGTTGGGGTCTGGACTTTTGTTTTAGGAGCCCGGGTAAACTGATCACAGGATGCCAAGGGGATGAAAACATAAAATCTGCCGCCAAAATTTGACATCCATGATAATCGATTTTAAGAGAAAAGTTGAAGATCGATTAGGCCTGCTGCTTGTCCCATCACTATCATCGTATCCTCGTTCTCTGAGATCGCTTTGGTCATCAGAACTGCAATTGATCTTGTCAGAGGAATCCTCGTTACTGCCTGAATACCTTTCCCTGGTGTTCATAGAACTAATTGATGCTGATGACTCCATTTCTTCCCCGTCATGACGAAACTTTCCTTTCTTGCATTTGTAATGCGCTTGCGCAAACTGGACAATGTTCAGTGGGGTGGCAAAACGACTGAACATTTTCTTCAAACAAAAGAAATTTAATCTTGTCCACTGAACATTTTTGACTGCCTTCAAAATCGACTGAGCAGCTCTCAACATCGCTGAACACGACTGAACAAGATTGGACAAGGTGGCAAAACGACACAACATTTTGCACTGGACATTTGTCCAGTGCATGTTCAGTGCAAATGTCCAGTCGTTTTGCCAGGGCTTTAGTGAGACAGAAATTTGACATGTGTCAAAAATGAGACACGTGCCCATTGTTTAGAAAGGCAGCGCATGAGCAATAGCAACATTTTCGTCTCGGCAGCCGGGATGGAGTGTTCATATGGGGAAATTTTCATCCCGCCTACCGAGATCTCGCCACTACACCAGTGGGATCTCGCTCAGCGGGTCAGCCCGCCAAGTCATATGAACAGAAATCAAGTTTTGTATGGGAATTAGGGATGAGGTGAGATCTCGGCAAAGAGCTCCAGCCCGGTAAGCGGGCTGACTCGCCTCCATATGAACAGGCCCTCAGTTGAAAATTCTGTCGGATTATCGGATTTCAGTACCCCTCAATGTCTCCTTTGGTAATTTCTATGGTAGCACCAGTAGAACTCGAGTAGATAGAGAAAAGTCATAAACATTTACAATGGTGGTTATGCGACGGTAGAAAACTGGTGAATTACTTGCTACATAGAAACTATCTACTTGTTGTACGTCTGCGAAATGAATTGTTACAGAAGTTCCACTATAGTAATCAATTGCCAATGAAAAAATAAACGATTGAATAGCTTTCACAGTCACCTATGAGTATGGTCTGCTGGGGCTAAATAAGTAGGCTGGGATAAAATAGGTACCCAGGCCCGGGGGGGGGGGTAACATAACATGCTGAGGGTACGGGTATGTGCCGCCCATATGGGTGGGTTTTTGGGTTCAAAATTCTCTGAACAAGGGTCCCTTTTTCGGCAGATTGTCCATAAACATGGGTAGGTTTTCCAGAAATTGGCAAAATTGTCAAAATTGGTAGTTTTCCGCCAAAATTCATCATAAAAGTGGGTATGACGGCAACTGTCGGTAATTAGAAGAGGGTAGCTTTCTGAAAACCGGGTGGCAGGCCCCCGTTCATCCGCAAGTCATGTACCCCCCCCCCCGGTACCCAGGAGGGCACTTAGCATATGCACATGTCACCGGGAGGTAAGTCCAATATATTTGGGTCAGAATATTGCCGTTTGAGATATTTCTAGGTCTAAATAAAACTGAAATTATGGCTATGATGTATTTGGCAGCAAATTTAGTGAAAATGATATTTGTCGTTTCTTTAGAAGGAATCAAGACAGCATAGAGCTCAAATCTTTCAAATCTTAAAAAAGGTGGGTGTGAAATTGTATCAAATTTTTCCATGAATTGAATGACTTCAAAGAAACTTTAGGTAATTTGCTGTAAATCTGCCGTGGCAATTCCTTAAAATCTAGATTATTTTCAAAATGGCGGCAAATTGATTATTTTTGTAAAAATCCATCAAAAATTTTGAGAAAATTAAAATCATTGTAACCCTTAAATTACTTGAGGAAAATTGACACAATCTTCAAGAAAACCATCGTTTATGAAGGCCTACAACATGACTGCAAGCAGAAATTTGTAGCTCTTCTGGTTTGGGATTTAGAAATTTGATGACGTCACAACCTCGAAATCAATAAATGCCGCCATTTTAAAGCTAATCACGATATCAAAAAATTGCCACGGCAGATTTACAGCAAATTGCCCAAAGTTCCTTTCAAGCACTCTGATTCAAAGAAAAACGTAAAAGAATTTTACACCCGTCTTTTTAAAGATTTGAGCTCTATGCTAATCAAGACCCCAATTTAAATCGTTTAGGGATAATTCAAGTTCGCTTACAGTTGTCAAAGTATAAAATGAGCTGATTTTTTGGTTATAGTAAAGCTAAACCGATAGTTTTGGGTTGCTTGAAAAATTCTCGGATTGACTCCCTCATATGCGCATGTACAGAGTGCCCCCGTGGGAATGGGTGGTGCTGGTTGCTGGAAACGGTAGACCTTGAACAGATAAATCAACATTCGCCGTGTCAAGGAGAAAAGTTTGAGCGGTTGTAGCTAAAGGAAAATTGCAAAGATAGAGTTGATCACAATTTATCCATATTTTTCGCCCTACCTATTTTACCCCAAACTTACCCATTCTATCCCCAGTAGACCCTTTGATTGTCCAGTAAGATTAATCAAAATTATAAGTACAAAAATATCATCTTAAAAATCAAGTCTATACATGATTGGTTAGTTGACGGGAGAATAATTGAGGGAGTGGTTAGGTTTGTGAGATAACGGGGCTTGGATGCCTTTATCTTCCATGAACATAGTACAATTTGAGAATAATCTGGCACATTGTGACATAAGCTGAGCCAAAATTCAAGTGACATGTTTGTAAAATATGCTAAAGAATCAGCTCTACAATACAGCACCATGGATGGCTAGCATTACACAGAGGGCAAGCCTGTCAAACAAAGCCTATCTGATGTTTTCAACGAGGGGTTATTGCACACAAGCTTTCGTCTTGTTATTTAAACAGAGCTGAAAATTCATTAGACATGACAAACCATTTCCATTGAGCATTCTCCCAACTTTGACACGATTTTCCAAAGAGACTCTGGGAAAGGCAGTAAAATTTTGTAATGGTAATAACAAGCATGTAAATAGATGTAGGGAATGGGGGCATTGGGGGCACATGCCCCAAAGATTTTGCAATAAACAAAGAAATGCCCTTTTTGTTGTTAAAAAGTGCCCCCTTTTTCTTAAGGAAAAAGTGCCCTCTAAGTGTCGTGCCCCCTAGTTTGAGATGCTTCCTACGTCCCTGAGCATGTAAATGAGGGTATTACGGCACCTAAACTTTGACATAGGTTAAAATTGTTGGCCGTAAGGTAGACAGCTAGGACAATCTTTGTGTTCAAAGTCTGTATGAGTCTCAATGCACAAACTCACACAAGTAGGATTCTGTCAGACAAAGAAAATATCAATCAATCTCCAGCTCAGTTGCACAAATCCCTTGAACTTCCTCAATTTATCAACTGGGTTTTGCATAAGTTGGATGTTATCTAGCAATTTTGAATTTCTACATGTTGCTTCAGACAATAAGACGTAAACTTATTGTCTAAAAGCTGAATTTATACTTCAGAGCATTTTTCTTGTTACTTCACAAGCAAACTTCACATTTTGTAATGCATTATGGCTTCTTTAGGCAGACCTGTGCCTTTTTGGGGCATCGCACAATCTCACTTCAAGCGTGACTTTAGCTTAAAAAATTCCTGGCTGGCTAAGTCAGGCTAAAAGTGGTGCGATCCTTCAGTAACATTTCATCTAGCATAAAAATTAAGTCCATTTAAACTACAAACAAGGCACATTGGTTTGAATAAAATGTTTTTGGTTTCATTTTAGTCTTCCCCCAAGCTCTCCATTGCCTCGATATCTGCCATTTCCTTTTCGATCGCTTCTCTCTTTTGGATCCATGTGTTTCTTTCGTTGTCAGTGTCAAGCAAGACTCTCTCCAAATTCTGAGCTTGTCTGTCTGCTGCTTCTAAACGAATTTCAGCTTCTTTCATTTGCCCCTCTAAGAAGGCGATTTTCTCTTCGTTGAGAGCCTCCTTGTCAGATGATTCAAGCTCACGATCTTCAAGGACGCGGAGAGATTCGCCAGTTGATTGGATGGTATCCTCCAGGACATTCATTCTCTTTTCATGAGTTTCAGCCTTTTCGGACACTCTTTCGATGTCTCGCTTCAATACAACAGCCTTGCGCTTCACTTCAACCAACTTCACCTCATTTTCCTCAAGCAAATGCCGTGCCTAACGATAGAAGAACCACCATTAAAGACAAATGACGGATATATAGCCTCTAGTTTAAATATAGAACAAAAGAAGGGCACCTGCCACCATTTGTCCAATTATTTTGATAATCTCTCAAGATCATCAAATACAATGGAATACAATAGACTATATTTAGATTGCCCAGGCCCCTGATTTAAGTTGCCTTATATCTCCGTCATTTGTCTTTAAAGTAAATCAATAAGGCTTGAAAATACTGTAAAAGCCTGCATAAAAAGAACCCACAATTTTGCAAGTCAGCCTGACTAGGTTCTTATATATATAGGGTTCTAGTAGGAATGAGACAGTTCAGGTTCTTAAAATGGTTCTTATTTTATTTAGGGCCTTTGGGAATCTCTTTTGTCCAGATTTAAACTTCAGGCCTATCATTTACTGTCAGTTGACAGCACTTGAGTTCAGGAGGTCTTATTCACAAAAGAAATTTTTAGAAGATTCAGAAATTTTATGTAATCCAATAAAAAGCTATTAAAGAGCCCCATGAAACATGAATACCAGAAATGCATACTGAAAAGGACATTTAATACTGCATTTATAGATTTTCTCCAATGAGGCCCCCCATAGTGCCCCTGGATAAGGGATTCATGTGTTTATTTTTCGTTTTTCACGCTATCATGGACTATAAAACAGCACTTTCACGATCACATTGTAGAAATCTAAGAATGCTACAGAAATGTATTTTTATGTAAATACATAGCTGTCAAAGACACACCAGGGAGCGCAGGGTGGTTTTAGCATGGGTTTTAAAGTTTTGGTGGCAAGGCTGCGGATGAAAGGAGATAAATTACACTAAAGAATTACACAACTGCACCTTCACCTTCAGCGAGAGGAAAACTTTGAACAAAGATTTTGGCAATATTTATCAAAATCTTTCACTCTAAGTACCCATTTAAGCCCAACACTTACTCACTTTATCCCAGCAGACCCTACTCACAGAGTTCATAAAAATCTTCACATTTGCATCTGGTGCCCTCCAGAATGAAAATTTCAAAACAAATGTTTTTTTAGAGAAATTCCTCACAGGCAAGATTTAGCAAGATTTGAAAACAATCTGCAGATATGCAACGGGCTTCCGTTACAAAATAAATAATTTCTGGGAGCCCCTTGTTTCAGAGCAGTCTGTGTGTTGAGTTTCTTATGAGCAGTTTTGTGTGTATGTAGACAAAGACGGATCCCATCACCCTGGCTGAGTCCTATCGTATCATTGACATTCAAAATGCCAGATGGAAAAATATCCGGACATCCGGGCATGCAGACATCAACTTATGTTCAAATTCAACATATTTCTGCAAATCACAAAAATAACATATCTGTACCAGGTCGAATAATGAATAAAAACCATAGTGTTGTACTAACGTTCCACTCTATTTTTCTTCGAACAGGCCACAGACAGACAGAACAGCTGACCAATTTTTGAGATTTCGCTCTAGGATTTTTTGTCCGATCGATTGCAGGGCCTAAAAATTTCTGTGAAGGTATACTCTTTCTACTTGGCCTTCGGATCTACATTAGAAATGGTTCACAACAATCTTACTGAAGAATAAATACCAAAAAATACGGCTGAAGGATTTTCGGCACGTTTTAGCTTTATTTATATGTATGTATACCTCTTTGACTTGTTCCTCAAGCTCTTCAAGGCGTTCGTCTCCGTGAGCTTCACTTTCCTCAAGTTCACGACGCTTTGTTTCGATTCCCTCGGATTCGGACAAGACCTTTTCTAGCTTTTCTGCAGCCTCTTTGTATCGATCCTGATAAGTCTCCAGCTCTCCTTCCAAAAGCTTTTGCCTTCGTTGGTGTGTTCCAACCTCTCCTTCAGCCTTCTCCAATCTTGTTTGCGCCTCACGTATTTCATGGTTTGCATTTACCGCCCTGTTATCTGCTTCGTCGATGTCTTCTTGAATTTTAGCTAAACGAGCTTTAACGCCTGCAAGTGCCATTTCTACTTTATCTTGGTATGTTTGTGTAGTTTTTGAAGCGTTAATCTAGTTGCAAGTGTGCAAGTAAGTCCACAAATCTTGAGGATTGGAGGGCCCAGAGGTATGGCTGCCAGCTACTCGAAGCTTCCGAGGAATGTTTTCCTTGGTAAATTCAAAGACCAATGGGGATGGTCAGGTGGGTGTGGGACCATTGTTCTAGAACAATCAAATCTTCAAAAAGTAAAAAAGATAAATAAAAGAAACCATTACAAAGTGCTGCACACAATCAAAGCCTTACAATCTCGATTATTTGTAGCAAAACAATAACTGTTGTTAGATATCCAATCATCTTATTCAGGACAAGGGAGTTTATAGACAATTGAGCATCCTGTAAAATTTCTGCTCTTGCTAACATGTAAAACACGGACTGATAAACGGAAAGAGGAACTATATGAGTTAAAAGCTTATTCCAGACAGATGTCATTGTATCTTGTTTTGGGGCCAGAAAGCATTGGAACTCATTTTCTTGCCAATGTCATTATTGAATTTGTCAAGGACCAACCAACCAAAACCACCTATGGCAGTCGTAGAAACTACCTCGAAGTTCTTGCGTTTTCTTGAAAAACAAAACAACCTTCAATTGAATCATCTATTTTGACAGTTCATCATAATTAACGGATCGCTGAAAATACAGCTTTGTTAGCTCATTAAATTCAGTTACAGGAAATCTGGAATTCTGATTTTTTTTGAGCCTCAATAGGGAATATGATCTATAAAAGTCAATTTCAATTCTGTAAACTGCATTTAAACATTTCCAATCCATGAGTTATTTCACCTTTAGAGAGTCACTTTAGATTTCTTGGCATGGCAGAGTAGTTTTGTATCTAAGAAATATCTCCAATCATTTAAGCGGTGTCATTCTGTGTATGAATAATTGTCTCGGATCATTTTGTTCCCCGCCCCGTTCCACATTCTGCTCCGTGTTTTGCATTTCAGCGGGAGCTAAAACGAGCACAGTGATCAATAATAGCTGATTGTAAAACAGTCAATTGACTGTGAAATCCTGCAAATTAATTCGATGATTGAAGACAATCACTATTGTTCAATAGCGAATCATAACCATGTTGACAAATCACTACAGGGTGTGTAAAGAGAAACAATAATAGGGCAGAACAATGGACGGAAGATCAGAAGGCTGATCAGTGACATCACCTCAAATGCGCAATCGGCTTGGCTGACCATATTTGGTAACACACATCCTAAATTCTCTGAATTGATTGGATTTTTTCTGTTTGCTTTGAGACATGGGAAAATTTCTTAGGGCCCTCCGTAGACACACGACCAGCCGTCAAACAGTTGTTTATCGGTTAGAAGAACGGAAACATTACACAATCCTCCAAATGGCAGACTTTGATGCGGTGAAAGATACTGAGTTCTGTGATGTAATTTCGGTATTTGAAATCAACAACAAATTCCATTTATGATAAAATATTTTGATGGAATGAAAAACTTTGATTCATTTTCCGGAGGTGCAGTTATTTCCTGCCAGAAGGCATAGTTTGTTCTGCTGCTCATATCTGCGGTCGAGGGGCAACTCACCGATTTTTTTTCGTACACCTCCCTTGAAATCACAAAAAAATCACATACAAAATCACAAAATCACAAGGAAAATCACATACAGAAAGCACCAAAAATCACAAATCACTGACAAATTACTGAAAAATCACACGAAAAGATCACTAGAAATCACTAAAATCACAAAAAATCACAGAAAAAAATCATGTGATTTCAAAATCACAAAAATCACGTACGCTATTTTGAGAAGTGATTTGCCCCTCGTCTGCGGTGATGGATTTTTGTAAACCAGAAGGATTCATAAAGATGATAAAGATTATGTAAATAGAGAAAAACGTTGATAAGGGGCTTAGCAAAAAGCACGGGGGGGGGGGTTCTTCCATAGTAAAGGTACCTGGGGATGTGCCGCCCGCGAGGGTATACTTTTTCGGACTTCTAGTCTAGCCAAGGGTGTACTTTTTGGCAATTTTAGTCGAGTTAGGTCTAGGCAAGGGTATGCTTTTTGGGAATTTTGGTCAAAGAGATGTCAAAATTCGGTAATTTTTGTAAAAAAACCCAACTTCTTAAAAATTTTGGTCTAGAAAATGCGAAAATTTGGCAAGTTTTGCCTAGAAAATGCAAATTCAGAGCACTTCTGAAGGAAAAATTAGTCTAGCCAAGGGTATCATTTTCACAAAAATTGGTCTAGCCAACGGTTACATTTTCAAACTGTGGGCGGCACCCCCCTACCCGAAATTTAGCCGAGAACCCCCCGTGGCAAAAAGGCAGGGCAGGTAAGGAACAGAAACGCAAAAACTTGAAGAAACGACAAAAAATGGATAGTAAAAACTTTCGCGAGTCGAGAATTTCCTGTAATTTCGCGAGCAAAAAGTTTCGCGAATTTTGAATTTAGATTATGCCTTGGCAGAAACTTTCGCGAAAAATGCCAAAAAATACGAAAATCGAGAAAGTTTCTGCCCGTAAAAGTTTCTGCCCCTTAAGTAATAAAAAGTGAAACTTTTATCATCTCTGTGATGGCGTGCCAGGGGAACACCCCTTGCTCTTACCGGTCAACCGCGAGCCATTTTCTCTCATAAACCGCAACCGTCAGTCTTCTTCAGTACGATATTCTTTTATGAAAAGCTATTTCATGTAAATGAAGCAGGAATCCCAAGATAATTTTTGCGAAGGCTTGATAGCTAATAACGGTCATCTATTAGAAGGTTCTGCGAAGTAAGCGAAAAACCGTAAACCGTTCGTTCAAATTCCAATTTTGCGCAACCACGCAGCAATACAAAAACCGTATACCGCACTGATTTTCTTGCAGCAACCGTATTCCGCATCCAAAATACGGCCGAATCCGCCTAACGGCCACACTATAATAGGCCCCCTGCCAGCAGCGGTCGCAAAGAGTGTCCTAATTCACGCCATTCGGTTCGCCATTTGGAAATCAGTCTTTACTATCTACTAAAGCGTGTGGTTACAAGATGCTCGTTCCAGGCCTTTTTGCTAAATGGTCCATTGTGGAAATCGTCAAACAAAGGACGCTGTTGAAGGATCTGTCGTCTTTATTCAGAAATATCTCGATAAGCCTAAGCCCCATTTTGTTGCTAATGACAGAGTTAATAATTACTCTTCGTGGTCACTCCTTTGTAAGCTGCTCGAAATCTCTCCTTCATTCAGGTAGATTGGGATATCCAGCTCGTGCCCATTGGAATCATATACAGGAAATGACTGGGATCAATGCTTTGAACTGTGCAAATTCGGCTTCTCTTAGGAACTCAGTCAGGCAAGGTTTAGAAAAAGACAACCAGGGGCGGATCTAGGCCGGGTTGACAGGTTTGAATAAACCGGTCAGATTTCCAGAGAACAATTCCCCCCTCTTTCAAATGCCGTTCCATTCATGAACATCTATCATACGGAGGCGCAAACCGTGAATTTCTCCTTATGAAAATTGATATCAGCTTTTGCTGAACGATAAGTGAGGATTTCAATCACTCTTTTGTTGTGCTGCATTCAGAAGACAGATCATAATTATCTGTCGTCATACCGCATTAGTTTGATAGCATGACTCATGAATTGCGAAATTTTGCAAAGGTGGAAGGAAAAACCAACCCGGTGGCACATTCATTTTGAGCTCTCAACCCGGTGCCAACCCGCTCCAACCCGAATCTTATTGCGCAAGACAGATGAGAGCTTCAAACTCTCCTACGCAGAGACTATTCTGTCTCGTAAACTCTGTTTGCATTCAGCGTACATGGACTTTGTGCTTCCCAAGACTTGACACGAGATTCGATCGAGTGGTGTTAGAGCTTCTATCATAATTTTGCACATTCGAAAATTCTACAGAATGTAGCAATTTATCGTTCGATTGAGATTCTTTTTCATTTCACTTCATTTCAAGTTCTTTATACAGGGTAAAGTCTACAATAACAATTGATTTACAAACTGCCCTGTTAAAAACCTGATTACAATAGTTACATAAGCAAATAAATACATAGATCGACCCTAAAAATACATTAATGAAAAAGAAAATTAAAATTTCAGAATAGCTGAAAGGTCTATTATGGAATTCTTCAATTAAAAACAGACTTCCCTAAAAGAAACTAAGGGCGTTGTCCAAAAACTGTACTGAAAAAGGGCATCCCCTCAAAAATAAATGGGCGTGGCCCTAAAAAATTTTTCCGGGGGCTTCGCCCCCGGACCCCCGTATTACCATTGCGGCTTCGCCGCAATTCAAACCTGTCACAAAATATCCTGGATCCGCCCCTGACAACGATAGTACGATACAACCTAAGCGTGCCATTGTTTCATGGGCAATACGGCAATGTGTTTGTAGCTAAGAAATTAAAGTTTATTACCTCGATATTAATGTTTTACTTCGTTGCTTTCTCTTCTGCTGAAGCCTAACCAGTGCTAGGAATCAAATTCAAATGGCTCCTGCGCGTCTGAACAGTTAGTTCCTACACAGCGTTCATCCTCCTTTCAAACTTCTTATTACAATAAATCTTAAGAGGCAGTCTGAAATGAGGATGAACGCTGTGCAAGAGCCAACAGTTCAGATGCGCAGGAGCCATTTGAATTTGATTTCTAGCACTGGTCAGGCTTGGCCAAAGGGAAAACAACGAAGAAAACAATGGTAATATCGAGGTAACAACTTAAATTTCCAAGTTACAAACAGGGTGCATTATTGCCCATGATTGTTTTTTGGCTTTGTCTTGTTGGTGCACGCGTTGATGACAGCAAATAACATAGAGTATGAGATCAAATGCTGTATATCACGTGGGTTACTTTAAAATGGTCTGAAGAGAAGATGACGGAAAACTGTCGCTTTGAATTTAAACTTAATGTCACGTGTAACAAGTTTTTTACTGTGTAAAATTCCGTCAGCTCGGAAAATTCAACTGGGTGGAAATCAGCCTTACGACACAGGTATTTTCTGTACAACAGGACAGTTGATCCAGTCAATTGGATTTTCCAAGCAAGCAAAATTTACACAATCTAAAGTCTGTCGTAAACGAAAGAATTTCAGCCCGTTCGGATAGTTCCACAGGCCGGAAACTGGCCTCAATGCACTTCTCGTGCCTCAGAAATGCACCAGAGATGTGATAGAAGGAGTTTCTGCACCAACTTGCTCTCATCACACAAACAAAGCGGACTTTACTCAGCTGTCTTTTCCTTGTTAAACTTCGATCATGTATGCCATTCATAACCTGGTTCTTACGCCTGAGTCAAATGTATCGTTGCTTCACACTGAGGAGAACAACAACAAATGAAAAACGATATTTCAATTTTCATCAAAGTATTTATAAAGAATAAACGACTTCTCTTTTCCCTCTTTATATGATGCCAATCTGAAAAACACAATTGAGTGATTTGAGTTAAAAGATGAGATCTCATAGGTATACCACCGGGTGAGTCGAATAAAGTTTACACATTTTGCAGGCTATGAAATGATGATATTGATTTAGCCTCACTCCATAAGGGCCCTCAACTTACGCTCATCTTTATTGAATTGAATTTATGTTGTTGTTGTCGCTTCAGTGAGGGCCTTATTTCCCCAGAGCTCTCAAACCGGACAAAATCTCTCTCCAGGAACAAATCCGTTCCTGGACCAATCAGAATGGAATATTTAGAATAATGTGATCTGATTGGCTGATTTTTCTTTAATTTAAACTTCCCGCCCAAGGCAAACAATAGCGCGTTCGACTGAGCGGCCGCAACGATCAAAATCTCGAAGTACCGAACGAATTTAGGAGATCTTTTGCGTCCCCAAACAAGCAAAATACCACTTGGAGGTAGGAGGTTTTTGCTTAAATAGCTCGAAGAAATATCCATCTTAGTACTGATAGCTTGTGTTGCAATGTAGCACGCCAGGAAGACCGCTTTTTTCGGCGTTTTAGGGTGAGTGGTTTTGAGAAAAAACTGCAGGTGATTTAGGCCAATTCCGTTTCTAGAAGCCTAAGGACATAAGTCGTAGTTTGAGCGTCCATCAGTCTATCAATAGCGATAACTACGAATATGCAATCAGTCTGATATTGATTCATGAAAAACATATTTACTAATGCTAAGAAATAGAACGTATATAATAGAACGTAAAACTGAAATGTCAACCTATCAGTCATGGGTTATTAGAAAATTTTGTTTGCTAAAATCACTCATCATTTAGACCCAGAAATTAGGAAAATTCTGGTAAGACACATGTTTGGAAACGAAGAATCCTCATTCCTTTCTCGTCCATGATTTACTTGCCATTAAAGTTGAAATTCTATTTCTGAAGCTGACAATGTAAACTTCAATGCCACATAAAACATGGACCAGAATGGAACTTTCGATGCCCACACAAACCCCTCACAGGCATTTAAAATTTTTCTCATCTAAGTTGGCCTTTGATTGATGGATTAACGTGTTTCTTTTGAATATCGGTCACATACTTTTTATTCCATAACCCACCAAACGTATAAACTTTTTTGATTCACCAGGTACGATTAGCTACTGATAATCCTACCACAAACCCAAGGAAAGCAAAGCCAAAGAGAACAACGGCATGTTTTGGGTTTCTTTGTCTTGTCTTTGAAACAGCGCTGTATTACTCAGGTCATTTGCGTTCTGTTATGTAGCCTGCGTCCAGACTTTACTTATAAAGTCTGCATGCAGGCCACCTGTTCTGTGTGTGTTACACACCAATCGTCCAGCAGATACCACGCTACTTGCGCAATTCTCTGTTTCTGCTTTTTTACTACTGACTGACATTAAAATTTTAAGACGCTCATCAGAAGGAAGGCAGCATAGGTATTCTCAACATTGAAATATCAGTAAGAAACTTCCTATGTGTTTCATCATTTGAGCACAACTTGCTACCTAGACAGTTGTAGCAAGCTAAAAAGTTTCAACTTGCATGAAGCTAGGCACTGATTATATGGGAGTTTAAAGCGTACTGTATTTGTAACTTTATAAAGGCTGAAGAGGCAGCAGGGTGTTGCAGTGATATTTCAGCTCACTTTTAACTAACGGGCTAGGACTTTCACCTCATTCAGCAAGCTGACAAACACCATAAAATTGCAAGTCATAATTTCTAACCACCTGAAATTGCTGGAGCATTTGCATAGCAAATAACTATGATTTCTCATGCAAAATGTGGATTTCAGCCTTGCTTTAACATTGATATAACTTCAGTAGCAGCTAATCTTTAACTACATTTCGTTGCTTATATATGTGCCAATTGAGACAATTTAAAGATTAATGGTAAATTTACTGATTCATCTGACATGGTATAGGCTATTAACACAGTCTATCAATCAGACTAAGAACTTAGTTCTGTGTGATTCATGTTGGCGAAAGTCCCTGTAGAAACAGTTCTTGTGGTGGCCTTTTTGATCAGTTATTACATTAACTATGCACAAATTTGTTGTGTTCTAGCAATAAACAACAGTGTGATGTAGCAACATTTTTATGACCTAATTCTAGATCACTGTGAACTGAGAACTGTTCATAATAAGTTAAATGAAAAACTGTGCAGAAGAATCAGACAAATACCATCTGACATGGCCAAGTAAACTGGAGGGATTCTTCTGGAAAATCAATTTGAATGGTAGAAAGGTAGCAAATACATGCCCAGTAAGAATACTATGTAGATCTCTTTTAGGCACAAGCAAGTGTTACTATCTTGGCGTGATGATCTTTCAATCTTTTCCTTAATCTCACTTTAGGCAACAAATAGATGAAGACAATTGCTGAGAATATACATACCTTGTTCGCTACATCCAAAGCATCATAGTCTGAGGCAAGTCTCACATATGCTTTCTTTTGTCCATCAGGCCTGTTAAGTTTAGAGTTGGAAATTAGTAGCCATGTATATACTATCAAAGTTCTATTTCACATAATATGCAGTATATATATACATAATGTACATCCTTGCATTCATAAAGCTTTACTTGGTTGACTAGGGATTTCTGGACCTAGTGATTTAGTGGGGTGAGTGGCTGAATGGCTTCTACAGTCTTCCTCATGTGACTGAAGTTAAGCTCAGTCGAGTTAGGTCAGACTTCGGATGGGTGACCTCGGAGGCCTGACCTCACAACTCACCTAGTCATTCTTTGGAAGGGATGTCAAACTAGGGGTCCCATGCCTGGATGCAGCATGCATACTGGGCCTAAATTAGCTTTCGGTAGCTAGAAATCCTGACAAGCCCACTCAAAACAAATTAAAAACAAGAAAACAAACATCAAGAGTTGCAGATTTTCTCCCTGAAAAAATCCAACAGACCTTTCAGCTACCAAAAAGAGTTTAAAGGCCATATTTCAGGAACCTGATGGTTAACGCAATAAATTTCTCTCTATTGTTTGTTACAAAGCACAATATCAAGGCTGAATTTTCATTGCAAAAAAATTCATGTAGGGGAAATGAAAGGTCACAAAACAATGGAATTCCAATCAAAACTTCTTTGTTGAATAAATCAGTTGCTAACGAGACATACTTAAAGGAAACAATGTTTTCCTACATTTAATAGAACTTTTAAGCATGCATAAATGAAAAGGGAGCTTCCTATGCCACTAAATCAAACTTTTCCTATATATAAAACTTGAGTAAAAATAACAGTTGATTTAATAATAGACTATTTTGTAGAACAACTGAAATGTATATTCTCCCATGCTGATGAGACTATAAGGGCATACCAAAAATAAAGAGAATAAACTGAAAATAAAGAAATGCTGTCTTCTTTATCACCAAACTAAATAATATTATATGGATATGCTGTTGTGAGATTTTGATCTATGTATATCCATGAAGAAGAATGATGTCCTTATGTTGTATAAGTGGCTTTGACTAAAAAACAATCTAAACTTAATCTAAACTAAACTAAAATAAACTAGACTAAAAACAACAACAATCTAATCTAAACTGCAGTATTTCGTATATATGCTCCAAATTGGCTAAGTTCACAATTCCATTTGCTATATAAAACACCATTCTGTAGTTTGATTATCATTTGATATTCATTAAGCATTTTCATTACATTATGGTTTTACAATGGTAAGTTCATCAGTAGGAAGGCAGCATAGGTGATCTCAACATAAATTTCAGTGAGTGGAATCCTATGTGCTTCATCATTTGAACTCAGTTTAACCCTATCAAGCCTAGGGGGGGGGGGCGAATCAGCCCCCCCTAGCGGTTTTTTGTCTGTAGATTTTTACCAAGTGCACTTATAACACTGAAACTTTCTGACTTTTAGTTTTTATCCTTGTTACGATGTAAAATTAATTTTTCGAAAAAATCAAATTCATTCCAGGGGGTAAACGCGACCAGTTTTCAAGAGATGTATGTGTAAAATTTTGAATAATTCCTAATAAAATCTACAGCTAATGTGATAGAATAATGAAAAGATGGGAATACATACTACTTTTGATGCTCTATCCAACAAATTAGTTAATTTTTAATTTGAACGTATGGTTTTGCGGATTTTGGCACTACGCATGCGCGCATTCTTTGCATTCCTGTGTGATGACGTCATCACTTTTTGTTAATTTTTCTTCACAGAGCAAATACTATTTAGACATAGAATACAGTGAAATTGGACTGATGTCCTTAATGCTTTTTGTTTTCTCATAATCAACGATTGAAAATTTTTAGTACTGAACCCTATTGACTTTGAAAATTGAATAATGTGACGTCATGGAAAGGTCACGTGACATATCTAAAAATAGATTTCATTTTTGGGTTCATCATAAGTTGTTCCATACACATGCAAAGTTTCAAGGCTCTAGGTTGTCCAGAACAGAAGTAAATTAGGGGGGGCCGAATCAGCCCCCCCCTAGGCTTCCTAGAGCATCAAATACCCTAGGCCTGATAGGGTTAAACTGTGCAAGCCAGCAGATTTAACTGTAATAAATTGGGTATTATTCAAACATAACACCTAAAGCATACATTTTGACTACCAATGCTGACAACATCACTTACCTCACTAGAGTGTTGACTTTGGCCACATCAATATCATATAATTTTTTAACAGCTATCTTTACTTGTGGCTTGTTTGCCCTGATATCAACAATGAAAACCAAAGTGTTATTGTCCTCAATTTTTTTCATAGCAGACTCAGTGGTGAGTGGATGCTTGATGATTGCAAATTGGTCTAGCTTGTTTGTTCTTGGGGCTGACTTCCTTGGGAACTTGGGTTTCCTTGCAAGTCTCAAGGTCTTGGGTCGATGGAAGTGGACTGATGTCCTTATCTTCTTTTTTGTTTTTGCCTGAGCTCCTTTGAGCACTGTCTTTTTGGCTTTCAAGGCGGTAGCCTTGGCCTTATCCTTGGCCTTACCAGCTGTGAAGATTGGAAAGAATCTATATCAGACTTAAGTGGAAAGAAATATATATTCAATATAATGCCTCGTTATACAATGGCTGCTAAAAGTCTCAACAACTGGGCAATTTTAGTCTTATATGTGATTTTGTGCTAATCCCCAATCAACAATTTGTCATGTGATGATAAAATGAGAGTTGTCAAACTGCAACTCTGATGGAGTGCTAGGACAATATCTATCATTTCCGATCAAAATTGTTTCAGGGCCAGGGACTTTCAAGTAATTTTTACGGATAAAAATTATCAAAAATGTTGTTGTTCTCAATCAAACAGTAAAGTTTTTCTATGCATTGGGAATTGGTGCAGATCCTTCTGTTTTTAAAAAATAGGCTTTTATTTTGACACATTTTGTTCCGTCTGGGATCTCAGGAAATGGCCCAGAAGAAATGTTCCAAGGCCCTTTGCTGGACATAGGGGTTCTGTGCATTTATGGACAGATGCAGTCAGATTGATGGAGGCAATGTGACCAATTTGACAAACTCAGTTTGATTCAATTTCCCAGTAAGCTCATCAGAAGGAAGGCAGCATAGGTGTTCTCAACACTAAAAAATCAGAAATGTTTCACTATGCATTTCATCATATGAGCTAGCTTATATTAAACATTTTTCTTAGATGGATATGATATGGAAGTGGACACACACCAATTTGTATTACTGTATCACATGCTGGAGATGATGGCTCCAAACTGGATCCGTTCCCATGTAAATGCAAACAGTTTTGAATCTGTTCTGATGTTGGGGCGGCATCAGCTTTGAGAAAGTGGGGTGGACATGAGGTAAAATTGATTGCCAAAAGGTATACCTGATGTTTTTTATATCGTTCTTGCTTAGGAATAAATGCTTGACCCTCCACCCCAGTCCAACCTGTGGTGGACAAGTCCTCCCCAGTCCAACCTGTGGCGCCACCCTTGTTCCCATGCAAACATGACAATGATCATACCAAAAAGCCAGCATGGAAAGTATGGCAGATTCACACCCAAGATTTTTGTTTGAGTTGCTCGCTGCACATCTGAATGATACACAACAACAAGGACAGAGCGGAGACAGTGCACCACATTGGGCCAGAATGGTGATTTTGCAGACAATCGTGGGTATCTCCAGGGAACTAAATGTTACAGGAGCAGTTTGCAGCTCAGTTTTGACATATGAGAGGGACAAATCAAATGGCTCACAAAAATCTTTAAAACTTTTAAATCCAGGGGTTTGGGGCCTAATACTCTATATTTAGACTCTGAACCAGAACAACCCCTCGGTCTTATGAAACCTCTCACTTGTCATTATCAGTATTCATTTTGCCAGCTTTTGAATTTTTTTATCCCCACAAATGAAATTTACCCTCGTCTGGTTCCACTGAAGTAAAGGAATTGCAGGCTTTGCCATGCCACTACTTGTCATAATTGCAGGCAGTGACTGAGGTTCTTGTACAAATGTTCCTCTTTCCAAGAGTCTGGCCTGCTTGGTTCGTTTTAGGCCCATGAAGATCGGCTATGTCTATGATCCGGCCATCATCACAAATAAAATGAAGTCACTATTTTCTTCTCTTAAGAGTCCCTAAACGTGGTCATTTTGTCATTCATAGTAAAGTTTAACATTTAAAGACCGCTTCTCGATATTTGTGTGTATTAAACCTTTTCAATTTACCCTCTTTATGATCGACTAACCTTTAGCTGCCCCTTTAGGTGCCATTCTGTCTTCAGCAGAAGTGAAAAGGCCGAAATCAACGTGCAAGCTTGTTACGCAGGCGCAGATGCCAGCTAGTTCCAGACCCTCTTCTCCTCGTGTTTCTTCATGTTCTTGTTACGTCACAAAAGTCGTGTCTCCCAAACGGATTTCTTTGACAGATATCTCGTTTGCATTGCACAGTGGGCCAGAGGGTGGACAAAAATAAAAAAATGAAAAAATTTAAAAAATAGTTTTATCAGTGGAAATTGATATCATATGCCTCATCGAGTAAGGAAATCACATTCAACGTTATCGAAAAAATTGCTTTCTATTAATTAATCAATTTCAAATCACAGGATGCTAACTGTCATTGAATACTTCAAGCCGTCAACTGTTTTCAACTTCAATTTTACCAACTGCGTCTTCAGGCACAGATTTGTCTGCAAGCGGCATTTCGATAGCATCTTCATAACGTTCACAGGCAGTGATCTAAGTGTAACTGACTGCATTTCGATTGAGCACAGACTCCTATTGCAAAATTGTGATTTTGTTCAAAGTACTTCAGAAACACGTTGCTGCACTTTGTACGCTGTGTTTTAAAACTAAGTTCAAAATTTCGCTTGTAAACGCCAAACGTCTTCTTTGCATATTTACAAGCACTGAAGCATCCTCTAACCGTTTGACTTACATTTGGCTGCCGAGAGGTGCCGTAGAAAATACAACGATGGTTATTGCCACGGCAAAATTGAGGTGTATAGGGAATAGGGCACTGCTGAATAACTCTCAGATCGATGTCAAATTCTATTCATTTTTTATGCCAAGTCTATTTCAAAGCCTGTCCTTGTTTAAGAATCATTTCAGATTATAGATTTATAGTCATTAATTCTGCTTTCCTTATTATGGGTACGTACTTATCAGAAGTTATTTGATGCATTGACTTTGGCTGTTTCAAATAAGCACTTAGCAGAATTTTCCGACAACTGCACAAATAACTAAGCAAAGAAATTTTGTCCTCACGACGTTTTTCTTCGTAAGTTTCCAACTTTTATAGCATTCTTTACCATTTTATGCCTTATGCGATTTATGTCCAAAAAAATCGTAATCTGGCCCACTGTGCATTGTTCACAACAATAATTATGAAAATGAAAAGAAACAGTTACCGTAAAAGTTGTAGTGTATTGCATTTAATGCAATTTCTTGCACCCACCTACAATCCTGGTCAAAATAAGTTCGGACACTTGCAAATTTCTGTGTTTTCGTCATGTTTCCTAAAATGACGTACGTTTAGAGCCTTCTCATCCCCCTTCCCTCTAATAAAATGTCGAGATGATCGAATAGCGTTTGATTCAAGCAACATTGAAACGGGGGGAGCGGGGGGGCACGTAATCAAAGACAGAAGTCTTCCAATTTTGTGACTTTAGGAGGTGCACCTGCCTTGTGTACCAGAGAAGCACTAACCCAGGGAAAGAGGATTTTACGGAAGTTCTTATGCATTACTCTTGAAAACAAAAGTGAAATGAGGTGAAATGTCCCTTGCCGTTGTTTTTGTGTACATGTGAAATGGAAATGCATGAAAATGCATATGCTATGGCAAGCGAAAGTCACCAAAATCAGATAAACCCAGTTTTTCTCAGAAAAACCGGGTTTATCTGCAGAAAAACCGAGTTTATTTGAGAAAAACTTGGTTTTTCTCCAGAAAAACCGAGTTTTTCAGAAAAACTGAGTTTCTCTGCCAGATAAACTTAGTTTTTCTGAAAAACCAAGTTTTTCTGCAGAAAAACCGGGTTTTTCAGAAAAACCAAGTTTTTCTGCAAAAATGTCACTATTTCGAAGAAACCGAGATTTTCTCCGATCCTTTCCGATGAACCGACCGACCAGACCGAACTTAACCGATGACTTTCTCAAAAAAACCGAGCTTTCTTCAGAAAAACCGAGTTTTTCAGGAACACATGATTTTGCTCAGATAATCAAAGTACAAAGGGGACCTTGAATCAGCGTGGACTTGCTACAAGTCTATCTAAGTCCAGAATCAGCGTTGATTGAGATCGTTCAGCCATTGACTGAATAAACTCAATAATGCGATATAAAATGTGACAAAGAGGAAGTATTCAAATCCTCACAAACAATGAGTGCCAAATGTATCCATGATGGAGAGGTTCCTGTTCCTGATTTGTTCCTCTTTTATTGCCCAGTGATATTTTGCCAGGAATTTGCCCCGCTTCTCATGGAGCCACGAGTTTCTTATGAGAGAAAAACTTATACCCGGTTGATAGAAAGTTTTTTAGCTGCAATGGTGCACTGCATGAATTGAAGCAGTACATAAATAAAAGTTTCTTAGTATTTTCATGGCTTTAGGTTGTACGATTTCATAATGTTTTCATAGAATGAGCCTACAATATGATTGTAGGGGCTTCTGATATTTATAAAACGGGTTTCGTACAGTAAACTATGTCTGTACAGCGCGCTGTACAGTCAGTCGGTGAATACATTTCATTTCATTCGCAGTTTATTGTATTCGCCATTGGCATTCGAAGCTGGTCTCTTCAAATACATGTCTTTACCGAAATCGGCAAAACTTTGTATTCTCGGGGAAGCATCCCGAGAGTTCGGAATGCCCCTTTTAAAAATTCGGTTTTTGAGATGATAAGATACTTCCGAAAAACGAAACTCATTCTCGTTCATCGGAAGAACCGAGTGTAACTAAGAGCGGCCAATTTTTCTGACGCGAAAGTCACCAGGATTGGAAAAACCGAGTTTTTCTGAAAAACTCGGTTTTTCTGGAGAAAAACTTGGTTTTTCTGAGAAACTTGGTTTTTCTGCCTGATAAACTTAGTTTTTCTGAAAAACCGAGTTTTTCTGAAAAACCGAGTTTTTCACCAGAAAAACTGAGTTTTTCACCAGGAAAACTGAGTTTTTCAGAAAAACCCGGTTTTTCTGGTAGAAAAACTCGGTTTTTCTGAGAAAAACTGGGTTTATCTGATTTTGGTGACTTTCGCTTGCCATAATATGCAATAGACGTTTACGCTAAAGATGGCGGCGAGGAACTTTTTACCAAGATGCATTGCGTTCTAATCACGAATCCTTAACGATTCTATACGAATTCGATTAAAGAACGCGATGCATCTCGGTAAAAAGTTCCTTGCCGCCATCTTTAGCGTAATCGTCTATTGCGCAAGAGAAGATTGCAAGTTTTATGTTGCTGTTGCTGTTGCTGTTGCTGTTGCTGGCACTTCGAATTTTGGCGGTTCGTTTGGACGAGTCTGACTGAAACAAACACATCTATCTTTCGACAAAAAAGAAAAACATACTGATTGATCTGGATTGGATAACCGAACTGAAATGCCTACTTCAAGGGCAAGAAAGAATCGGCTAGTTTCGAGACAGAAGCTGCAGCAGAAGGTCGCTTTGCAGAAAAAATCGAAACCGGGCCTAAAAGTCACACAACGTTCTGTTTTGCAGAGAAAGTCAAGGATTTCAAATGCCCTGCAGACAATTTTGAAATATTTGAAAGTTACAAGTGGTGAACTGAGCAAACAATCATGCAGTCCTGATGGACATAAAAATACTGCCGTCATTGAACAAGCAGAAAATGCGGAGCTTCTGCCGCCCAAGTTCAAAGAGGATATTTCTGCATGTGAAGGACAGGAGAAACTTGTCGTTGCTGATGCTGCCCCAGCAGACTGGAAAGCTACGCACTTGAGAGAAGATCCAGTGGCAGTGAAGATAGATTTCGAAAATCAATTAAATAAAATGGAAACGACTGATGGACCAAGAGGATCAAATGATTCTGAATTCAAATCAAGCTCAAAACCACAGATCCCTGTTTTCCTAATGACTTCAGTCTTAAACCTTGGGCTCTTGCCTTTGAAACTGGGAAAGAGAATAGTTGAGGTAGAAATACCCCAGGTTGGAAAGTTTGTACTGCGCGCCGAAGAACTTCGGGGCGCACTTCAAAACTTTGGTGCGCGAATGTAAAAAAATTGGTGCGCAAAGCGCATAAATTACGGGGATTCTTGCCACAATGAGTCTGAACAAGAGGGGCTCTGAGTTGTAATTTTGATTTTACCTAAAGTTGAGATAAAAAATCAGAATTGGGCCATCCCTTGCTATTTCTATTTTAATTTTGGTGCGCACATTAATTTCGTTTTTGGTGCGCAAAATTTTATCAGTCTCTTGGCATTCGGTGCGCAGTTGACAAACTTTCCAACCTGGGAAATACCTTTTTGCCTCTCTATCACAACAGCTATGCAAAGCCTGGCGCTTGCATACCAGAGGTTTCAATAGGTTATTCAAAAAGGACATAGAAAACAAACAAAATTTCTTCTTGCAAACTGGTGGAGATCCAGACTGGAAAGTTTGTATCTTGCGCTGGCAAGTTGAGATGGCCTAAGTAAGACTGCACAGAAAATTCGCCATTGAGAACAATAGACTAAGACAATAGATCCTTTGTTTATTGCCAGCTGTGCGGTCAAGATTGAAAACCGTGTATGTTCCTGCGCACGCAATATCTCGCATGCACAGTCAGTACAAACTTTCTAGTCTGGGCGGAGATCTTGTTGAAGAGTGCCATACTCTGCAGGTTGGTTACACATGGGCATCAGTTTTGATATATTTTCTTGAAAGGTCAATTAGAAGCAAAAATTTTGGTCAAAAATCAAAGGAGCTCCTTCGGATTATTGTAACCAAACTATTCATGTCGCATCTACCAAACTATTAACCGTACATCAACAATACAAAATTGAGAAATTATATACTGTATATTGAAACTGATGCCTCCATGACCATATCACTGACATTCCTGATCTCATGCAGTGCAGGCCTTACTGGGAATGGCGTGCGATCGCTCTCGCACGCCTTGGTGCACACCTTCTCGTTCCAAGGAGTGCAATAGATTGCACGCCTTATCTTTCCAAACGAGGATTAAAATCTTGTATTTCTCTGTAACAATAAGTCAATCAGGAAGTACTAAAATAAAAAATCCTTAATGATTTGATAGTTAACATTAAATTGTTTACAAAAGATAATCCTGCAGGATGTAATATAACTTAGACTGAAGAGTTATTTTGGTAATTCAACTTACTTTCGAATACATATTACATTTTTTATAAGGAACTAAGAATTTGGGCCAGCGCTGAAAATTATCAGATTTTGAGTACTCAGAGTTTCTTACGAGTTTCTTAAAGGTTCCATAATAATCTTCATGTTCACTATCTGTTTCCTCGTGAGCATTTCAAAGCAATGTTTTTCGAAGCCATTCCGATGTTTATGTATTACTCAAGTACCTTCCAAGTAATTCAATACAGAAAACAAATGCAAATAACGTAAAACTATGTTTAGGATTGCTTATCAAACTTAGTTTCTTAAGTTACATTTTTCCTGTGCTAGAGTTTCTTAATTTTTTGGCGATTTGAGAATTTCTTGCGAAAATTTTCTTATGCAAAAAATTCTGGTACACAAAGAAACATTTGATAACCTAGTGTCTTCTCTTAAATTGGGTTCAGCAGCAGGCACTTTCACCAAAACGACAAAGCATGACAAATTTCTGCTGGCTTGCCGCTTCATAAAAAATAGGAAAATACTAGTATTGTCTTGGTTCATTTTAATGGGGAATTTTACAAAGTTCCATCTGTTGAAGGACTGGTATGAAAAGTCACAGATATTCAAGATGTGGGACAAAAGTCTTCAAGATATCAAAAATCCTGAGAATTTGAGATAGCCCCATACGCGCAAGAAAATGAGTAACAATTGTTACGGATCTCTTGACAGAGCACTTTATTTCAACACTGGAATATCTTAGGAATGAAAAGAGGCTAGTTATCTCAAATAGAAGTAGGCTATAGATATCCAGATAAAATTTCACAAGATTTCCAAATGCTGAATTTTCAATAGATGATCTTATACTCTCTCTAATAAAAAAGTTATAGCATGATACGATACGTTTTGGTAAACCTTTGAGTTTTCTGCTTTGTGGTATACCTTGACAACACTGTAATGTCAAAACTGTCAAGCACAAAGAGTATGGCTTATCAAGTGCTTTATTGGAAACCTTGATAGTGAAGAAAACGGAGATTGAAACATCTATTCCTGCATGTTTTGTGCTCTTTTTATCTCTATCCACGATAACAGTTTACTTGAAATTGTGAACTCTGATGAATCAATGTTTTGAAAAATCAAACACTTTTCTTTCAACAGTAAAAGGTAGGAATAACTTTGAATTAGTAAAACTGCTCAACTCCAGTCGACATATTTTTGATGTTGATTTGCAACTGCACTCCATCACACACCTGAAATGGACTAGGAGTGCGATTTGCCACTCCCCTACTGAAATATTCCCAGTAAGGCCTGCAGCGAGACTGCATTATCAAAATGTTGCCACTCATATGCAAAGCCTGACAACAGATAGCCAGTTTAAATCTTGCAACCATGTGGGCAAGCTGCAAAGAAAACATTATGATCATTTGTTTATTTCTTTTGCATCTACTAGATCATATGCAAGGGCAAAAAACCCCTCTGTCACTTAGTCCAAACATACAATCACTTATATTCCTGTTAATGTAGATCTAAAAGTTTCAGATTGTTAAAGTTTGCACAAATTTTATCTCATATTATACTTTTCCTAGAATCATGAACTCAAACTATTCCAAAATTACCCTTGTAAATGCTTGCCATACACACAGCCACACTAGAATGACAGAAAGAAACAAGGAAAGACATTGTTTTTGGATAAAGAAGTTGATCCATGCGCTAATCATGTTTTGGTTTGTTTCAGGCCTTAAAATTTCTCATTTCTGGACCATCATTGCCAATGCAGAATTCACAAAACTTTGATGATTTGGTTTTGAGAGTTTCACTGCTTGAGAAAGAGGTTGCAGACCTAAACCAGCATCTGAAAGAAAAGGTATAGATATCTTTACACAATATAACGGGTGATCCAGAAAAAAGTTCCCGCATTTGAAAATTCATAGCATCAAGAGTACTTCACAGATTTTAATGATTCAAATTCTAGTTAAAAGCCAAAAGATCAAAGAACAGTATTTTTGTGATTTGTCTCGCTGTCTCAACAGCTCTAGAAATATGTCTGAACTTGACTTTACAAAAATTTCATGGTTGCAAAATGACTGAAAAGGGCCTAAAGTGCTGATCAAATCACAAAGGAATCCTCGCACAGATCAGTAAAGAAAACGCAGTTGTTCATGGATGAGAGATATCCATTGTACATTAATTGCCATGGGACTGAAAATCTTTTGTATTTGTTTTAAAATTGGTGTCATACTACTCTTGAGAGAGGTGAAACGCTCATTGTGCATTCTTCTGTGCAAGTAGAGTTCTTACAATTTGATCAAATGTTTTTGGCCATTTTTCAGTCATTTTGCAACCATAAAATTTTTGTTAAGTAAAATTTACCAATACTTCTAGTGCCGGTAAGACAGCCACAAAAATCACAAAAATACTTCCATCTTTCAACTTTTAACTGAAATTTGAATCATTCAGGTCTGTGCAGTACTCATGATGCTATGAATTTTTTAAAGTGGGAACTTTTTTCTGGCTCACCCTGTATAGTCATTTTATGCGATGCAAATTGAAAAAGCTGCCTCTGGTAAGACATACAAAATGAGCTACCAACAGATTGCATAAGGATAGTGCAACTGATCACAACTAACCAAATTCGCAGTTCTAAAGTCCTTTCCGTGAGTAACTTGCTGTCTCATATACAGTAGCATGTTTTAGATGAAAATTTGATGTGTTTCCAGATTATGGATGTTTCAAGGAATCACCTACAATGTCACAAATAGGCAGCCAGATAAATAGAGAAAATTTCTGAGTGCTTTGTTATTTAAGATTTAACTAAGGAGAGGATTGAATCTTGAATCTTCAGAATGAGCCTAGTTTATGATTTGTCATGGCCCATCAACAATGGCTAGACTACATTACATAAGCCCCTCTAACTTACGCTCGTTGTTGTTGTTGTCATCGCTTCAGTTGAGGGACTTATGTCCTTACGCTTCAGAATAGGGACTAATTAGGCCAAGTCCGCCGCATTCACGGCGCGACCAATCAGATCGCTACTTTCTTAATATGGTCAACCCACGTGCCTATTTGTAGCGTTTGATTGGCTCATTAGTTCAAAGTTCGATTTCTCGAAGCGAAGCGACGCTCGAAATGACGTTCGAAGAGACGTTCGACTTTTCTTTCGACGTTCGTAGGATGGAAGATGTTCTAAGTTTCTTCTGATTTTTCGTAAGATTTTAGTCCCTGTTTAGAATCTGTTTGGTCGTGAGTCCTTTGTATGAGTGAAATTAAAACATCAGATTATAAATGTTGAACGAATACAAGGAATCACGTCGTCAGTCTAAACAATGGCTACTGTTTTTGGCACAACTGGTGGAAGAAACTTTTGCCAAAGAGTTCAGTTTTAGTTTTTGCTTTAAAATTTGTGATACTCAAGTGTAGCTATTTGGGAGGCTCTTTATGTATATAGTTGGAAAAATTTTTTCACATAGCATTTGGTGATATGTCTAGCAGTCTTGAATTTTGATTTGTTTGAATCATAAATTCTCACAGCATTTCTATATATTCTAATCCTTTCATAGTTAAGCATTCCATTACTCTTTCATTTCATTACAGACCACAGCAATTTGCACATGCATGCATAAATGTGAAACAAGTCATACAACTAACAGTCAGCTACCTCTTCCAGTTAGCTCCTCCGCAGCTGTACCAGAAGCACCACCACCTCCTCCACCACCACCACCACCCCCACCACCACCCCCACCGCTGATGCAAAACCAAGCACAGAAACCTTACATGGTATGTATTGTTATATTGGGTGAGTCAATAAAAAGGGCCAGCATTTGAGTAAAAATGCTTACTCTTTGAATATTGAGGACTGTTTTGTTTTATTCCTGAAATTAGGTTCAGTAATTTACTTGGCTTTAATCAGCTATTCCTTCCCATCGATATAGAAGATTTTTTTGTGGAAAGCCCCTTCCGCAAACCTGCTAGACTTGTCCCATTCTCACTTTCTTCATCAGTCGACGGAGTTGAAAGGCGCTGCAGGGGAATGGAGATGGAAATGGCGAAGGAGAGGGGAGAGGAGAGGTAATGGTGAAGGAGAAGGGGAGAGGAATTCCTCTCCGCTTCTCCTTCGCCGTTCCCTCATTCCACCGCAGCGCCAAGTTATTTCAGTCGACTGATGAAGAAGGTGAGACTTGGACAAGTCCACAAATCTGCAAAAACGAATGAAAACCGCAAGCAAAGTTTCCTGTTGTTTTTCACCTAGCAATAATGATACTTACATGCATTCATGTAGTTCTCTTTGGAAACAACAATCCTTATGAATAAGCTACACTGGGTGCGCCAAAGTACACTATGCACTTTTGCGAGGCCATGATAAATCTTATACTGGGCCGATTTTGAAGATTTATGAGTTAATCTTTAGCTAAGATCCTCAATTAGATGCTAGCATTTTTTGTACATTTTTCAGTCTCCTACTTATGGAACTATAAGCAAGTTTCTTAAAATTTTCGATTTCGAAAACACCGAAAATAACCCAAAAAACGTTGATCAAATTTTCTAAGGACTCATCATCAATGGACAAAAATAGCGAGAAAATAAAAGAAGTAATAGAGAAAGTAAAAGCGAGAAAAATCACAAAAATACTTCAATCTTTCGGCTTTAACTGGAATTTGAATCATTCAAATCTGTGAAGTACTGTTGATGCTACGAATTTTTGAAAGTGGGAACCTTTTTCTGGCTCACCGGGTATAAACTTCGAAAGTTCAACTTATTTTGTATTTAATCTCAAATTTCTAAATCGTGAGAGGAGGGTCATTTTAATCCTGGGTACCAGGGTGGAAGATTTTTGACAGGGGCATGAAACTTTTTTCTATTGCTTTGTGAGAGTACAAAAATGTCAGAGGGTATTTTTATGGGGTGCAAAACTCTTTTGCTTGTAAAATATTTACTTGAAGTAATCAGTCAACACTTAAAAGTAAATTAAGAGATATCTGGAAATGATTAATCACTTGACAGGTATGAAAATCACCAGGGACAAGTTGGAATGTATGCATATATATTTCACACGTCTTCAAAGAGTTCTGGGTGGGGTACCAAACAATTTCATCGAAAGGCGAGAGGTAGACAGGTTGTTTCTATATTCAAGATGGAAGACAAATATTTTCTTATAGTGTGAAATTATCCTCCGCCCTTGTACTAAGGATTAAAAATGTAGACTGATGACGATGAGTCTCTTGTTGTCCTGTGCTCTTTGACTTGATGATGGCTCGTCGGGCAATAGAGACTCATAGTATTACGTATCACCATGAAAAACTTGGCCCTATTTAGGCCCAAACTTCGCAATTCCTCCCCCGTGGGGAGGGGGGGTACATGACTTGCGGATTGACGGGGGTCTGCCGCCCGGTTTTCAGAAAGGTACCCTCTTCTAATTACCGAAACTTGCGGTCATACCCACTTTTATGATGAATTTTGGCGGAAATCCACCCATTTTTTGCTATTTTTCGCCCCGTCTGGATAACCCACCCTTGTTTATGGAAAATCTGCCGAAAAAGGGACCCTTGTTTAGAGAATTTGGGGCCCAAAAACCCACCCATATGGGCGGCATATACCCGCACCCTCAACATGTTATGTGCCCCCCTCCCGGGATTCCTCCAGTACCAATCAGATTGCGAGATTTGTGAAGAATTTTCGATTCTATTGAAGAATTGAAAACACTCCCACGGGATGGAGATTCGAAGCCGTTATTCATTCGTAATTCCATTGATAATTGAAGAAAACAGGGCCAAGTTTTTCACTGTTTTATCATGCGTCCCTCTTGAGCAAGGTTTACCGCAGGGATACAAGGGACTCATCGTCATAAGTCTATTAAAAATGACCGCTCCCTAAGCTAGCAGAGTGACAGACTTTTGCTTCGCCATGTTGTACACATCCATAAACTATGGTTTCCTCGAAAACTATTTCATGTTTTGTCAAAAAGTTTAGAAATTACGTGGTTTTAAGTTTCTTTGACATTTTTCTGGGATTCATAAACGAGGAAAACACATCGATTCTGAAAATATTGAAGATTTCATATAAATGTCCAACGGTAGGATTATGGCAAAATACCTAAAGTTTCTCTGAAAAGCCATTCTGTTCAAAGAGATAGGTCATTGAAGTTTACACAGACTTTTTTGAAAGGGGCAGGGTCACGTAACCGTAAACAAACCTGTTATCTCTAGAATCTATATTGTTGCCCACACGTGGCCATTGTGTTCTGCAAAGACTTTGGTGGATAGGGTGAATCTACACTAAAGTTACTTCTAAAAATCTACCAATATCTCTGCAATCCTATAATATTTGAGTGTTTCATTTGTTTCTCTATGAAGTACAAGAGTCCATCTTCAAAATAACGCTTTCATTTTGAGAAAAGTAATGGCGAATGACTGATATGGCCCATCGAAAATACTGAAAAATCGTCGTTTCGAAAGAAGTTTGTTTACATATTACGTGACCCTGCCCCTTTAAGATGTGGAACCTATGCTTTCAAGCACGTCAGAAGGTGGGAAATTTGATAGAAGGTTTTATTCTCGTTATAGAATAAGCGCAATTCACGTAAAACGACAGCAACTTCTGACGCAGAGTCAAAGAATTCACAGAGCGGTTTGCAGATCACAAATGATCAGTTGATGAAAGTGAAGTTAAGACGAGTGAGCTTTAAAGTTGAACATACGAAAAAAGCAAGTGGGAAAGGAGCGCAACTGGTGACCTTAGATGACTTAAAGGGAGTAAGGCTGAGGAAAACTCCAGCTAAGACAGCAGTGAAGAATAGTCTTTCTTTGAAAAGTTCTACACCGCTGCGTGACATGACGAATTTGACTTCAGGAAATACTTTGAAGAAATCCGCCGAAAAGAGGTTAGTGTGATCATTTTGAACTTAAACACCGTTTTCTATTCATTCCGTTTTTTCGGATGTTTTTGATGATTAATTAATAATTTTCATTTCTAGATTTCAAGATTTTTATGATGTTGGATTTTTAGATTTCTTAATCAGTGTCTTTATTCGTGGCTCATTTTCTTTATAATTCATTAAAATTTTTGTTCACCCTCTCTATTTTTAATTGCCTATTTCTTATTCACTGCCCTTGTTCAGAATGCGTGTGAGAAACTACCACTTACCACTGGACACTATCGAGTGTCCCCAGAAATGTGTAAATGTTCTTATTCTTATTGTTAGTCACTTAAACCTTCGTTTCATTCTTAGGGTGTGTTTGATTGGTGCCAATTCTGAAAACGGTAGACTTAATTTGTGTTTGATTGACTACCAAATTCCGAAAACGGCAGCTTTGGCAGGTTTGGCAGGTTTGGAAGGCCTGCCGAACCCTCTGCTCCAACAGGCGGAAGGTTTGGCAGATTTTGGAGAGATTCTCGTTTTCTTTTGCGGAATTTTAAAAACGAGGCGAATTTCCTCGTGCTGCTATGGTAGCTAATTGAGTCAATTCAGTCTTTGTTGCCAAGCACCGGACTCGTCTTCGTCTTTTTCAACTGGAAATCGCCTGTTTGCCAGGATGAATCTGAAACTTGTTGTTTTGAAGAATTTATGTTTGACTGGGCACTGTGTTTTCGTCTCTGCGAAGTCTACCCTTTTCAGAATTTGGTAGGTTATGGAATTACCAATAAAACACGCCCTTAAGAGCCCTTACACGCCCTTAAAAGACAAATACTGTACACACTCGCCAACGTCAAATCGGGTACATTGCCTAGATAGCTCCTTATGAGTTCTTTCCGTATGTCCGACAGCAAACTTTATTGAGCTGTACTGGGTGTCCCAAAATAATTGGGCTCCGTTTGTGTGGCTACTATGGAGGAGATGTATACTCAATTACCTCGGTTTTTATACAGTTACATCGGTCAAGCTTCAATTTGCAATTTGAGACCTTGTTTGAGTGAATCTGACAGATGGTTGCAGATTTGTGGCAGAGAAAAGGCAAAGTAAGTGGTTGTTTCAAAAACAGCTTTTCTGTTGTTCTCTAGAAATGTCAAAATAAAGTAAATTTTCAAAGAAAGGGTTCTGGCATCACATCAAAAATTTTCAGTACATTTCTTAAAAGGTAGAAGGCGCTCTCTTATGAATAGACGACACTGCTAACCCTTTAAAAGATGTAGCAAAAATTTTGATTCAATGTTAGAATCGTTTCTTTGAAAACATACTTTACTTTGACATCGCTGGAGAACAATAGAAGTGCTGTGTTTGAAGCAACCACTAATTTTGCCTTTTCTCTGCCATAAATCAGCCACCACTTGTCAGATTGCCTCATACATGGTCTCAAACTCAAGGTCGAAGCCTGATCTATGCAGCATTGTAAAAACCAAGATGATTGAATCTATAGCTCCTCCACAGCAGCCACACAAACGGGACATAACTTTTTCGCGACACCATGTATATCTGCTATAGGTAATTTTTGTAGATGTATCTTAATTAGCGGTTCTGTCATTTAACTCAATGTACCAAGTTTATTGCTGTAAATGAAAGGTTTGAGTTTGAGTTTGAGTTTCAATGCTTTCTGTGGAAGAGCCTCGTTTCCAAAGTCGTTTTTTGAATATGATAATGTAGACGAGATCTAAACTTGCAATTTGCTACATCGCACGGCCAAATCGGCTGTGTATCAGCTCAGCAATTCATTAAAGCACGCACAGATTCCCGAGGCAACGTAAGACAGATGACTATGGAATTTCGCTACTCTAGTCAATGGCGTAACAGAGCATCTCATGGCCCTTATGAATTTGATTATCCCTTGACCCCTTCTGGCTGCAAGCAGATCAAAAAACAATTGCCAAATTTCCAAAATTGAAAGTGTGCTGTTATGGGCCACATCGTTTCGAAGGCAAGACCAACATTGCAAAATATCGGTAACAGGCGTTAATTAAGGTGTTTTATGAAGGCAACAGGGACATATTTAAAGTTGGCTGAAGTCCAATGCCGGCAAAACCAACCGATGGGGTCCATGGCATCTTCTCAGCAAAATGTATTTGCGCCGCACTCTTTAGATTGTCGAAAATGCATCTCTGGTATAACTTTTAACATTGAATGGAAGATAAGAGTGTGATTGACGGAAGGCTTTCCGACTACATCTCTGAAAATTGAGCTTCCAAAGATGGTTTTTCTGTAAAGTAGTCTTCTAAAAAATTATCATTTCTCTGGAAGAGTTAGAGGTGAACTGGAAAGGGAAAAAGGATCAAATGACGAGACCTGATTCTCCTATTTTCCCTGATTCATTTATTTATTTCTTCATTATTTTTCAACAGGACCCCAATCAGTGGCTACAACTTACGTAAGACTTTACGGAAGGTAAACGTCATTCGGAGCCCTGGTGGGACACCATTGGTTAAATCTAAAATGGAAACTGGTGTTGGTATTACCCCATTGCTTACTGCTGCTTTGAAGAGAAAATTTAAGGTAATGAACCTAAAGATTATAGATGTGTTTGATTGGTAATTCCAAACCTACCAAATTCTGAATACGGCAGACTTTGCAGAAGCGGAAACACGTTTCCCAATCAAATACAGAGTTTCTCAAAAGAAGGTTTCGGATTCGGATCTATGCAAAAACGAGGTTTCCATTTAAGAACAAGAAGACGAGTCTGGTGCTTAGCAAAAGAGAGTAAAGATTTTACCGTAGCAACGATTACCGTAGCAACACGAGCAAATTTGCTCCATTTTCATATTTTCACAAACGAAAACGAGAATCCCTCCAAAGTCTGCCATAACCTTCTGCCCTTTGAAGCAGAAGGCTCAGCAGGCCTTTCAAAACTGCCAAGCCTGCGATTTTCGGAATTTGGAAGTCAATCAAACACAAATTCTGAGACTGCGTTCACACGATGCCGGCACATTTTGAAAACGGTGAAAAATTCGAAAGATAGGCCTCCCGTTCACACGAAAACGGCACATTTTTTGCCGGTAGATTTTGAAAACAGAACTCTAACGGACGCATTTTGGAAACGGCATCGTGTAAACACCTGAAAATGATGAAAAACAGAACATTTTTAGACACTTTTGGAACGAGACTGATCGATTCGTAGGGTGTAGATAACCTTCTTTGGCATCAAAGTGTTGCAACGAGTTTTTGCCGTCTAATTTCCTACCGTTTTCAAATTGTTCCGGTATCGTGTGAACGCTAGCTCAAATTTTGCAGCGGTCACATTTTTTACCGTTTTCAAAATGTGCCAGCATCGTGTGAACGCAGCCTGAGTCTACCAAGTCTACTGTTTTCAGAACTGGTACTAGTCAAATACACTATGGGCGCATTCTTTTGGACATCTGAAGTGTGCGAAGTCTTCTGAAAACGGTAAACTTCGCAAGAGCTGGCAGACTTGGCAAAGAAAAATGCCAAAAAAATACGCATTCTGCTGAGCGAATTGAAACCATTGCAATACTATGCATTTTTCTTATGCCAAGCCAGTCCCAAGAGAAAAGAATCTGCAAAGTATCATTGGAATGTTTTTGAAAACTTTTTAATTCACGAAACAACGCTCTCTGCGATCTTTCGGAAGTCTGCCAGCTTCAGGCGCAGAAAGTTTCCGAAGCCTCGGATCTTTACAATTTTCAGAAGAGCCCAAAAAATACGTCAAAAATCTCTTGGAAGTTTACCGAAAACAGAATGACCAAAAGAATGGGCTTTCATAAAAAGAGACCTGAAGTCTGTGAAGTCTACCGTTTTCGGTAGAATGGAACCAAAAGAATGAGATTTTATCTTCTGCCAACTCTCCCGTTTACAGAAGATGCCCAAAAGAATACTCCTTTGTTCGGGCTACAGAATTCAAAACTATAAATTGGCTCCTCACAAAGAACAGAAGTAATGAAATTTTTCAAAGGAACAGCTCCAACTTATGCTGTCGAAATATTCCACCCAATCGACCAAAAGCCGAGTAACACGATGGTCTAAGTTTAAACTAAACTTTCCATTTCGCAAAAGTAACAATGGCCAAAAATGCCTGTCCTACTTAGGCCAAAAATATGGAATAGCCTATCTTCTTCTGATTTGAAATCTACAAAAAATACCAACTTGTTCAAACACACAAGGTCAAAAGCATTTTTCCAAAATATACAGAGAAAAAACGATACATACGTTTTCTTCTTAACCGCGTGTCCTCTGTCACATTCTTGATTCGGCCTTACTAAATTTTGCTTTTTCCAAAAGCACTTAAAAATCTGTTGTTTGTTATTTTTTGCAACCACCCCTACGGGAATCATTATGGAATCAAGGTCAACTCGATCTCTTAATGCTATTCTTGTCATTAAAGTAAGAGATGTTTGTAAATCCCATTTATTAACGCCGTGTCATGTATATTATATTGTAACTATTCTTCCATATTTCAACCATTGTAAATTGTTACTTTTGTGGCAACTTGACACATACATACACATAAAGATTATGTTGCACAACTGCAAGGGCCAAACAAAAATATTTCTGTCAAATCTTTTAAAAAGACTGTGCAAATCTTGATGTATCCTCAAGCTCAAGGGGTTTCATAAAGGCACTTCATCTCAAAATTTTGTGAAAATAGGCCCAACATTTTTTATCAAATTTGCCAACAAGTGATCTATCATAATCAAAATCTATCTGTCTTATTGCACATACACCATACATTGTATGGAAAGCCTGCCGTATGATTTTACTCACTTGGAACTGGATTGGCAGCAAAGTTGATCTAATGATTTCAATCCTGCTTTTGATTACTTTCAGGTAAAGCTTGATAGAAACCCCTTGTAGCATGAGAACCTTAGTACACACCTTGAAAAACTAAATTTTTGTATCTAAGTTGAAGAAAAGCTACGGAGGTTTCAAATGTGTAAACATTTACAAAAGCAGTTGAAGAGTTTCTGATGACGATTTCAATTTCTTTTTCTTTGTAGAACGCAAATCAGCAATCCTTGGAGAACACACCAGAATTCTAGCAAGTAAAGGGATTCGTGAGTAAAAAACGATAATAAATATTAATTTCTTTGCTTTAGTTCTGAGCAAGCGATCTTACCAAGGAATACATCGTGGACTTACAGCTGCGTTCAAAGATTCAGAGCCAAGACATCATTTGCATTTGCCGTCTACTTTTAATTTAGTGGGATATTCGGTCTCCAAAAGTGCATAAATTCGAGCATAAAGTGAAATTCGATTTTGCTGCCACTTGCCTTGAAAGATATTCAAAATCTTTAAGTTAGTATAAATTTCTATGACATACCGTATGTCGTTCAACTGAAAAGCTTGAGGAAACTTTAGCTACCGTGCCTACTTTGCAAGACAGAGCAGAAATTGCGTACGCATCTGCGAAAACTTGTAACTGCAAGCCCCCCCCTCCATCCCCCCTCCCCTTACCTCTCTACAACAGATCCCAAAATTTGGCAACTCTTAATATTTTCTTCATTGGGCCTTAAACTCTTGATTTATGACTTTAAAAAGCTTATGGATCCAAGCACTCATATATCTCAGATTACTCGATGACGTCATTTTACGCATTCTCTCTTGTCACTTTGCAATAATTCTACCACCATTGTATTTTTCAAACAACTTGAATATTTTTCAAAGTTACTACCTATTCTTTATTTCAAATCATTTGAGGTTGTGATGTCATCAATCTTCTGAAGCGTAAACCAAAAGAATGAATCACCAATGAACAAGTATTTCTTGAAAATTATATTCTGACTACCCAAAAAGTTAAAAGATTACGACTATTTTAAATTTTTGATTTTTTTCAAAACTCTTCTTGAATTCTTTAAGACAAAGAAGAAGAAGGCTCTAATTCTGAACACCTGAACATATTGAAGATTTCAGAAAATACAACTGAAGAATCGAAATTGGTGAAGTTAATTTGAAGCCATTCATTTCAAAAAAATAAGTCATAGAGTCTTACACCAACTTTTTAAAAGATTTTTACACAAATCCATGCCACGTAGAACTATTCAAGAGAAGAATACAAGATTTGAGTAAGCAATACTATGGAAAATCAACTTCGATTTCAATTTTTTAGATTGCGAATTATGACGATGTAGCAGATTATCGAACTGCTAGATCCCAAACTCAAATCTGGCAAAATGAAAATTTCTGTTAATTATGGTAGAACAACATTTAAGGTGTACCGCTGAAGGGGGGGGGGCTTTTATTTTCAAATTTATTGATCATGTGTTTTACGCAATTTTCTGGATAGTATGCAAGACTATTTTTTTAATCTTTCGAATCCACCACAGGTCAAGAATCCTGAAATTACCAACAAAACACTGAAAATACTTCAACATTTTGGCTATCAGAAAAATCAGTTTTGATGATTATAGAGATCATAAATTTGCTGCAACGATTTCTTGAACAGGAGAACATCTCTTTGAGTCACCCAGTAGATTATGCTTTAACTATATAAGTTGGATTTTGTAGCTGTGATTACAAAACTTCCCCCTAAAATCTTGGTGAATGAGACATTCATCAACTCTGGAAGTAATTTGGACTGTGATATAGTTGTGCCGCAGAAAATTTTATAATTTACAGTATCCGAACAGCCGAATATTCGGACCACTAGGTATAGTGTAGTCCGTCAATTTGATGGTGAATATCCATTGACTATAATCAGCGGGGTTAAATGCATTTAAGCTGTGCAATAAACAGCGAATAACCATTTATTTTAATATTTTGACATATAATTGCATTTATCGTAATTTCTTTATATTGTTAATAATTTTTATTACGCGACATTTGAAATATCATGTTCCATTATTTAAAGTTGGCATTTATTTTGTTAACAGCGTTTGAGGGTATGTCTCCAATATAAGTTTCGGATGTTCTGCTTCTATTCAAATTCCCATTCAGTGGGGTGAGTGCTAGACTAACTACATCAGTCCCAGTTTCCGCTTCGTTCATTGAATTGGATGCCGCCACTGCTCTTCATCAGTTTATCAAGGAGCGCAACTACGACATGTAATCAGTGTAGGTGAGTGCCAAGGGGCTCCAACAAGTTTTGCGTTAGGTAACTGGAGCAAAATTTGGCCGTGTGGGATCACAGTCTGGATCAATGATTGTCCAATTTCTGGTTTTATTTTTGTTGCGTTTAGTACTATGAGTCTGTCCAAGGGTGTTAGGACACGGATGTTTTAATTGATTATTTATTTACCTTGTTTTGATCCCTGTGTCTTGTTTTGTTGTCTTGTTTTCTGTTATGTTTCGTCTTCAACTGAGCGTGGGTAGGCCCAGCCGCTCCCAAGTTGTTCGAATAGAGCTCCCTTGTATTTCTATGTCTTTGTGCGCCTTCGCACAACATAGGTTTTATAACCGAAAATTCCTGTGGCTTTTCGGTTTTAAAACCAATGTTGTGCAAAGGCGCACTAAGACACAGAAATACAAGGGAGCTCTATTCGAACAACTTGAGAGCGGCTGGGCCTAACCACGCTCAGTTGAAGACGAAACATAACAGAAAACAAGACAACAAAGCAAGACACAGGGATCAGTGATCAGGGATAAGAGCTCGCACATTAATTGAAAGCTCCAATGTAAAGGACGGATGGACGTGCAATTGGCTCTCTGTCTCTAACCTTATCAAATACGACAAGGCTGTTATGGCATATAAGATAATGAATAATTTATGTCCGAACAGCCTTCAAGGAAAATTCACCATGAGATCTCAAATATCTGCTTACGTAACGAGAAACTGCCGAGATATTGATATCCCAAAACGCAACCAAAAATTTTCAAAAAAGAGTTTTCTTTACTCTGGTGCTAAACTGTGGAATGATATACCTCTTGATATAAGGAATAGCCCCACAGTTCTCACATTTAAAAAGAAACTGAAGGACTACTTGCTACACTAGCATTTAACCCAAAGCACGATCCCTAGGAAGAGCAGCACTTACCACGGTTACATTCCATATTATTCTTTGTAGATATAATATAGTACGTTGTTCTTTTTTATATTTTTCTTTTTACTATTGTTATTTTTCAAACTATTATCTTGTTGTTGTATAAGCTGATAGGGATTTGTGGATAAATATGATTAAATGAAAAAAAAATGAAAAATCAAAACAAGGTAAATAAATAATCAATTAAAGCATCCGTGTCCTAACACCCTTGGTCTGTCACTCAAGGCTATTTTGAAATTCTGTACCACAAATAATTTGTTTAAATCTCGCAACTGCCTGACAGACAAAGCAGCTCACCTCACTGTCCTTCAGAAGGGACTTTAATAAACTAGGGATCCGTAGCCCGACTGCGGCATCCGTAGTAGTCCTAACTTCGCTAGAAATAACTAGAAATAGCTAGGGATTTTTCTAGCGTGCTCAGATCAAGGTAATGAAGAAATGCTTCATGAAAAGAAAGCTTCAAACCTGAATAACTGTAACAAGCAAGCTCAGTCTGATCCACTTTTGAGGTGAATTTCGGAATTTCAATTTCAGTATGAGGAGGATGCAAGAGTTGAACCTTGGCCAAACAAGAAAAGCTTGCTTTCTAACTATTCGAGATTTCTTTGTAGAGGCAGTATTTTCTCGTTGGCCATATCGCAAAGTATTACTTGACAAAAGACACACGGTGGGTACAAAAACATTCCTTGTTCGAAAGGCTACTGCTCCTTGGCTATCAAGACTATATAATTTGATATATAATTTAATATATAATTTAATATATAATTTAAATAATATACCGGATGAGTCAAAAAAAAAGTTTAGGCGTTTGGAGGGCTGTGGAATAAAAAGTATGTGACCGATATTCAAAACTGAAGTGGTCTTCTATCAGTCAAAGGTCAACTTAGATGAGAAAACTTTGTTTGGTAGTATCCCTCATCTTACAGACCCAGAAATTAGGAAAATGCTGGTAAAGGCCATGTTTGGGAACAAAATTCCACATTCCGTTCTGGTCCATGATTTACCTTCTATTGAAATTGGAATTCAGCATCGCCATGAGCATCTCAAACTGGTAATGTCAACTTCAATGCCACATAAATCATGGACCAGAATGGAATGTGGAATTCTCGATTCCCATACAAGCCCCTTACAAGCATTTTGATTGTTGTTGGGTCATAAAGATGTTTGATTTTTACCAAAAAAAATTTTGTCATCTAAGGTAGCCTTTGAGTGATAGATTACCACTTTAGTTTCGAATATCAGTCACATACTTTTTATTCCACAGCCCTCCAAACGCCTAAACTTTTTTTGACTCACCCGGTGGTATAATTTGATTGTGGTCATGTAGCCATGAAACAATAACGATTCAGTACTCACCAAGCTAAGCAATGTTTATATTCTGTTACAACATCGTACCGTGCATCGTACTTTGGTTAGGCCCTGGCTTCAAATTCTGAATCCCAACTGCAACAACATTCCGCCTCCCAAACTTACCCTTACGAAATGCCCTCGCAGCGACAAGTTGTGTAATATTTAGACAGCAGTATTTAGTTAATCTCTTTTTGTTTCGTACGCGTCCATGCGCAGGAGCCGGTGTTGTTGTTGTGAGTGAAAATCCCGTGGTCCGTGAATTGTAGGCCATCTTGTCATGTTCTGTTGTTTAAGATTCGCTCACCATTTCATTGTATATATGGAGCCCCCAAACATTGACAGGTTGCAGAAATTCCTGATTCCTTATCCCTACTAGATACATAGGTAGGTACATAGGTATATGTATTCCTTCCCCGGTTTGAGCGAGACTGCCCCATAATGCCTTCACTGTTGAAACATGAAAAGACAACTTTGAAGGTGACAAATATTTTCATTAGAAATCCATCACCTACTTTTACAATTAAGAATTTTAACAGCAATAAAAGGGTAGGCGTCAGTTTAACGGTAAGTCAAGGCAGTGCAGGAATTCATAAAGGTTATGCAATAAAGGTTCGACAAAGTTGCAGAAAACAGGACTTGCTAATCTCGTCTTGAACGAAACGAAAATACGAGCTGGATAGCAGAATGACGTTTGCTCCAGCAAACGGATTTTCTTAAAGAATATTTTGAAAATGTGGAACCGTTCAGCAGTGCTAAATAAGTGTCCCCCTTTCTGGAGCAAGCACAGCACAACCTAACCCTTCCTTTGAAAAAGTTCAAGATGCAGGTGCAGAAAATACGTTGCTCTAATTTTATGCAGTTACGGGGTATAAATATTTTCTTCATAACATGTATACAAACAACAAACGGGGTACATCTTTCCACTTCTAGTATATACCGTTTGAGAACAATTCATCATTTCCTTTCATTTCAAGTCGACTTTAGCAAGTCCACTATTGGGTCTATGAAACATAGGTTTCAAATCTTTAAAACAGCTGGGTGTAAAATTCTATGACCTATTTCTTTGAACTGAACGGCTTCGAAAAACTTGAACTATTTTACAGTAAATCTGCCGTTGGACTTTTCTGAAATCTTCAATATTTTAAGAATTACAGTGTTTTTCTTCTTTTCCAAGAATTCAAGAAACTTTTCGAAAATAACTTAAAACTATCGTAATTTCTAAACCTATTGACGAAAGATCAAATAACTGTCAAGAAAACCATAGTTTATGGATGTCTACAATATGGTATCAAGCAAAACTCCTTCATTCTTCTGGTTTGTGTTTTAGAAATTTGATGACGTCATATCATAAAATGAGATGAAATATTAAATAGGCTGTAATTTCGACAAATATTCAAAATTTCTGAAAAGTCCAATGGTAGAATCATAGAAAAGTGGCTTAAGTTTCTTTCAAGTCATTCAGTTTCAAGAAATAGGTCAATGAATTTTACACCTATGAAAGCTCTCACATGAAGCGCTTTCCTCAGGATCTTGACTGGCTCATAAATTTTTACGTTTCTGCAAAAAAAGACCATTCGCATTGTGTAAATGCTACAACAAACACAAATTTAAGCCTTTAACGTCCTTGGCAACAAGCACAGATTATGTAATACAACAGCCACATTTGCTTTAATTGACACCTTAATTCAAAGCCATCAGTGAATGCAGGCAAAGGAAGTTCTCTCAACCGGTAGGCCAAAACAAACACGGCCGCAAAAGTAACTCTGCGCGTGACGAAGCACCACTCTTAGTCAAAACATGGTCGATATCCAAGATGGTCACGAGCTGTGATTTGGGCTGATTTGGGCAAGGAAAGAGACTATTTCAAGCCGAATAGCAACCTAAAGCAAGAGGAATGATAATGAAGTCCAAGGTAACTTTGAATATCATTCTCAACATAACAAACTCACTGTGTTACCTACAGCGCGTGATATTACTTGGAGGGTGCTTGAATAAAGTCTGAACATTGGCAAGGCTTCAAAAAACTATGTTTTGGAATGTTCAGGAGGGCACCTAGTGGACACAGAGAATGTTATGGAACCTTTAAGAAACTCGTAAGTAACTCTGAGTACTGAGAATCTGATAATTTTAAGAAACTTTCAGTACTGGTCCAAATTCTTAGTTCCTTATATTAAAAAATACGTATGCACGGCTACAACTTGGACTTCTTTCAACTTTAACCCAATGCGATTGGCCTGTTTCGTGTTCATGTCTCGATTTCTAAGCCAATCAAGATTTGGTAACAATGCTAAAACCACATAATGCCGCAGCAAGTCCATTTACCAAAGTGCGCTCTGTTTAGTGCATAAAAACATAGAAAAATTCACCAGAACCTTTGTCTATTTAAACGTTTCCACCTCCCCTGCCGGTTGTGATATTTGTAGGAGTGACAGTTGGCAGTGGTGACTCAGTAACTCTCGGTGTTGAGGTCGTGGGCGTCTTTGTAGGTCTTGTGCTTGTGAAGGCAGTTGTCGGGCGAGGAGTCGTGGTCGGTGGACATCGCCTTCGGGCATAGTACCGTCTACGAGCAACATATCTGCGGCGAGCGATGTACCGTCTGCGAGCAAAATATCTCCGTCGAGCATTGTATCTTCTGCGGGCAAAATAACATCTTCTGCGTGTTGAAACCCACCTTCTGCGTACTGAAACCCATCTTCTACGTTGGGTCACCCATCTTCTGCGTTGCGTAACCCATCTTCTGCGTTGCGTAGCCCATCTTCTGCGTTGTGTAGCCCATCTTCTTCGTTGCAAAGCCCATCTTCTGCGTTGTTTAGCCCATCTTCTGCGTTGCGTAGCCCATCTTCTGCGTTGCGTAGCCCATCTTCTGCGCTGCAAAGCCCATCTCCTGCGTTGTGACACCCATCTTCTGCGTTGTGAAACTAATCTACGCACGACTGGTTTTTTGGTGGTTGTTACCAACTTTGGTGGTGACGTAATAAATGTGGCGGTGATCGGAGGACTAGCTGACGTTGTCGGCAAAATAGCTCCTATAAAGTGGGCAAACAGTAAATTATGGACAGCTATGTGAAAGGACATCTATAACTGGCCAGGCCTGACATGTCGACATGTCTGTAACAGACGTTTGCGCTAAAGATTGCGGCAAGGAATTTCGTACCCACATGCATTGCTTTCTTTAATCGAATTCCTTTAGAATCGTTCAGGATTTGTAATTAGAACGTAATGCATCTTGGTAAAAATTTCTTGCCGCCATGTTTAGCGCAATCGTCTATTGAGTCGATGGAAACATATGCTGTGAACAATATTTACGCCCACAACCGCTGTTGTTCAATGATGGATTTTGCTTGTCAAGTTAAAGGGAATAGACATAGGTATATCCCATAGTTGCTATAAATAGGCCAGAGAAACGCCCACAAATCCATTGTTTCTTTAGCTACACAATGAAACCGGATGCGTTTAAGCTGTCGATTACAATAGATTTTATTTTCGACCTGGCCCGGGCCAGCTTTTAACCATGTCGATTCCCTTTAAACTTGGCTTACATTTTAAATAGGGTGTGGGCGAATTTACTCTTGAAGGGGCAATCGGCATTTTTTAAGTGCCTCATGATTTTTAACAATCTTCTTAGTTCTTTACTCTCCGGACAAGCATAGAAACTGAAAAATAACTGCAGGGCCTAACTACCCTTGGTCTGGATAACAAATAAGGACTTACTTTTGAGAAAGGGAAACATTTGCATATACTACTACGAAGGCGGTAGCGATCTCTTGAAAACTCCACGGAATATTGTGAATTTCCTCCGCACTAGAATAGGGGCTGATAAATAACTGTAATGTCGAGCTACCCAAGGCCAGGATTACAAAGAAGAAGTGACTTTTGAGAAGCTGTGCAGGGAAACGTTTGTATACTGCTACGGAGGAGGTAGATATCTTTCGAGACCTCCTCCACAGAGTAATATAAATTTCCTCCCCACAAGCATGCAGGCTGAAGCATAATTGCATTGTCCAACTATCCATGGTCAGCATCACAAAGAAGAACTTACTTTTTAGGAGCTCTGCTTCTACATCCGTTTCAACGTGCGAGTCTTCAATTTCAGAGTTGTCATCTTCAGGGTTATCATTTTCATAGTTGTCATCTTCCGAATTGTCATCTTCAGAGTTGTCATATTCAGGATTGTCATATTCGTAGTCATCATGTTCAGAAACGTCATTTTCAAATGTTTGTGCAGGATCCTTCCTCTCAGTCATCTCACTGGGGTCTTTTTCAATCTGTTTGGCATCTGTGTTGGGATGATCATGTTAGAAGTCTGATAAGGTCCTATTGGTTCTATCCATAGATATCTTTGTAGCGGGTGCGTAAAATACTAGACTGATTGCATATTCGTAGTTATCGCTATTGATAGACTGATGGACGCTCAAACTACGACTTATGGACTTTGATACTAAATTTGGGATGAAGTTTTCCCCGATCGATTTCATAACTAGATTTGGAAACCATAGCAACACTGTACGAGCACCAGGCAATGGTGGATGGGCCTAAGTTGCCGGCTCGAACCTCCAATGTTAAAACAGGTCAGAATTCAAGTTTACAGTGATATTAGCCATGAACAAAAGCCACAAGTATCCATACGAATGTTTCCTCAATCCAAGAATCAACAAACCTTTCACTGTGAATCAGGAGTTCCTCAGTTTTAAGGCCAATTAGCTTCCATGAACTTCACCGCAGCTTTGAGAATTTCCAACTGTCGAGGGTCACTTGCCTCGCTTCCGAGACTACACTGCAGCCTCGTTCCAAAGGGAACACGTAAACGTGTGCATCTCCGTCTCAAAAATTTATATCAAAGTCCATAAGGCCCAGATTGAGCAAAAAAGGAAATGTTGTTGTTGTTGTTATTGTTGTTGTTGTCGTTGTTGCTATTTTGCGATATCTGGGACTATGTCGTGAGGCTAGTAAAATACCGGGTGAGTCAGAAAAAAGTTTCCCACTTTTGAAAATTCATAACAGCAAGAGTACTTCACAGATTTGAGTCATTTAACCTCTAGTTAAAAGCCGAAAAATCAAAGTATTTTTGTGATTTTTTCTCTGTCTTACAAACATTAGAAGTAACGGCTGACCTTATGAAAATTTCATGATTGCTAAATGATTGAAGAAATGCTTAAAGGCAGTCTGTCCCGTTCCAAGAATGAAAATAAACTTTATAAAGATCTCTATTGTACACTCGAGAGGGAGGTGCTAATTCGCTTTATCCAAAGAAATCAAGGTCATAAGGACTCAATGATGCATGAATTTAGCTCCAGCGTAAATAAGGTAAATAAAGCCGTTGCTAAGGTCAGAACAATAGGGGACAGACTGCCTTTAAGACATTGATCAAATTTTAAGGACTCTCCCTATACAGAAAAATACGCAAGGGGTGTTTCACCATTCTCAAGAGTTATATGAGATCAATTTTAAAACATATACTAAAGATTTTCAGTCCCATGGTATGGCAATAAATGGACAGTGGATATCTTGCATCCATGAAAATTGCATTTTCTTTATTAATCCATGCTAGGAGCCCTTATTGATTTGATAAATGTTTTAGGCCATTTGTCAGTCTTTTGCAACCATGAAATTTGTGAAATGTTGAATCTACCTATACTTCTAGTGCCGGTAAGAAAGCGAGAAAATCACAAAAATTCTTCAGTCTTGCGCAAGGTGAGTTATTAATGGTTTAGTTTACATAGAGGCAAGTGTTATTGATTTTTTTGCTTTGTTTCTCGGTATTTTCATCATTTTTTTTAGCAGACTTTTCTTTCATTTGAATATCAACGGTTTGAGAACAGCAAACTTGGATTCGTTACTCGCAAAATGAAATCCTTGCATGCTCGCATTTTTGAACTGTTACTGTTACACTATAAAATCAGCTGAGGATGAATGAAAAAATCAAAATGACGAGAAACAAGGCTAGAATACACTATCAATATGCTTAAAACATCAAAGGGACAACGAGGAGATTTCACCAAAAAGAGTTTAATCGAGCAATACATACTGCATGTGACGGCGGCAATGCCAGTGATAAGCAGAACTGCGAGAATCCTCATTTTGAATCTGCACAACACTATCTGAAAATGAAAGGAACAACAAAGCTTGCCTTATCCTCATGTCGTAGTTGCATTTTCATACGAAATCTCTGTGGCCCAGAATAAACTTTCTCGTGCCGTAATTAATGTATCACCGACGATGTTAGCCCCTAAAACCCCCGGGGGGGGGGGTACTCCCATACTTGACTTGACGGGATGTGCCGCTCAACAGGGTGTCCTTTTACGGTAAAAATTATGTGACAGGGTGTCCTTTTTTCATAAAAATTATGCGACAGAATATTACAATTGACGAGGGGCAATTCACTGATTTTTTTTCGTACACCTCCCTTGAAATCACAAAAAAATCACATACAAAATCACAAGAAAAATCACAAAATCACAAGAAAAATCACATAAAAAAGCACCAAAAATCACAAATCACTGAAAAATTACTGAAAAATCACACGAAAAAATCACTAGAAATCACTAAAATCACAAAAATCAGAGAAAAAAAATCATGTGATTTCAAAATCACAAAAATCACGTACGCTATTTTGAGAAGTGATTTGCCCCTCGACAATTGATAAGAAAATTATGCGACAGGGTATCACGTGGAAGCACACCTTTTAGAGTTATCATGAAACAATGGATTTTGGTAAAATTTTTATGCGACAGGGTATATTTTTGAGCAATTTTTTATGCGACAAGGTAGGCCTATAGGGTGTTGCGCGGTTTGCCAGACACCCCCGTCACTTTCCTAGTCAAGTACCGTCACTTTCATAGTCACACCCCGGGATAAAACCTAGTTTCGATCAAATACTGCTTTGTAAAGAAAGTGGTAATTGTGGCCATGAAAGTACCGGAAGTACAAGTTTCCGAAAAACCAGTTACACCTGACAAAGGTAGAAGCGCTTTGGCGAGAAATTTGACATCTTGGTATGCACAATGAGCATACGCGTAAAGCTGAGGTAAGAGCGCGAGCGCCTTGGCTAAAATTTGAGATACGGATATTTGATACTTGATGTTTTGATATTTCATTTTATTAAAGAGGGTAGCCCTTCAACCAGAGTTACAAGGGGCCCTCCACTTAAAAACGTTAATATACAAAAGAAGAAAACTTACACTACAAAAATCATAATATAAAAACCTAATACAATATTTGTAAAGTCTAATATAGAAGAAAAGAGAAACTCCTAAATAGGTTTTTTAAAACTATTCAGGGAAGCTGCCTGTTTGGTATCGGCAGGAAGGTCATTCCATGCGTTTGCTCCTCGATAGGAAAAACATTTTTGCGCTTAAACTGATCTTTTGTGCTTAAACTTGTAAGACACAAGTAGAACCAATTTATAAGTAAACTTCAGGATTGTGAGATGAGGTTTGGAAAACTTCATTTTTTGACAAATTGATGGAATGACGACTGACTTTAAAATGTCACCTTATTCTAAACACTGGCTGTTTTGTGCAGAAATCATGCTGTGTGATAAAAAATCGTTTCTTTTCCAAGTCTTTCGGACAAATATGGAGTCAAATATTTCACAGTACTTGCCCGCTGACACAAATTTGCAACAATGTTCTTTTGATGGATGAAACGTTTTGCCTTAAAAAAAGAGGCGATTAAACAAAGTTACCAAGATATGTTTGGATGACCCAAAACAGTGAAAAATTCTTAAAAGATCACCCTTACTTCAAAGCCCAAAAACACGTATTCCTGTTTGAAAATCACTAAAATTTAATTAGATGGCCGAAAGGCGGGTTCCCACTTGTACGAACTGGGTCGCTCGACACGTGCGATCGCTCGAAAGCAGTCGCGCGAACTGGCCGTTTTTCAAAATGTACAAGGGCAATGGCTGATCACACAAGAAAACGCGAACCATAAATTAAACTCGGCAGAGAAACGATGTTTAAATTCAGTCGCGGTTTTGCTGTTTAACACAGCAGAGCTGTTGAATTCCTGCCGTTTTCGCAATTTGAAACGGTTGACGATTTTTCGTTTGATGCCTATAAATGACAAGCCATGAATTCGGATAAAAAGTTTTTATCTTTGCTGGAAGAACTAAAACATTTCAGTCTTGCCAAAGTATTACAGGTAACTTACCAGACCAAAGACCAGCTATTTGTGAGATCTTCAACAGTGCACGTCCTTCCCTGTCTCAAGGTGCCTGCAGTAGATTGAAAATAACTATATTCCCTGCCGGACTTTTATGGTGGGCACTATTGACTGGAACAACAAGGACAGATTTTGCAATACAATAGCATCAGTCGCTTGGGCTCACACCTCAACTCAAAGCGATTAGCAGATGCAGACAAAAGAAATTCTCCCAACAAGAAATTAAAAACAAACGTATCCGCAGAGTTGTCCTGAAACCAACGGCAAACTCTCACTTGGTGCTGGCAAATGTGCTTATGACGAAAGAAGAAGGGTAAATCCAAAGTTCTGTCGGCGGATTTGGTCGTTGATTTGACTCAGGAGCTGAGGAGTAACTGTTTACATTTGAGGAATGAATATGCAAGAATCGCAATTCCCTCTGCTCGGCTTCTGAATCACGTAAACAAAATCCGCGAGACAAAATTTTAGATTTACCGTTCTTCTTTCCGCTTATTTCGCATAACTTCTGTGAAAAACTTCCCTTCAGCCGCACCAAGTGAGAGTTTGCCGTACTGGTATCAGGACAACTTTGCTGTTACGTTTGTTTTGAACTTCTGGTTGAGAGAATTTTCTTTGGCTGTAATCACTGATCGCTTTGAATTGAGGAGTGAACCAAAGCAACTGATGCTTTTGTATTCCAAAATCTGCCCTAATGTATCTGATATCCTAGAGCGTTACTGCCATGAAACAACCAGCAAACAAGGACTCTTTACAAACAGAATTCACTGAATTAAAGATGAAAACATCCGAGAAAACATCTCCGACATCTCTGACTTTTTGTTTCATGAGTACATGTAACTGACACGCCAAAAAGTCGGAGATAAAAAGTAGTTATTTTTGAAATTTTGGAGGCCAAATTCGGATTTAGCACCCAAACTTTAGTCTAACCACAAGTTTTCATGTTGCTAGCAGTCGCGGTGTTAATTTTATGGCGATTTATAGTTTGAAAATCTGTAAGGGATTTGACTGCGAAAATGACTCGGGGTGTAAAGTTTCACCCCTAACGATTTTTGACGGTCAAATCCCTTATAAATCTTTGAATTTTAAATTGTCATAAAATCAACATCACAATTGCTAGCAATACAAAAGCGTGTAACTAGACTAAAGTTTGGGTGCTAAATCCGAATCTGGGCTCAAAATTTTCATAAGAATAATGGGAAGGAATTTTGACAAATTTCCAAAACGAGGCTGCTTAATCAAAGTGGTGCATACATGTAACTTACCAGACCAAAGACCAGCTATTTGTGGCATCTGCAACAGTGCACGTCCTTGCCAGTCTCAAGCTGCCTGCAGCCGAATGAAAATATCTCTGTTCCCCGCCGGCATTTTATAGTGTACACTGTTGACTGGAACGGAATCCGATTTATTAAACAACTGACACTAAGACCCCGAAGAATCGTTGCTACCGGGTACCTAATTCCGTGCATGGCAATAACCACGCAGTTTTTTGAAGTTTTTTGTAGCAATATATAAAAAAGTTTTAAATATTGAGAATAGCGACTTTCGTCATTGGCTGTTTACTAAACGGCAGATAGCCTTAGAAAATCATAGCATAACTTCCTTCTCGAACTCCAAACCGTAACTAGCCAACAACACGCACATATACATGCTTCCCACTTCAACGCCTCTCTGTTTTTTTCGGAAGTCATATTTTTTTGACGGTGTTGTGGCGCTATAGTGTAATCCTCTGACTTGGAAGCAAGAATAGTCAGGCGGAGTGGGTTCGAGACGCGGTAGGCCCTCACCACCTGAGCATCATGACAAGGGGTCGCGGACTCGATTAGCGCTTAGCTAGTTCTGCGATCCCAGCGCTTGGCGCTAAAAACCGAAACTTCACCTTCACACCTTCAGTCAGCGGTTTTGCCCCCGACAGGGTCACTTCTTCTTCATGCACTTCATGTGAGTTTCCAACTGCTATGAAAAAGGGTATCCTAACACCATTCTCCAGGACCACTTTTCTAATTCATCTAATTCCGGCGTAAAAATTGCAAGGGGGGGGGGGGGGGTAAGGCCGATGGTCTTGGCAGTTCTAATGTGTATGAGTGTAGGCTTCTACAATCTTGCCATCTTAATTGCATTTTCCCACGATCTGTACGGCATTGACTCGAATTTTTTTCTCCTGGTGAAGCCCCAGACCCCCGTTCTACGTACGCTCAGTGTTTGCTTGTGGATCTCATCAACATAGCTTGTGGAGGACGTAAGTCGAGATGTGAGAAAGAAGTTGGGTAGCTGAGTATAGATAAGGTAGTGCATGCGATGGCAATTCGGCGAAATGCTGGAAAGTGACTGGGAGACTTGTTCTTAGCCATAGAATAAGTCAGCTTTTTGAAAACTATTCCAGACAAACTATCATAGAATTGTCCAAGACTTTGTCCAAGGCATTTTTTGAGGCCATGGAAACTAGATTGCGAGGACCGTTCTAGGACAAAGTTGAGTGTGCTTGCGCAAAAATTTACCTGCGGAGAAGATTCATTGAAAATAGTTACAAAATTGTGAAAGTTTCCCATTTGGTCTTTGTAAAGATGGCATGTAGGATAGGCATTGTAAGCCAAAAAATATCATGTTTAAAAATTTTACCGGAGATGCTAAATTTGGATAGATGTTACGAAGTGATCAAAAATTCCGATGCAGCACAGGCTAATATGTGATCGGTTCGGTAGAGGTGTTTTAAGCCAAAGTAAAGAGTGTATCCACAAAAATTTTCCTGGGGGCTTTGCCCCCAGACCCCCTCAACCTATGTTTTGAAGTTTCTGCTGAGCTTTGAAGTTTCTGCTGAGCCCAACGCCCGCTTTTTAACAAGCTGTATATACTTCATATTTCTGAACCAGAGTGATCAAGATAGCCCTTTGACGATTCCATTACAAAGAAGTGCGTGTTAAGTTGGTCGCAGAAATCTTTGGGGATCAAAAGGTTGGACGCTTGGTCGCAGGTTGGACGGTCAGTCATGTTTTTCTAAAATAGTATCCTACTCGTATTATTTAACAGACTTATTCACCTTTACGTCAATCTATAAAAGGGGCGTTGGTCGCATTTATAGCCAAAGTAGAGGGCGTGGTCCAAGAAAAATTTTCTGGGGCTCCGCCCCAGACCCCGCCCCGCTTTGCTCCATCAATTAAATATCCTGGCGGCGCGACTGCAACCATACTAGTAATGGTAAATGCTAAATGCCCCTACCTTTGTTGCATTGCAAGTTGTGGACCATTTCAATTCAATTTTACCAGCGTGGTGTTGGCCTAAATGTCATGTTATGAGGCCTGCCAACATCACATCACGAGTCTCTTACACATGATCGGCAGTACAGTTTGCTTCTGACAAATAAAATCAGACCGACATCTAGAGCCCCATCGCCCTTTTCCGATCACTGAAAAAGAAACCTCGTATTAATTGGCTTAGAAAAATTTTAGGGGAAAAGTTCTTGCTGTTGAATTATTCCTAATTTAATAGTTTAAAATGTGAAAACCATTTATTATAACTTCAGCCACCCTCTTCCGTAAAATCGTCGTCGAAAGACACAGCGGTAAAATTGCGATATCTTCATTCCATCGCCCTTTTCCGATCACGCATGAATTTCGAGAAGCACCACCGCAGAGGGCTCAAGAAAGCGCAGTTTCCAGATGAAATGGGTGCCATACAGATAGCAGGAGATGTTTAGTTCATGTTATCATTTGGTAAGTGACATTTTGCCGCTTTTTTCGTTCAATAGCACCATAGTCGAATCTACTATTGAAAATTACAGGCTTTTACATGATAACTGGCAAAACTCTAGCATAGCAGCACCGCAAAATTTTTTATTGTTCTAGGAAGTACGGAGATATTTCATACGTTGGATCTGAAATTTCTATCAAATGTACATTTGGGGTCTTTGAATATCTAAGCTGGATTTGAAAAGCAGCAAATTATTTTTCGGCTGCTCTCTTTTGCCCATGAAAACGTCAATTCTCTTTGGCCCCCTCCCATTCTTCAACGGCCCCTGGAATTAATTCAGACCCTACCTCACGCAGATCCAAAATCAATGGAAACCCCCGATGAGGTTTCTTTGTTTATTTCACCTTCCACCCCATCTCTTCATTGAGAGAGAATCCGTTCACTAGCAACCATTCACAGGATTCGAAGCATAAGCGTACGGGAAGAAAAGATCTAGGGGGCTGCCCGACACAAAGCCCATCGTTTACTAATATTTTTGCCCGACTAGGGGATAAGTTTTGCTCGAGTGGGGCTGACTTTTGAAAGTCTTTCCAAAGTTGGGGAGACTACCGGCCCCTCCCCTGCCACGTACGCTTATGATTCTAAGCCAAACCTCGTGATCGGAAAAGGGCGATATGTAGCCTATCTGACTGCAGTTAGAAATTTACCCCCGGCTGGGAAGCCGGAGATATTATGTTCGAAATTTTTTTGTAAATATCCGTTTAGAGAGTTGGAGTAAAGGTTGAAATGTTTTGACTGCAGTTCTGATGAACAGCAGTAGAGGAACAAGGGAAAACATAATTGCGACAAGGAAACACGAAGGGAAAAATGGCGACTACTTACGATTCCATCACAGGTAGGCCTTTTTCAACCTCTCATATCTTTGGATTCACACACCAGAAAAAAGTAAACCACGTATGAACATGAAACTCATGGTGTCAGAAAAGTATTTTTTCGCGCACTTTTTTAATTAGAAGCCCCAGTCCTCTTGTAAACAAACGTCGTGCGATTGTACACAAAAAGTGCTCACAACAGCCTGTGATCGGAAAGGGGCGATGGGGCTCTATTGAACAAGGGCAGAATTTCTAATGCAATAGCATCAGTTGCTTTGGTTCACACTTCAATTCAAAGCAATTAGCGGATACAGACAAAAGAAGTTCTCTCAACCAGTAACTCAAAACAAACGTAGCCGCAAAGTTGCCCTGAAACCAGTGCGGTAAACTCTCACTTGGTGCGGACAAATCTGTTGTCGGAACAAAACTGTTTTCGGAACAATAACTGCAGCGTTTCTTACCACCCATGTATCATTGCCTGTAGCTTGGAAATATAGATTTTCAAAAGAAAGGAAAGATACATGCTCCACTGAATCCTGATTCGAAAGCACGATCGTTCCTTGGTCACAAATTTTTGCCTCGACTTTGGAACACGGTTACTGTTATTTTTTTCAATACAAATCAAAGTAGGTTTATAAACGATAGTAAGAGACGGCCAGAAGTTGCGTTTGTTGCCATTTTAACGCAACGTCATATGTCCAGATTTATAAGCCAAGCAAGAGTTGGTACCTATGCCAAAATATACTCGCCGCAGCCTGGGGAGGGGGTGACTCCTATGATACCATTACGGGATGTGCCACTTTTGGCGTGCCTCTTTGCAGGGGCAAATAAATTTTAAAGCGTCATTTTTGGTAAGATCACAAATGGATATAAATTTTGGCGTGTTATTTTGGGAAAGTAACTCTTTAGGGTAATGCTTATACTTGATAAAGATTATGGAATTTTGTTACAATTTTGGAATAGATATTTTGAACGGCCTGTAAATTTTAGGGGAAAGTTTTTGCGAAAGTTTATAAATTTACGGTGTGATTTGAGACGTCAAAATGGCACACCCTCTTTATCTGCCTATTGACATTACCCCCTCCCTCGGGTGCCGCAGCAAGTTAATTTACCAAAATGCTCAAAGTTAAAGTGCATCAAAACTTATTAAAAGTTTACTAGAAAATCTAGTCCAGCAAAATTTGTTTGTTCAACCCCGGGTGCTGTTTGTACCAGTTACACTAATGGTAGTTGGCAATGGTGACTCTGTAACTCTTGGTGTTGCAGTCGTTGGTGGCTCTGTAGGTCTTGGTGTTGCAGTCGCTGGTGGCTCTGTAACTCTTGGTGTTGCAGTCGTTGGTGGCTCTGTAACTCTTGGTGTTGCAGTCGTTGGTGATTCTGTAACTCTTGGCGTTGCAGTCGTTGGTGACTTTGTTGGTCTTGGTGTTGTGGTCATGGGTGGCTGTGTAGGCGTTGGTGTTGTGGTAGTAGGCAATGGTGTAGGTCTTATGCTTGTGGAACTAGTTGTCGGGCGAGGAGTTGTGGTTGGCGGGCATCGTCTTCGGGCATAGTACCGTCTACGAGCAAAATATCTCCGGCGAGCGAAGTACCGTCTGCGAGCAAAATATCTCCGTCGAGCATTGTATCTTCTGCGGGCAAAATAACATCTTCTGCGTACTGAAACCCATCTTCTGCGTTGGTTCGCCCATCTTCTGCGTTGGTTTGCCCATCTTCTGCGTTGGTTCGCCCATCTTCTGCGTTGATTAGCCCACCTTCTTCGTTGTGAAACCCATCTTCTGCGTTGATTAGCCCATCTTCTGCGTTGCGTAGCCCATCTTCTGCGTTGATTAGCCCACCTTCTGCGTTGCGTAGCCCATCTTCTGCGTTGATTAGCCCACCTTCTGCGTTGCGTAGCCCACCTTCTGCGTTGCATAGCCCATCGTCTGCGTTGCTTAGCCCATCTTCTGCGTTGTGAGACCCATCTTCTGCGGACGACTGGTTTTTTCCGAATGGTAACCAACTTTGGCGGTAATTTACCAAAGATTACTGGATCTGCCGAATTCTCCGAAACGACAGCACCTGTAAAGATTGCAAACAGTAAAATAAGAATTACCACGTAAAAAGACAAGTCTGTAACTTGCCAGGGCCCCTCTGAACCGCAATTTTGTCTTAACCCTATCTGACCTGGGTGATTTGAAACACTCAATGCCTGGGGGGGGGGCGGATTCCGCCCCCCCCTGTTTATCTCTGCTGTTGCTTGAGATGTGGCAAGCAAATTTGGCACAAAGGTTGTTCATTATATAAATAATGAATTATTGAAACAATGGTTTAATTAGCATTGTTGTTGTTGTTGCTAGAGCATAATTAATATTATGATGTCATATGACGTCATAGAAATGAAAGTGTGTTAAAAGGTCGTAAAACTTTAATTTCTGTGTAGAAATGAAATGTATAGGTCAAAATTGATGTAAATTCATAGTTGAGACTTTATTGGACCAATTCCAAAGGATTAAGATAGCTACAATGTATATTTTTAACAGAGTGGTGCACGAAAACTTGGTTACCATGGAGACAAGGCTAAAAATAGAACACCGAAATTGCTACTGTTTCCTTGCTATATGATAGAAAGTTAAACTTGCTAAATCTCAGAGGCATCTAGCAAACAGGGAGAAATGTATAAATGAAAATGTACGTGGGGGGCGGAATCCGCCCCCCCCCCAGGTCAGATAGGGTTAACAATATAGACTTATGTCCTATGACCCATGGTCTGGATTACAAAGAAAGGCTTACTTTTGGGACACTACGCGTGGAAAAATTTATTTACTGCTACGGAGGAAGCGATCTTTGGACGTTCCTGCACAGAATGGTATGAATTTCCTCCGCACAAGCATACATGCTGGAGCATAACTGCAGTGTCCAAGATGGTCAAGATGATGGTCAAGATCACAAAGGGGAACTTACTTTTGAGAAGCTCTGCTTCTACATCTGTTTCAATGTGCGAGTCTTCATTGTCAGAGTTGTCATCGTCATCTTCAGAGTCGTCATTATCCGAGTTGTCATGTTCAGGGTTGTCATCCTCAGAAATGTCATTTTCAAATGTTGGTACAGAATCCTTCTTCACAGTTTTCTTCTCACTGGGATTTTTTTCGATCTGTTTGGCATCTGCGTTGAAATAAGCATGCTGCATGTTAGAATTTGGATAAGGTCCTATCCATTCTTATCGACAGCTTTGTATCGGGTGAATAGACTCGATTATATGTCATAGTTTCGCTTTTTTCCTGAACTGATAACATTTCCCTTCCCTACGCGTGTAGAAACGGATTAGCTCCACACTGAAACCTTTTAGCTGTTCTACAAAGGGTTAGATCAAGGTGTTTTGGAGCTTCTGTCACTATTGTGTATATTCGAACTGTATCAAGATATCGCTTGATTCTGATTCTTGTTTAGAAGTTTGCTATTGGGCCTAAATCAACTGCTTCTTTCTTCTCACCACCACCAAATATAAAATGTCTCAAAAATCAGTTCATCATCATCAATCATCAACAATTTATTTACTGTAGGCAAAAGAATTTGTAAAATAGCAAAATTACTGCTAATTAAGGCTATCTGAGCTGCTGTACCAGTTTTCTAGAGCTGCTGTACCATAGGATCATTCGTTTCGAAAGAAGTTTGTTTACATTGAATGACCCAGCCCCTTACGAATATTGTGTAGCTACCAGCATAGGTTTCAAATCTTTAAAATGCTGGGTGTAAAATTCTATGACCTATTTCTTTGTACTGAACGGCTTCAAAGAAATTTGAACTATTTGACAGTAAATCTGCCGTTGGACTTTTCTGAAATCTTCAATATTTTCAGAATTACAGTGTTTTTCTTCTTATTTTCGAAAAACTTAAAACTATCGTAATTTCTAAACCTGTTGACAAAAGATCAAATGATTTTCAAGAAAACCATAATTTATGGATGCCTACAATATGGTATCAAGCAAAACTCTTTCACTCTTCTGGTTTAGATTTAGAAATTTGATGACGTCACATCATCAAATGAGCTGAAATATAAAATAGGCTTTAATTTCGACAAATATTCAAGATTTCTGAAAAGTCCAACGGTAGCATCATAGAAAAATGCTAAAAGTTTTTTTCAATTCATTCAGTTAAAAGAAATAGGTCATTGAATTTTACACCCGCCTTTTTTTCTCGCAAATTTCAAGATTTGAAACCTGTGCTGTAGGTACCATTGTGGGTGTGGAACAGTTGGAGCCAGATTACCAAGGGTCTAAGTTCCTCAACTTCTTCTTTTCCAAGTCCTCTCGAAGTTTACCATTTGAAATTTGACAAAATTTGCCTGCAAAATTTTTCTTCAAAAATATCTATCTCTGCTAAAAGAGCTTTTCAAGAATAAAATGTCGATAGCTTCGAGTTGGTTGGGGGGGGGGGGGCTAGTATCTTGGGGGTGCAGGGACGAGCCCCTTCACACAAGGACTATTCTAATAAAGTTGTGCGGAACCACAAGTGCTGTTGTTCCGCAGAAAATGAAGGTATGGTTTCATAATTTGCTGAATTATGGCCCAGACTTTATGTATGACCCTGAAAAATGTGGGGGGGGGGGGTTATGCGTACCGTTTGTCGAGCAAAATGTCAAATTATGGGTCAAGGAACTCCCCCCCCCCCCCGCGCGGTCAATGCAGGGATAAACAGGGACAACGCAAAGCAACTCCAAAACGGTTTCTTATCTGAAATCGTCAGTTCATCAAAAGATTTTTATGAATTGATACTTACTGCAAGTGGCAGTGGCAATGCCAATGATAAGCAAAGCTGCAAGAATTCTCATTTTGAATCAGTCCACCACTATCTAAAAAGGAACAATGAGATGGGCCTGACAGTTATGATTCTTTACAACGATAAATAATGAAAAAAAACACCTTCACGTTTCCCAAAATACCTATGGTTAGATTGAAAATTCAGAGATGTCAGAGATATTGGAGCTAGGACTGAAACTTATCAGGGGGCGCCCCCTGAACTGACTGATTAAACGCTGCAGAAAATATAATAAGATCGAACATTGTTCAAATCTTATCAAGGCCAATGTTGATTTTTTTGCTGTACCTCAAGAACAGTGAGGGAGAAGGCCACAGCTCTGGTTTGCAGATGGGTACAAATTCGAGCTTTCGAGACCGATATATCTGCTATCAAAGCAACCAATACCGACAAACGGTACCTATATATTCAAGATAATCATCGTAGAACATTTTGAGAGTGATTAGCCAATTGACTCCAAGCACTCTCCGAGCGTAACCAAATCTGTATACTCTTTTCTGAGACACCCAAGGTAGAGTCAAGAAGTTTAAATCCTTACTTGAAGAACTGAGAATTTCCAATCTCACAAAAGAAACACATGTTACTTACCAAGCCAAAGACAAGCTTGTTGTCAAGTCTGCAACAGTGCAACCCTTTGCTGTCGTCTCAAGCTGCCTGCAGCCGATTGAAAACAACTGTTGCCCCCGCCAGCCTTTTGTATTGTGAGCTATGGAATCCAATCATCAAATAACTGATCCAAAGACGCTGAAGAATCGTTGCTACCGATGACCTCATTTCTAGCATGGCAATAACCACGCAGTTTTGTGAAGTTTTTGTAGCAATATATCAAGGAATTGTATATTTTGAATAGCGATTTTCGTCATTGGCTGTTCATGAAAATACAGATCCTGGAACAATTCATAGCATGACTTCCTTCTCGAACTCCGAACTAGCCCCAACTGACCAACAACACGCAAATAAATTTGCGCCCCACATCCACTTTTTGCCTTCAATTCTACGAAATGTTAACTTGCAGAAAAAAGTACTTTAGTTTGAAGTACCACCAAAACTTGATCATCACATTGACGATAAAATTTGCTTTTTGGTCTCTTTTTGTAATGATTCAAATATGTTTTAACGTGATGAAATGTTTGTTTTTATTACTTGAAGGGGATAGAATAACAGGCTGAATTTTTTTATCCGGTAGCCCCCCCCCCCCCTAAATGTTATCTTCCACAACGCTTATATGTCTGTGCGAACGTTCCGTTGACCTAAATGCAGTGAAGCATTGGCTTATAAGTCAACGAAGGAATATAGTTAGTCATTAGTTTAAGCCTTAAAACAAATCGACATTGGTCAGTGGGTAAAATTGCCTGTTAGTCATCTAGTCAAAACTCCTTCGACACCGTTGAGGTTGAATAATCGAACGTTGGTGATTTTCAAACAGACGTGCTTTGGTTTGGAACAGTCAGCCGGTAGCAAATTCAACTCTTTCCAGGGTTGTCTGGTTTTGATCCACACTGCAACAAACATTAACGCAAGCTATCAATCATCCTAGAATTGAAAAAGTTTTCCATTGCTTAGGAACATTAAGTAACCTAACCGTACGTTTTCAGCCATTTCAGTACAACGTGGAGGACTGGAGTAACATAAAACTTCAACATGGTGTAGCATCATCTAGAGATGCGTTGGGCCAGTCCTATCATATTCAATTGAGAAAAAGGGACAGTCAGGGCACTAACGAAAGCGTATTTCACATGGAAGGAAGTCTGATTGCTTTCCCATCCCGTTCAGTTCATGTCATTCGTGAAAAAACTTTGCATAAAAGAGCCCATAACGATACTTTGCAAGGAAATTTTGACCAATTGAAACCAAAGGGCTGGACTTGCGACTAACCAAAGCGAGAACCTAAGAGCCATTACAGTGAAACTTTCCATTCTCTGGCAACTCTTGGTTAGAAAATTTAACCATGCCAAACTTTGAAGTAAAAATTAATGTTTCCTTCACTGCATACATAAAGGGTGTCCGAAAAAGTACTCCTGTTTGAAAAATCACACACAATTCAATTTTAGGCCGATCTTCGAATTTCTCTTTTGGCAACTACATCCATAACAAAATCATTTTTTTTAGACACAATTGATCTTGACATTGGTTTTAAAATGAGTAAATTTAGCTCTTTCTGAGCTGCCTGATTTTGACGCAAACTGCTAAAAGCACTGACAATGAAAAGATTAATTTGATTTTGTGTATTAAAGGGCCCTGGTCAGCCAGCATCCTTTGCCCTCTCCTGCTGGTTATTAATTTGAACCAAAGCAGCGACCCACCGCATACGACACCTGATTGGCGAAGTGATAGGCCTCTCCTCCTATCGTGCGCGTAACCCGAGTTCAATACCCGTCCGACGTCCGAGTCCAGTACTTTCTTGTGAGTTTTTTTCTCTTCAAGTGGCTGCTGGTTTAGTGTGATGGAAAGGTTTAGTCTTGGATATTAGGAATGAGAAACCGTTGATATCACCCGAGAATATCACCTTTTCAAGAAAATACACAGCAGGCTAATTTGAAAGTTTAAGAAACTACAACACCCTGGCATCTCGTAAAAAACAGTCTATAAACTTGCTGGTTAATTCTTCCAGCCTTCAAAGATTCGTGCTGGATACTGTAGTGACCAGCCATGTGCCATGTTTTCTGCCTGGCAGAAACTCTTAATCACAGGGAAACAAGGAAGAAAAAGAGCTCACTGCACTGATGTTGACCAGGGCCCTTTAAGCTTCTAGTTTGGTCATGAGTGTCAAAAAGAAGCGGAAGCGATTACAAAAGACTTGAGGGAAAGTTGTCTTCGTTATGGCTTTTCCTCGTGATACCCCCTGAAATTCTTCACACTGTCATTTGTATGCGTTGGGTATGCATTGAGACATGATAACAGCCCAGTTGTGTCATTTATCTGTTCTTTGCATGAACCAAACTAAAGAGTGTGCGACGAAACGCGTATTTGGTGTAATAATTTGGTATAATAACGTTGTTGGTAAGTGATTACTTGATTTTCTTGCAGGTTTAATAGTTTTCTCGCTAGTTACAGGTTTACTTCATATTTTTTATTTTTATTCTTCAACAGAGCTGGTAGTGTTCTCTCTACAGGTTACTACAATTTTATTGTGTTTCCATGGGTTTATCATGATGAGATAAAATTTTGTGCCTTTGCGAGCATGCTGAAAATTTCACACTATTTTGAAATCAAATTTTGCCACAGGGGCTCCAGGAGCCTCAGTAAAGACCGTGGTTTTGGTATCTTTGGTTCCCTGTGATCCGGATTATGGGAAACAATAATAATGTAATTCTATGCAAATTACATCACTGCTACTACGGTTGGCCCGCTATTGTTAAGGTAGATGTTTTCTGTAATCCTGATCACAGTGAACCAAAGAAACCAAACTACGGTCTTTACTAAGGCTCATGGATCCCCTGTGATTTGTCCTGATGGAAATGTTTACTTTAGTTGAATTGTTCTATCAGCTCAACTGCTACATTGTTTATCTACAGTTCTCGTTTAGGCCAAATTTGATTTCCGGATAGTCTCAAATTGTAGCATGCCCACCATAAAAAGCACCCTAGGTAACAGTAGCTCTCGAACATGCCTTTGCGTGACATTTCAGCGCAAGTAAAGTACGTAATGTCCGTAGAGATTACATACATAACATACGGCTCGAATCTTTGCAAAAGTATAAAATTGAGTGTGTAAAATGTTGTTGCCTAATTCTTTCAACTGAATAGATTGAATGATACTTCAGGTCGTTTGCCATAATTCCAGATAGAGCATTTGCGATATAATTATTACTTTTGGAATTACAGCGTTCTAAGATTTATAAAAGGATATACGAGGTGATGTATCAAAAGCTTTGAAAAAGATCTACAAGATGGTAGCAAGCAGAAGTTTGTAGCTATTGTGGTTTACGATTTAGCAATTTGATTACGTCACAACTTCAATACCAGCAGAAATTTTTTTAATGCCGTAACTCTAAAACTATTGACGATATCAAAAATGCTCTTTCTGGAATTATTGCGAATGGCCTAAAGTTCACCTCGATTCATTCAGTTGAAAGAATTAGGCAATATGTTAGGATTTGAGCCCTAATACATGCATACAATAAGAAGTAGCGTGGGTTTTTTGTTGACGCTATGTGGGATGTTGTGTCCGCATTCTGCATTTCCTTCTCAAGCTAAAATGACAAAATGAAAACAAAGCTTCGTTTTGTACCATCCTTCTTGGAAAAGGAACTCTAAAGGCTGATTTCCACTCAGTAGAATTTTGCGATTGGACAGGAAATCCTTTGTTTACGTGAGAAACTGTTGCTTTGAATTTGAACAGAATGTTTCACGGCCCCCTGAAAAGCAGTTGCTGATCAACTGACAGGGCTACCGTGTTGAAAGAATTGAAATTGAAAAAATTGACTACTACGCTAAAACCATTCAAAAAGAGCTTCAAAATGAATACCCGTGAATTTTTATTCTTCTTCTGTTTATCATATCACTATCTATAGTTATATATTTATATAGTTTCTCTTATTTATATATATTTGTATTGCAAATTATACGTTCTAGCATGAACTAATTCAGTTATGAGGGTCTACCATGAATTAAAAAGACAAAAGACATGAAAACGGAATAAAAATCAACGTTCTCATAAAACATAATAAAGATAATTTCCTGCCTCTGGCAAACCTCTTCGTAAAAAATTTGTAACAAAAAGCTAATGTTTACAATCTTCTGGCTTTCATATATCGAGACTTGTCCAAGTCTTTTTCCTGAAGTCCGTCCCATCGATCCGTCCTCTACAGTTCTAGGATTTGCAGTTCCAACATTCCGGGCACAGAATGTTGGAATAGACATTGAATGCTGTTGAGGAGTTTTTATGGGAAGGAAAACCACGTTTGATGTTGGTCCATGACTTACTGAAATCTAAATTCAATGCAGATGTCGGTTTCAGAAATAGAATTTAGCTTCAATAGTCCAATCAAAATTTTCGCATAGCCTTGGACTGATCGATAAACATTTCACTTTTGAATATCAGCGGGACAGCGCAGAAACTCCACACGCATGCGTGAAAACTAGAAACTTTGAGCCCCCCTCCCCCCATGGCTCCCTGCAACAGATCCCAAGTTAGGAAACACTAGCTATTTTGTTCCTTGGTCCTTAAACTCTTGATTTATCACTTCAAAAAGCTTATTCATCGAAACACTTCCTTACCTCAGATTGCTCGATGACGTCATTTTAGTTTGTACTCTGTATATCAGCGGCTTACTCTTTATTCTGCCACCCGGCAAAAAGGTGTCAGTAGACTAACTGCAATAAATGGACGTAGGGCAAGCCTAATGATATACCTTAGAAGGAACTTTACATCGATCGTTGAAGCACTCACTTTGATTGATGTCACCTTAGTTCTTTTAAAAGTTTAACTGACGCTTGGGTTATTACAGTGCTTCTTTTCTTTAGAACAGGCCTTCTTGCATCATGCACGGAGTTTTTGCGGCTGGTCCTACTTGTCTCGCTTCCATGCTTTCCTTCTGAAAGAGCTTCCTCTTGTACAGGCCTCTGTGGTTGCGGCGGGAGGTGTGTGGGGCAATCTTGGTGCGCTCGTAATGCGAGCATCCATCGGAGATCCGAATACCACTCTCGCTTGTTCGAAACTCTCATCTCAGGGCAGAGTTCGAATACCTCTTCAAAGGAAATTTTAGGCTTTGTGGATGAGTTTGTTGAAGATGGTCTCTGCATGAAATGGAAGTTGTGTGATTCTGGTGGACTGCAAGCAGAGCCTGGCCGAGACGCAGGTGACTTGCTACCATCCGCAAAAGCTACTGAGAGATTAGACGAGGGTCTTCGCAACAGCATTCCCGGTGCCATACTCTTAATAAGCGTATTTCTCCGTAGTGAAGTAGTTCCATGAAGATCACGTTTTATTTCGATTTCTTTTGATTGATCGTGCGATTGATCAGCCAAATCAGTCGCAATCTCTTCTCTAGAGTCATTTATATTGAATTGTCGCTTCCAAGACGGACTTCTGTGTGGTTGTTGCTTCATTAAAGCTTTGTTTTTATTCGTTAAATCAGCCTCTTGCAATGAAAGGAAATCGTCCCCTCGATTTTCTCTCTCCGCCCCCTGTGTTTCGTTGGGGATTGATATGACAGGCTGTGATTGTGACTTTCCTACAATATTACGATATGGCACAATATGAGGCTCGTTATGATGTCTTCTTGCAAAGTCACTATCTTCACTATTGACAGTTCGTTGTTGCGTCTCTTGAGTCATTGTATCTCTGGATGGATTGGTTTTATGACTACTTTCTTGTGGTGCTGAGCCTTTTCGTTTGTTCTTACGAAAGTCACTTCCATCTTCAGTATCAGTTTTCGATAAATCAGAAATTCGCAAATCTGAAGTTACGCTCTTTGCTGTCTTTCTATCTCGCCTTCTCGTAACTTCAAAAGCGAAATTTGATTCGCTGGATTTTCGACGAGTTGGACTCTTGCGACTTCCAGATTGCGACGTGTCCTTTCCTCTGTCTTGGCGTCGATGCGCGTCCATTGAATGTATCTGAGTTTGACCTGTTGAAATCAGTTTGCTGGTAACATTTCTGTTTCCAATCTTTGGTTTTTGGTTTAACATAGAGTAGTTCAAAACAGACTGGGGCACACGATGCACCTTTTCATTCAAATTCTGGTCACAAGTATCCCAAGTATAGTCTTCGAAAAGAAGCGGGCATATCATTATCGAGTCACTGGCATTACCATCAACCCTTAGCACCGCCGCAACTCCATCTAGTCCTCGCATCTTTGCTTCTAGATAAGGAGTGACATCATCATTATTTCGACAGTCAATATCAATAGTCAGCCTCTTCATAATATCTACTAACATGCGAACAAGGTCAACGTTTCCAGTTCTAACAGCATGCATTAGTGGCATGTCACCATGATGATCACGTGCGTTAAAGTCAATATCAACCACAGCTTTCTTCAATAGAAGCTTCACAATCTCCATATGCTCCTCCTTGCAAGCCGTCGCTAAAACCGTCATCCCTTTGTGATCGGGGATGTTAGGGTCAGCGCCCTTTTTGAGCAGTATTCGAATGATTTGATCACGTGTTTTGGCCCTGTCTTCATCCAATGAACACGCAAGCATTAATGGCGTTAGGCCGTTCTCGTCAAAGCAGTTAATATCCACATAGCATTCTTCATCTTCTATTATCGAGCGCAATTTATACAATCTTCCACTATTGATGTATTCAAATAGTTGTTGTTTGCGTAGGTTGGCTAGGCTCTTTGTTGAATTTTGATACATCTTCGATATCTATTTCTCGGCTCGTAAAGTAATCTGCTGGAACAGTGGTTTGCTAAAAATAATTTAAACAGTCCTTTACTGCTCTAATCTTCGACTAGGAAAATTTCATTGCTTCTTCTGATTTTGCGACGTCACTTTGAACGTTGATGTAACCACTAAATTGAAAACCTGAGAGCTTCTAAAGGTTTCCTCTTAATTTGGTTTCCGACAAGAGCAGATTTTTTCTCTGCTGATGTTTCAAATTAGTCATATTGAACTATAACGACACTGTCAGTTGGAGCACCGAGACGCTTGAATAGTCTCTCGCCTCTGAAATTGCGACATGAGCAGTTTTTCTTGCTGACTTTCTTTCATGAAGTCAATTTGCGCTTTCATAAAAGCAACCAACTTGAACACCTAGTCGCTTGACCTGTACCTTGCCTCTAAAGTTTTCGAAAGAACGGTTTTCTCGCTGATTTTTCGTTCGTTAAGTCACTTAGCGCGCGCTCAGCAAACACTAATTTCGAAAATCGATGAGTTGCAAAGATTGCTCGTTGCTTCCGTTTTCGACTTGATCAGTTTGCCTGGACTTAGTCACTTCTAGCTTTGATAAAGCCGTCAATTTGAGCACCGATGGGCTTGAAAAGTTGCTCGTTGCTTCCGTTTTCGACTTGATCAGTTGGTCTAGACTTAGTCACTTCTAGCTTTGATAAAGCCGCCAATTTGAGCACCGATTGGTTTGAACAGTTGCTCGTTGCTTACGTTTTCGACGTGACCAGTTTGCCTTCGCTTAGCCACTTCAAGCTGTGCTAAAGCCGCCAGTTGAACTAACAATTCGTTTGAAAGCTTCAACTGATGCTTACGTTTGTGACTCGACCAGCTTGCCTCAGTCTAGTTTATTCCAGCTTCGTCTCTGCTAACGACGAGTTTGAGCAGTTGTAATTTTTAAACATGATCAACTGACTTACTTCTTTTGCTTTCGCTAGTACACGCTCCATTGACAAAACTACTAATTTTTGCAGTGACTTGATGAACGAGAATTTCTCCAGTATGTCTTTGTAACCGCCTAAGGAGTAAACAATTCAAGAAATTAATCATCAGCATTAGCGAAAACACTAAAGCCGATTACAAAGAAGTGCGGACGCTATAGTTTACTGCGATGTGTAGCTATGAATTGACAATTTTGGAGTGTTGATCCACAGCCAAATCAAGACTCGTATCAGCTCTTTTAGGTCACGAAGCGATATTCTTAACAGAGAAATACCAATAAGAACGCTGCAAACTTAATTCAGCTCAAAATATTGACAAATCTAGTGCACAAATTTCAATGAATTATACATTTTTCATGACGAACAAGAAACTTATAGATAAGAAATTGCATTTTGTTGAAATAGTTAATGGCGTTCTGCAGTTATGGAGGATTATGCTTGGAAGCTGTTTGTTCAAAAGCTTACCAACGGATAAGAAATAATGATCAAGTTTTGTTAAATTTTCAGTTTGTAAAATAACAAGAATATGAAATATTTATCCTTACAGAAACTGAAAATACTCTTGAATAACTGACTCGTACAAAACCTATAAAAGCAACTAAACATTGTAATTCATAATCTTTAGAAAGAAAACTTTTATCTCCTGTAAAAGACGAGTGTGCGACAAAACTCGTTTTTGATTGTTCAACCAGTCAACGTTGTTCTTTATTGCAGTTACTTTACTAACGTATTATTCCTTTCAGGGTTTAAGATTAATTCGTTCTCTCTTCCAGGATTCAACAATTTTCTTCCCAGTTGCAGATTTATTTTTCAACAATTCTCTTTCTACAAATCACAATGTTTTTGTTGCGTTTATGGGTTTGGTACGATGAGCCTTCAATTCAAGGCTATTTTCCAGAGTCTATCTCAAATTTGATTTCACGTTAGATTTGCGATGACGCAAAATTACCCATAGGAAACATTTCGACTTTTTTATTCGCGAGCATTTTCACGTGACAATCTTTTTGTAGGCGTGGTGTACAATATTTATTGTAAACTGAACATCTAGCATAAGATCGTACTTTGAACAGAGTATGACAAATCCACGTGATGTCTAATTTCAGACAGACTTCAATAATAATATCGAATCTCGAATGACAAAGAACGCGACCAAGAGAAATTGGACATCTGCAACTTTGATCGACCAAATCGCGTAAAAATTGCAGCCAACTGTAAGTTAGGCCTAGGCCTATTTGTATTTTGCCTCCTTTTGGGTATCTTGATCCATTTCTCCTTTGAACCATCGCGATAAAGTACCAATAAGACTTCCCTCGCGTATCAGTTGGTCGCAATGATCAGAAAGTTACAATTTGTGATAGGCCAAAACACTTGTGGAGCCAAGGTACCAGAAAACTTACTTCTTTCCGTCCCAAAATGGTGCGCCAATAAATCTCAGCACCAAATTGCAACTGCGGCAGGTTTCCATGAAAACTGTACCTTGAAATGGGTTCAGCGATGCCAGCACCATTTTGAGTCAGCACTGCGTAAATCTTCTTCAGCAAACACCAGATAACAAGCTCTAAGACCTTTTGTGAAGGTAGCTGCAGTGTTTGTTCGAAGCTCTTTGAATCTGAGTAAAACTCAAACAGAAAGTTTGCTCTCGAATCTTTGAAAACCAACGAAAACATTCAGTGATGTAAGTATGTTGTAGGAAGCCTTTATGTTACTATGGTGAATAACTGACTGAGAATAGAAAAGAAACAAAGAGAACTCATTCGATGGCTCTCTTGGGTATTGAATTTCTAGATGCATTTGGTGACTTCTTTGTCTGTGGTTTATTTTCGAAGTTCTTAGCGACACATGATGTATTCTTCAGAGACACGCCTGCGCAGCGTGTGAGGGTTTGTTGTACCCAGCTGATACAGAAAATATACCTCAAGCCAGTGGCCAGTGGCTCACTGCACTGAAAATTTCCTTTAGAAACACGATCGATTGTAAAATGCCAGTGATGATCAGTACCAACAGTTCCTTGAATTTTGAATAGCAAATAAAGTTGCTAATTTTTTGTTTTGCATCAATGTATTGCTCATGTTGTAACTGGAACGGTGTACATTAAAGGGGCATAACGGAAAAACCAGACCCAGGACCAGTAGGACCGGACCAGTAGGACCGGACCCCGACAGAATACCCATTCATTTTCATGCTTCCAGGTGACTGATTGGGTACATTGATAATGGGCTACTTGCTTTTTTAAACACTAGAGCCTATTTCTTGGTTCCTAGAAAGCCCCCTGAGGTTTAACAATGTATCACCTTAAATTGAAGAAAGCTAAGACAGTTGTCTGTGGTAGTTTTGTTTTGTATTAGATTTTGGCATTGTATGTTATCTGAATCTTGTTCTGAATGTCAGTGAGAATCTTGTCCTTGGGAAATTGAAGTGAGTTACTGGGACTTGCTAGAGTTTATATCATGCGTGGATCTTCGTGGATCTTCGTTCCTTTCAACTGGAAGTTTGTCTGTTGATTAGATGATCAATGTAGCAGATTGTGCATTCTTGCAGTTAATGTGGTATCCAAAGTTTAGTTATTTCTTTCCAGCGATGATTGTATTGGCCATGTCTTCATTTTTCAAATGAAACTTCTGTACCGTCATTGCAGCCGTCGTTACTCACGACGGAAAGAATCGGCATTCACAGGGGTCTGGTCCGTTAGGGTCCGGTCCTATTGGTCCTGGGTCTGGTTATTCCGTTATGCCCATTAAAGGGAATAGACATAGCTATAGCTCGTAGTCGCTATAAATAGGCCCGGGCCAGGTTAAAAATATAAATATAATCTATTGAATTTGAGAACTTCGACACGTGCGGCTTTATTGTGGAGCCAAGGAAACAATGAATGCATAGGCGTTTTCTATAGCCTATTCATAGCGACTTCGAGATATAGCTATGTCTATACCCTTTAAAGTGCTGGAAAGAAAGTTTGGGTAATTTGCTGTAAATCTGCCATCGCAAATTTTAGGTTCAAGTGATCTATCGAGGAACGGTTGGAAGATCATTAGCCGTTTGAAAAATAGGGACCCTTTGGGGATGTGCGAAGAATTCCGGTGCATGTAAAATATTGGGGCGAGAATGAATTTCTATGTGGTCCATAGAGTGGTGGTATCCCGGGGGGGGTACTTCACTTTGGGTAAGACGGGGATGTGCGCCAGTTTTGGGTAGTTTTTGGCCTGAAAATTCTGGGATTGGGGTATCCTTTTACTGGAAAATTTCTGTGATTGGGGTATACTTTCACTCGGAATTTTCTGGGATTGGGGATTACTCAAAATTCTGTAATGGGTGTTGAATGAAAGTACAACTGGATGAATTTTCAAGTTACACGTTGTCAGTTTCAAGTGAACTGATTTCAAGTATTTTTGTGTTGAAAAACGTCCTCAGATTAGAACCTCGTTCCAATGGCCACTTGGAACCAAAATAATCGTTCCCAGCCGTCAATCCCTTATCCCATTGACGTCGAATTGTTTTTGCTACTTCTTCGATTGTGTATCAATATCTGACAAATATTCTGGGATTGGGTATCAATATCGGACCAAATTTCTGGGATTGGGTCGTAACAGAAATCCTTGCGGCGCACACCCCCGAATGAAATTTATAGTGAAGTACCCCCCCCCCCCGGGGGTGGTATCAAAGAGGACACTGCTTGTTTGTTGCTGTTGTATTTTATATTCTTTTGATAATCGAGGGAAAAGTCTGGAATGTGAAAGCCGAGGTGAAAGCCATGAATCTGAGAACTGGAATTAGGTGTTTTGGAGCATACAGATGGAATTCTTCGACACAAAGTGGACTCGTTACTTCCAGTTATCATGTTCACTATTAGGATGTGAGACAAATCAGTTGCTTTTTTCTGTCTCAGCCAGTCTCAGCTAGTTACTCATCGTTTACATGGGCCTCCCGCAGATAAATTTCCTCTCTTTTCAAGAGTAAAGGCTGGGAGGAGTGGTGGAATTTTCAAACAGTTGCTCAGGGCCTCCGACGAGACGAGAAAAGTGGGTGGGCCAAAATTTTATACAAAAAGGTTTTTTTTTTTTTTTATTCACAAACAAACCATACTGAGCTAAAACAACAATATATTTACATTCAATATGCCATTCACAGCGGGAAAGGACACAGGGTCATCTAGTTCCCACTGTCAATGGCATTTACATTTCTTTAATAATTTACAAATTCAAAGAAGATAAAAAAAATTTGGGAAAGGGGGTGTCGCTGCGTCGGTGTTATCATGCCCATGGAGAAACGTACAATCCACCCACCAGAGGCACCAGGCCCAGCCCATGCGCGGCACCGACCACGCCCGCCCACGCCGAATCCCCCGAGCACACCCCAAGCCGAGCCGCCATGCAACCCCGAATTCCCACCCCCAAACCGCCCGAGCACAGCACCCCGCAGCACACCGCGCCACCACAGGAAAGTCCTATGGTGACTCACTGCCCCGCGAAGCACCATGCACAAGCAGCCAAAGGGGCAGCCACCCAAAGCAACACCACGACCAGGCCCCGGAGGAGCACGGAAGACCCGACACAAACAAGCGAGAACAGCACCGCACACAAACCAGGCCCGCAACCACAAGCAGGCAGACCACACGCTCCCCCATGAGCAGGTACTCTTTACAAAAATTTTCATCCGAACCGCCTCGTCTTTTCAATGAACGAAATTGTAGCTTCAATAATCATTCTGTTTGTTGAGATATTCAGATTATCACTTCCATATAAAAGTAGATCACACAAATTTTTTGAATCCATGTCTGTAATATCTAAGTCTGGGACTTCTGCAAGCTGACGGAAGAGATCCATACGTTCCAAACCAAACTGGGGGCAGTGCAGGAGAAAGTGTTCATTATCCTCCTCTCCCATTCCACATAAACAGCGGGGGCTAAAGCAGTCAAAATGGTGCCGAAATCTGTGCTCGTTGAGTGGACTAAATTGTAGGCGCAGTTTTGTTAAATTCTTGATACCTACTCTGTCATAAACACTGAAAACCGATCTTTGTTTTGGTCTTATTACTGCTAGTAGTTTACGCTTGAATTCTGAAATTGTTTCAGATTCTTTGATATTATTTTCCAACGAGTGTCACTCAGAAAGGACGTTTTGAAAATAAGTATTTGAGAAGCGAACAGTACGCGCAGCCATTGGTTCATATTCGCGCTGATGCCTTAAATTGTATGCAACAGGACGTTCGGGGGGAATTTCATCAAATAGATATATTGGCGCTTGCGTCTTCCTCAGATTGAAGAAATGACATAATCGCCTGTACCACCTTCTCTGATAGAGACTCTCCCAGCCAAGCTCCCCGTACAACCTCCGCCTGTTGGTACCCCTCCATGCACCTGTAACCGCTAATGCTGCCAGAGCACAACATGTTGAGCTGCCTTGCACAACTAATGTAAACAGGTTGCCAGAGCACAACATGTTGAGCTGCCTTGCACAACTAATGTAAACATGTTCGTATCATGAAACTGTACAAGAGCTTAGTCTCACACAAGTGAAAAGATTATTTTTGCAGATGGTGCTTCCAATTACCAACTCGTGAAAAATGAAATACTAGTAACACTTGTGACAAAGTCCGACAGTAACAAACATTTCTTCACATCCACAAGTAAACGCTTTACTCTTAACGAGGATCAGATTCTATTTAGATTTATCTGTCAATCTAAAAGCATTAACCAAGTTCCAATCCAATCAGTGGAATATATGTGCGGCCGCTGAAAATTCTGAGCCCGACTAGACAAGGGTTTGTGCTGTACGCTTGAAACTTATTACTTGAAAATGAATTATTAAATCCGCTCAAAGTGCGGCAGGGCTCGCTCGGTGAATTTAATTGCGAAATTCGTGTGTGGTTTTATCCTGCGTTTTCTCAGTCGCATCAAATCATTTTAATTCGCTGCGGTGATAATACGCAATATAAACTAGACCTTAGTTCAAATTCATTCGATCCTAAGGTTTATGACATCATCCCCGTCAGACTAAGAACTTTTCAGCCTAGAGTGACACTACTGTATCTTATAACATGAAACATCTAGAGTTTCTTGATGTCGGATGCCAGAAAATTTCCAAACTTCTGGTATCGCTCTTGATGCAACGAAACGAATCGGTTGCCAACACTGACAAGGTCCAATGAATCCGTTACTTCTTTGTGACAATTTAGTATCGCCAGGGCATTAAACCTCTTCTGGGTCATGGTAGCACGCAACCATGTCTTTACTCTTCGAGCCAATGAAAATGATCTTTCCGGTGTAGCACTGGTTGCTGGGTTGACCAGGAGTAATTTGCAGGTTGTGATGATATTAGGAATAAGATATTTCTCTTCATTCGCCTGCTTTAATCTCAGATGGATATCATCAAAACAACAGCTGGATCATTTGCGAAGAGCTGCTTGAAAATGCCAAATTCGACTTCCAGGGATTCAATAGAAACATCATCGCCATAGATGGTTTGAAGATGCTGTATTTCGTCTTCAAATGGTTTATCATCAATCACATTTAGGAGCATCGTTTCCAGAGCTGCAAAGGTTTTGTAGCTTGGTTGGTCAAAGCGATCTTTTATTGCAGCAACAACCACATCAATTGCTTCATAATAGATTTGCCGGTAGTGATCATCAACTGTTTGGGGATGATTGGCTGAAGCTCCTTTACCATATCCTTCCATATACTGCAAGATAGAGTAGTCTGGGCGATTTCTCTTCCTTGGCAAGCTTGGCGCTGCAACTGAGGGATGCTTTTGGGCCTTCTTCATAGTTGTGTCGAAAAACATTTTGAAATTTTCATCGCGACGCATTCCTTCCAGTGTCTTTACGGTCAAATTCACAAGGCGCTGACCAGAAACTGCTGACATCTTCTCCTTTTGTAGCGTTTTCGAAAGGTTGCCGGTTAAAGAATACAGCTTGTGCCCAATTGAGAGCCCAAAATAGAACGAAAACTTTTGCATCTGTGCATCACACCCAATGATTCTTGCCTTGATATCGGTTGTTAGCTTTTGGCGAAGGCACTCTTGCCAAAGAGTTAGAAGCTCATCGTAATTGTTTAGGATCTTCAAGAAGCAGGATGCGCGCACTGTCCATCTCGTAACGCATAATTTATCCAAGGAGGTACGCTTGTCCCGAATCATCTCATCAGCCACCTCTCCTTCTACGTTTTCTTGAATAGCGCCAAGCATTTTCTCTCGTTTTGGTGAGAACTTGACAAGCACACAGATCTCTCCTACAGTGCCCATGGTGTCATCTAGTATCTTGCATGCTGAGGTAAGATCCTTCACAGCCAAACTCAATGAATGGCCGTGGCAGTGGGTGACTAAGGCTTTGGGCTGAACAGCAGAAATTTGGGTTGCAACTCCTGACTTTCTACCCAGCATGTTACTAGCCCCATCATACGTTTGCCCTCTACAGTCGGAAAGGGAGAGCTGCATCCTAAGCAAGGCATCTTTAATTGTTGCAACAATAGTATTGCTTTCAATGTTATCAAGTTCGTAAAATCCCAGGAAATCTTCCTTGATATTTAGGGCTGAGTCCACAGAACGGACACAAAATGATAACTGTTCCTTATTGGAAATGTCCGTGTATTCATCACACATTATTGCAAAGTACCCGTTGTCTCTGACTGACTCTAACTTTTAGGAAATGACTTGATTTGCCATGATTGATAGCAACTCATTTTGATAATCAGTATGAGTATATTTTGTTTTTTCTCCCCTGCTCCCTAGCAACCTCGCAACAATGCTTGGGTCATCTTTGCCTCTCAACAGCATTAACTGGGTAAAATTATCGTTCTGCTCCTGCTTGTTTCCTTGAAATGCTATACCTTGTCTTCCAAGAAACTGCACACACTCCATGACTTTGTAGAAGTAGCGACGTTCTTCTAACCTCGATTTCACCAAGTGGTCGTTGGTCATTTCCACGACGTCTCCACATTGAGGGACAAGCACATGAAAAGAGAGAGCAGTTTTATGGCACGATGAAGCTTGGTGCTCTTCAAAACATTTTGGAGCTTTCTTCCAAGAACGGAACCCTCGAGATATGTAGGCAAATTCTTTCGTCCTTTCGCTCCGCAAATTGCCTTTATTCTCTTCTGTGGCACAAATGAAACACATGACAGAGTCATTTTCTTGATTGTAATGTAACCATTTGTAGGACTCGAACCATGACGACTGACATGACCTCTCTCTGGTGCCAAACTTTGTTTTCGGGAACTTGAAACTTTTCCCCGGATGGAATGGCTTATCTCTTGTGATGCTCGCCGGTGACCTTTCGTTCAAATTTAATGGCGAGGAAAATGTGAAGTGATGCTGAGTTGCTGGTTCGGCGATATTTTCATTGCTGCTTTCGTTGTTAGCAGCTGACGAGCTTGAGGCACCTCCACACGATCGTGCAAAGAATTCTGTGATCGGTTTTGATTTTGACATCCTGAAAAACAGCATTTTCATTCTAGAAATTTCGTCATATTGCAGATTTCGATTATTATTGTCTAGAAATTTAGATTTAGGGCAAACTTCAAATTGCAGGAAAGTCTTTTGCAAAAGACTTTGCAAACCTTATATAAATTAAGAAAATCAATAAAACAAAAATTGCAGGTTTCTTCACGCAATATCTTAATGCCAAAAGCTTAGTCCAGAACAGCTAAGGGCAGCTAATACATCTAATCAGCCTTATATTTGAGGGAGGGGTACAATGTTCCTTGCTTAAAATCGAGATATTAAACAACTTTCTCACCTTCTCACGTTCTTCAAACCATGCGTTCACCACTGATTTGAGCCTGGACTGAAGCCTGATCAAGGCGATTCATGATACGGAAACCTTTGCAATGCAAAATTATCTCGCAACAGTTCTTTAATGTTTGTCATGCAATGTCATGACACATTCGAATGTCATTACAAAAGATGATGAAGGGATGAATTTTGAATGGTAGCTGCTGACGTAACTGAAGAACCTTCTTTCGCTGTGTTTACTGTGTTTTAAATGTGATTAGTTTCCTGCAAGAAATTTCACTAATGAACGGTACATGGGTTCAATCAAATGAATGCCAGCAGATTTTACTGATCGACTAAGTGAGCCTGGAATTTTAAAGAAGCTTAAAATATCTTTTAACAAATTTTAAAAGGGCATAATTTGCAAAAAAGTGGGGGGCCATCGCCCCCCGGCCCCCCCCGTCGTCGGAGGCCCTGATTGCTTTATAAAACCGCTTAATGAATCCGGAAGGAAAACAATTGCACTTGTATATTATTTCAAGTGAGAAGAATCATTCAAATTCCTGGTGAATGGTAGTGAGTACAGGTTGGCAAACGATTGTATTTTCCATCTTACTGTTCTGAGCTGCACTCACTTAACTTTGTTAACAGCTAATTTTCATCATAAATTTCGCTGTCAAGTTGCCAGATAAAAGTTCAAAATTATCTAGCCTAATTGAGGCTCTGATGACTACTTCAATGGTCAAACTATTTCAGGTATGCCTACCTATTGTTACAAATTTTAGGTAATCTGCAAATGCCCGCGAAAAACAACAACAGAAGTGTTTTGCAAAATAATCTTGCGTTATTGCACATCTCAGATGACATCTAGTTTGAGATGGACTTTAAAAGGAGTAATTTCCCTTCATAACTTTATCCTTGGTTCAAAGAACAGTCCTCTGTGAAGTTTGATAATTGTGAAAACAAGTTTGTTACAATTTAAGAGACTCTAAAGAAAATTTTTGCCACAAAAATGAGTCACAAAGCTAAGAAACCCTGCAAAGGATCCGAAAGCACATACAATATGAAGCAGGGAAATACGATATTTGTAGATGAAAATCATTGGTCCTGGGTCCTAGGTCCTGGGTCCTGGGTCCTGTCTTAGGGTCCTGGGTCCTGGTTTTCCGGTATGCCCCTTGCTAGCTAGCTAGCTTACCTCGCTTCCTTCCTATACAAACTCTCCCCCATCACATAATGTGCTCATTCTTCGCACATAAAAATGATTGGCCAATGATTAGATCTGAAATTATTTCACTAGGCCCTACCAAATCTACTTACTTCTTTCTCCAAAAGAGTATGCAGTGATCGCAATGATCGCAGTGATCGCAGTGATCGCATGGCTTCATTGCTAAGTCTTGCTCATGAATTTCAATCGATGCATTCATAATATTTGATAAAATAGTGATGTATAGACAATAGACAGTGCTCCACGATATTTGGTTGATTTGGCTAACTGACCTGCGTCAACCAAAAATACAGCTATCTTATCTGCACGTGGCTGGAGTCACTTATAGAATATATAAATATAAGAGTGAATGCAGCCTTGAATCCAGCAACGTGCAGATAAGATAACTGTATTTTCGGTTGACGCAGGTCAGTTAGCCAAATCAACCAAATATGGTGTAGCACTGTCACTGTTCATTGTCTATACATCGCTACTTTATCAAACTTTATGAATCCTTAATAGATTACCCGTAAATATCTATTAGTTGCAGCCCTTTCAAGTTTCAGACATCAACTAATTTTTACGTGCCTGGATCATCCTAGGCTTAAGGGACAGCGCAAAATTTATTATATTACATGGCCGGTGGAAAAGAAAATTTGCTGCAAAAAGTCTGCTTGCCCCGTATGAAATCATTGCAAAAAAATGCAACTGCCCAGTTATCTTTTCTTCGAAAAATGCATCTGCCCCGTATTCACGAGCAACAGACGGTTCTGATAGTACTATAGTACCACCGATGGATTAGCCAAAGCCCATAAGAAAGGCAGTTGATCTCTATAAGAGTCTTGGTCAATGACTGATGAATCCTCCTTGCAAGAAACTAACAAGGAAATTTGCCGTCATTATACACATCTTTGCAAGCATTTCTCAACTTACATGATTCACAAAAGTTCATCCTTTCTTGAGCTCGTAAAAAATTATTGCACCGTTCAAGCCCGTTCATATTTGCTGTCTACAAGCTCAAAAAAGTAGTTGCCCCGTTATGTTTTGCACCGGCCATGTTATAAAATAAACTTTGCACTGTCCCTAAGCATATAGGTGGATTTGCCTTGCTCCTAACAGAATCGGATAGAAGTAGGCAGTGGGAAGCAACACATCTCAAATTTTTGCTGCTACCCACACAGCTTGTATTTTGAGTTGGATGATTGAAAGAAAATGAATAATGAAACAAACCAGATTTAGAGATGAAGAGAGAATAAAAAATCCTTGGGAGAAGGGAGAAACTGTAAATTTTTGATGGGAGAAGGGAGAAATCGCGAAATTTTGAAAGGAGAAGAGAGATTGTTCCACCCCCTGTATATACCTTTCCAGCACACTTTGCCAAATTAGTTACCAAGTCAGTGCCCTGGGTACCAAAGCCAAAAAATAAAATAACAGAAAGAAAGAATTAAGAAGGACAGACAGAACCTCCTTTTTTCCCTCTCTCTTTTCCTCTTCCCAATTTTCCTTTCATTTAAATTTTGAAGCTCTGGCACTCACTGTAGTTACCACGTTTCCATGCTTGTGTTCTGCGGAGGAACATTTGGCGTTATGACTCCCGGTAGGTGCAATTCAATAGTAAAAGGTACACCATGCTTGTCCATGCTATTTCATAGAACACCCTTTTCTCTGACTTTCTTGTTGGCGAAAGACCCCTTATCACGGAAAATATTTGAAGGTAGCCCACTCGTAAAGGAGTATCACTGAACCCGAAAGAAATCTGTACTGTAGAAACAATGGTTCTTAGAGAAGACTGCGATTTCTGCACTGTACTGCCATTCATTTTACTGATATGTTTTATTGGAAAACAGTAGAAACCCACAAAACTTTGGATATCAAATTGTTTTCAGGCCAGTTGAAGTTCACCATTTTTCAGGGTCTCGACTCCAACAGCATTTAACTGTTTTTTTAGTTATTTTCCCGAGAAAAATAGCCCTTATCTGGAGATTCTAGGTCCTAGGATTTTGTTTCAAATATACCCCTTTCTCAGCGAAATCATGGATGAGCGTGGTGTCATTTTTTCATTAACATTGCACCCACCAGGTTATGACTCCTTTCGCCTTGCGTCCGTTACGCCACTGTATCAGTTCACATACTATTGCACTGTGGATCAAAAAGGACAGATTTTATAAATACAATAGGAACAGTTGCTTTAATTGACACCTCAATTCAAAGTGATTAGTAACTGCAGACAAGGAAATTCTCTGGACCAGTAAATCAAAACAAACAAGGCTGTTCTTGCCTTTTGCAAGCAAATGGTGGTTTTTAAGAGCAGTTATGAGCTTATAACAAAAGAAGAAGGGTAAATTGAAAGTTCTGTCTTGCTGATCTCAGTCTTCTTCTTCAGAATATAGACTCTGAGAAAAGACTTCAATTTTAATTTTTATACCAACAGACAGTTTCACATCAGTGCTCATATTGATAAACTTTTTTACAAAACCCAGTATTCATCACAATAGCACCTTAGATGAACAGGGAGTTCTTTTTGAAGTATTTTTCTCTGATTTGAAGAGACCAGACCACTAACAAACTACTCTAACCTTGATCCAGGGGTGCTGCTAGAAATCTTCCCACAGAGGGGCTGGAACAGTTGATGGGGGGGGGCTAAAGTTACTAAAAATTTCAGTTTTTGTGTATATTTCATTTTTTACCAAGTTTCCTCCAACAATAACTCAAAATTTCCCTTCAGTGGGGGGCCATATGAATCTTATGGGGGGAGGTTGTATCCCTCCCTTCCCCTCCTCTGGCACTACCACTGCCATGATCACTTTTGATAACTAACATTCAATTACAGTAATGTAACTTCTTGATTTATCATAGAATATGAAAAGAAACCTTAAACTTTCTATTGTGGGTCCGGTCCATATTTGGCACAGTTATTGATTAAAGCAGAACTATGGTGACAGCTGCACTGTATTTCAGTAAATGAACATTAAGAAAAAACTAGAATTGGAGGTAGTCACATTGTGGTCATAAATTTAAAACAAGTGAAAATAAAGTTAGGTATTATCAACTAAGAAACAAACTGTTCTCAATTTAAGGCTATTATCTAAAAACAATAAACCATTGCTTTCCATTGTCTTTTAAGATGTCAGTGTCTGACTTTCTTAAAGGCGTCTTTCTAATTTCTGGGTTGGGTACCCTTGGTATTGATGGTGTTAGCAGTATTCAATGGCATTAGTACTGTATTCAATTGTACCAGCTACTGTATATTCTAAGTCAAGTTCTATTCATATTAGCTACTGAAGGTGCATTTCATTTAAGCTGACTTATCAATAAGACACCCCCCAGTAATGACCCCACTGAAACGCTAACCCGCCAAGGTAAAAGGATGACCCGCCAGAAAAATGTGTTTCCCCGCCAAGTTTGAGTTTAAAGCACTTTCCCCGGCCTTGTTTCTGTTGCTTCCCCGTTGAAATTTTTGTTTCCCCATCAAATATTATACAAGTTCCATCACAGATAATAGCCAAAAGGTTTTATTCCCCGCCACGATATTTTCAATCCGCGCCGAACATGTATAGTTTCACAATTTCCCTGCTGTACTCTTAATGTCCAGAGAGGTCGTTACTGGGGGGTGTAATAAGCATAAAAGGTATTAGAGTGGTAGAAATGACAATTGTGGCGATTCAGATTTGTATAAATGGTTTTTTGTTGCTTGCTACAGTAAGTGTTAATCAGTATCAAAAGTAGATGGTACACACAGTCACATATCCCTTGTCTGTCTATGCTTGAAGCACATTTCTAGACATCATCTCCCCACCAGTGTGGCCTATAAGCTACCATACTCCTTTCAACACCATTCAAATCTGGAATCAGCAAATGCTCGGATTCAAAAGCTTTTTTCAGCCTTATAAGGCCCAGTCCATGCTCTCCTGACATTATGCACAGCCTTCCTGCTGACTTACCAGTGTTGGTCTTGATTGGAGTCTGGGGTGCAAATTGAGGGAAATCTGTTATCTGTTCCTGTTCATGTTTCAGTTTTATTGGCATGATTCTTTTGCGTATTTGTCCAACATGATGTGTTCTTGCTGTCAATTCTTGTCCAATGTAACAGCCTTTTGAGAAGCTCACTGTACAGAAGAAAGATTTAATTACTAGAAGGTTGAAATTCTCAAGTTGAGTATTGAACTTCTGTATTTTCGCATTTTTTGTTTAAGAAACTGTTTAATAGGAGACTCAACTCTCAGATTGCCATAAAATTAAGAAACTCCAATGCTGGGAAAATAACTTGAGAAACTTATCTATTTCAACAAATGAAATCCTCAGGATAGTTCACCTTACTTTTGCATGTTTCCTGTCAAATATAGCCTACGCGCAGGCTCTAATGAAAAGAAAATACTATTTTTCCATTCGTTAGAGTCTACTTGCAGACTAGTAAAATATTACTTTGAAGATTTATACTTGAGTAATATCTATATACAATTAGAAAAGCTTCAAGAACATTGTTTGAAATGTTCATGATGGAACAGGAAGTGAACATGAAGACTGCTATGAAACTTTTAAGAAACTTTTAAGAAACTCTAGGTACTGTACTGAAAATTTGATAATTTAAAGAAACTTTCAGTATTTTCCCAAATTCTTAATCTTAGTTCCTTATAAAAATGTAAGGTCTATGCACCTATTGACTCAAGAGAATCAGTCTGAGCACACTCAAGGACACATTTGCTATGTTGACTACTTTCACTTGCAAAAAGGAAAGACTTGTTCAGTCATTCTATAAAAGAGCTTGGACCAAGCAATTGTTTTATGAATTTTATTCAAAAGTTTGACTGAGATATGTTTGTGCAACATTCAAAATTTGTCAGATTTCTGCAGATGACATCAGGCTAGTGCTTGATCTAAGCTCTTTGGTTGAAAATTTTATATCATCTATATCATATTAAACTTTATATTTTCAGTTTAATTCTGTCAGTGGACAAAAAGTTAAGGACATCAGTATTATGAACCGCAAATTTCTTTCATATCAACGAGCCTCACTGAAGAAGTAGACATTCTTCAATAACTGAAAATGTTCTGAGCTTGCCTATGGGGGGGGGGAGCAAATTTTTAGTCCAGAAGATTATTTGCTAACCTCCATTTATCAATGCCAAATTGTATTCCAGTGGTAACGCATTGCCAGAGGGGATCTCATCAGTGCCTTCTGCAATTCCAAGTTTATGCCGATGCTCTCTGTAAACAGTAGAATCAACTGGAATATGATCCTCTATATTTAGCAGATCAGTAGGCGATTGGTTCCAAGGCATAATAATTCGCATGCCTAGGCTAGCAAGTCTAGGATCTTTTTGAGCCAAAAGCTTGTTGTCCCCTTTGATCGCATTTGTATCAAGTGCCCCATTTCCAGGGAAAAATGTCCATGCTTCAACTTCTTTACTGGCATCAGAAATATTCACTTTTGCCCTCAGTTTGTACATTTTAAGATGTTTTATTACGCTATCAATAGAATAAGAATCACATTCCAAAAAGTAGCAATCTGGCTCATCCGGAACAGCATACAAGAAAGCGTCAAACATTACTCTCCCCCGAGAGTTAAGCAGCATTGTAAACATAATTTTGCAAGCATCGTTTTGGAATCTGTTCATGTCATTTGTTATCATGCCTTGTAAAAACTTTGTTGTGTCTCTTCCATTCACCCTTACCAACTTTCTCTCTTTCAGTTTTGCAAGCCTCGGTAAGGTAGCATTGCTTCTTGTAACTTGGCGATATAGCTTGCAGAAAGTGGCTCTTGACTGCAGAAAACCTTGAAGATGTCCGGAGAATAACTTCATGTTGCCAAATGTATTTTTTAAGACACAGCAGCTGCGAAGATCTCTAAGGACACGGTTTATGCGTTTATTTCACAGCACAAGCGCAGAGCTTAGGCCAGTTGTTTGTGCACAAAGAGGCAAAAAGCTTGCCCTCCACGTACAGTACAGCTTTGATGAATTCGAAATTGGCTTTAACCGCTTTGCAAAGAAGCTCCAGTTAGCAAGAAAACAACTTCCGGCTGCGTCCTTTTCCTTGATTTTTGTCGGGAAAAATTTCTGTAACTTTCTTCTTGGAAAACCACAGGAGGCCCAACGTATTGTAATGAGTGGGCCCTTGAATAATTTAAAGACCCATGACTGACCAGCAGCCTTTGCGCGCCTTTGTTTTTGTTCACAAAAATTGATGGACTGATAACAATTAACCTAATTTATCATTCATCAAGCGAGACCCACACAGAATGGTCAACATTGATAACTACGACGATGTAGTAAGTCTACCGTTCTTTCAACCGCCAAACGGTTATTCATCATGCTGCATGTAAGCTCCTATAATGTCCTGAACACCATTGAACTGACACTAGATACAACAACAACGCAGTTATTGTACTGGAGGTTCAGGACGTAAGAAGATGCTTACTTGCAGCGTTCTCCTGGCTTCTTTGCTTGGACGGAAAACATGAAATCGCAAGGCAGAGAAGATCAAGAATTACCTCTAGATCTCGCTCCAGGATCGGCACAGCTCTGAAGTGGACATCGAAGGAATAACTATGGGGCTTTGTTTCTTGGATCTTTCGACGAAGAAGACCAACAGACCAGCTTAGATCCGTAAATTTTGGCCTACGAATCTCTTTCTTCTACGGGAGCCAGCTCATCCAAAACATGAGGTACAGTTCCTTCATTATTTCCTCGCAATTTGATTTTCAGGCTTTTAGATGCTATTCCTTGTTGAGTTTAATGTTTGATCGTAAAGGTAATTCAGTCTCCAATGTCTGTTTGTCTGCAAATAAGCAAGATTTCCTCTCCTTTTCTCGGGTTTCTTCCTGTCTACTTTGGCCAATAATTATTGCCTCCAATTTGCGTAGCTCTGACCATCCAGAGCGAAAATACATGCTTAAATGCATTGTTTATGGACTAAGGAAGCCATTGATATAATTTGTCGTCCATTTAAGTTATTTTAATCGAAGATTAACATGGATTACGAACACAGCTATTTTCTGTATACAGAAATTAATGGAAGCTGTGGGGAAGAGTATTCGGGGCCCGCAAAGGATGCTGGTCAGTCATGGGTCTTTAACGTATGACTTACCCTACCAAGATCTTTTCTTTCTTCAGATAGAATATCTTGTCAAAAGTGCTTGCAAATCAGATTTTCTTGTCTTTGTCTCATATGACAGTCAATTCGTTTTTGTTTTGCATCCCTGCTGTCAATCAATCCAATTCAGCGCCTCGAAGAAGGCTAGCTATCAAGGCGTAATGGTAATAATGATAATCGAAATACCGTTCGTTTTGATTTGTGTTAGTTTTGCACTGTTGTATCTATTGTATAGTTATACGTAAAGGAGCGCAACTTATTCCCAAACAGATCAGCAACAACTGTTTTCTTTTCACCCGCGTTGCATCTATATTTGTCCAAACGTGCAAAACAACACATCAAAATGTTGCTAATTTATCAGGCAACATTCTTAGATATCTTTCTGTTTGAATGTTTTGCCAAAACTCAACAAATTTCGCTGCTAAAGGTCATGTAGTCGGCCTTATTTGTCTTTCTCAGTAGGCTCTGTAGCTTCCCTTAAGCCCAATATTCGAAATTCGAACTCAACAGCACCTGCTGAGTTCGACAAAATTTATAACGGAAATCTGAATCAACCCCCGTTAATCTGCAAGTGCGACCTTGATTGCGCGGATTAACGGGGGTTGATTCAGATTTCCGTTATAAATTTTGTCGAGCTCAGCAGGTGCTGTTGAGTTCGAATTTCGAATATTGGGCTTAAGGTAAGGGAAGCTACAGAGCCTACTGAGAAAGACAAATAAGGCCGACTACATGACCTTTAGCAGCGAAATTTGTTGAGTTTTGGCAAAACATTCAAACAGAAAGATATCTAAGAATGTTGCCTGATAAATAAGCAACATTTTGATGTGTTGTTTTGTATGTTTGGACAAATATAGATGCAACGCGGGTGAAAAGAAAACAGTTGTTGCTGATCTGTTTGGGAATAAGTTGCGCTCCTTTACGTATAACTATACAATAGATACAACAGTGCAATACTAACACAAATCAAAACGAACGGCATTTCGATTATCATTATTATCATTACGCCTTGATAGCTAGCCTTCTTCGAGGTGCTGCATTGGATTGATCGACAGCAAGGACGCAAAACGAAAACGAATTGACTGTCATATGAGACAAAGACAAGAAAATCTGATTTGCAAGCACTTTTAACAAGATATTCTATCTGAAGAAAGAAAAGATCTTGGTAAGTCATACGTTAGAATATTCAAGGGCCCCTTCACTACAATACGTTGGGCCTCCTGTGGGAAAACTTCCCAGTTCCCAAACACAAACAAAATGAAGCTTATCACAGGGACGCAAGGCGAAAGGAGTCATAACGCCAAATGTTCCTCCGCAGAACACAAGCATGGAACCGTGGTAACTACAGTGAGTGCCAGAGCTTCAAAATTTAAATGAAAGGAAAATTGGGAAGAGGAAAAGAGAGAGGGAAAAAAGGAGGTTCTGTCTGTCCTTCTTAATTCTTTCTTTCTGTTATTTTATTTTTTGGCTTTGGTACCCAGGGCACTGACTTGGTAACTAATTTGGCAAAGTGTGCTGGAAAGGTATATACAGGGGGTGGAACAATCTCTCTTCTCCTTTCAAAATTTCGCGATTTCTCCCTTCTCCCATCAAAAATTTACAGTTTCTCCCTTCTCCCAAGGATTTTTTATTCTCTCTTCATCTCTAAATCTGGTCTTGTTTCATTATTCATTTTCTTTCAATCATCCAACTCAAAATACAAGCTGTGTGGGTAGCAGCAAAAATTTGAGATGTGTTGCTTCCCACTGCCTACTTCTATCCGATTCTGTTAGGAGCAAGGCAAATCCACCTATATGCTTAGGGACAGTGCAAAGTTTATTTTATAACATGGCCGGTGCAAAACATAACGGGGCAACTACTTTTTTGAGCTTGTAGACAGCAAATATGAACGGGCTTGAACGGTGCAATAATTTTTTACGAGCTCAAGAAAGGATGAACTTTTGTGAATCATGTAAGTTGAGAAATGCTTGCAAAGATGTGTATAATGACGGCAAATTTCCTTGTTAGTTTCTTGCAAGGAGGATTCATCAGTCATTGACCAAGACTCTTATAGAGATCAACTGCCTTTCTTATGGGCTTTGGCTAATCCATCGGTGGTACTATAGTACTATCAAAACCGTCTGTTGCTCGTGAATACGGGGCAGATGCATTTTTCGAAGAAAAGATAACTGGGCAGTTGCATTTTTTTGCAATGATTTCATACGGGGCAAGCAGACTTTTTGCAGCAAATTTTCTTTTCCACCGGCCATGTAATATAATAAATTTTGCGCTGTCCCTTAAGCCTAGGATGATCCAGGCACGTAAAAATTAGTTGATGTCTGAAACTTGAAAGGGCTGCAACTAATAGATATTTACGGGTAATCTATTAAGGATTCATAAAGTTTGATAAAGTAGCGATGTATAGACAATGAACAGTGACAGTGCTACACCATATTTGGTTGATTTGGCTAACTGACCTGCGTCAACCGAAAATACAGTTATCTTATCTGCACGTTGCTGGATTCAAGGCTGCATTCACTCTTATATTTATATATTCTATAAGTGACTCCAGCCACGTGCAGATAAGATAGCTGTATTTTTGGTTGACGCAGGTCAGTTAGCCAAATCAACCAAATATCGTGGAGCACTGTCACTGTCTATTGTCTATACATCACTATTTTATCAAATATTATGAATGCATCGATTGAAATTCATGAGCAAGACTTAGCAATGAAGCCATGCGATCACTGCGATCACTGCGATCATTGCGATCACTGCATACTCTTTTGGAGAAAGAAGTAAATAGATTTGGTAGGGCCTAGTGAAATAATTTCAGATCTAATCATTGGCCAATCATTTTTATGTGCGAAGAATGAGCACATTATGTGATGGGGGAGAGTTTGTATAGGAAGGAAGCGAGGTAAGCTAGCTAGCTAGCAAGGGGCATACCGGAAAACCAGGACCCAGGACTCTAAGACAGGACCCAGGACCTAGGACCCAGGACCTAGGATCCAGGACCTATGACCCAGGACCCAGGCCTAGGACCTAGGACCCAGAACCTAGGACCAATGATTTTCATCTACAAATATCGTATTTCCCTGCTTCATACTGTATGTGCTTTCGGATCCTTTGCAGGGCACAGTGATCCAGGCAACGGAATAAATAGAGAAAAATGAAACTTGTAAAATTCAAAATTCTACTACCTGGTATTAACAAGCATACTTTGACATTCGTAATAAAACAAATTTCAGCAAATTCGGACTTCTAGATGCAGAGATATGACATTTTGAAGTTGGAAGAAATTGATTAGGTCAAAGGTCAATGCAATTTCCGGTCGAAATTCACATTGTTGGCAGAATTTTCATAACTTGAAGGCAGAATTTTATCCACTTCCCGAACTCCGATTGCGGCCATTTTTGTTTTGTTTTGTAGGTTGTTGTCTTTATTCAACTACTAACTATTCATTCGTACAATTTGATGAAGGATATTTCGTATTTTTCATGTGTATTAAACTATGTTCTTTCCAGTACTACATCTCCAAAAAGCTGAAGAATTCTGACTTTGAAGCTAAAAACGAAAAAAGGGCGGAAAAGGGCGGAAATGGCATCTATCGCTTATGGAAGTGGTATTTCAAATGGACATTTGAGCAAAAGGATTCGTACAAATTCGTACAGATAAGAGAGCAATGCAATTTTGAAAGATATCACTCTGGCTACTTGATTTTAGTGAAAATCGGTCCTTTTTCATAATTTGAATTGCCTTGTAAAGATTCCATCCTAAATGTTTTTACACCATCCTTGCTACTTTGAACTAATCTTATTCATCTTTCTCCATTATTCTTATGAGCTTTAACCTGCAACAAAACTATATTTTGAGTCCGATTTCCTTGCTAAATTGTCAAGCATTATTGTACATAGATCGTATGATTGCCTCTTCCTCTATCAACGGACGCTGCTCAATTTTCTATTGGCATTTTCACTCTACAAGGATGCTTATGGCTTCGGAGATGACTGATGAGGAGATGACTTCCCTTGGGTACAGATGAGTCCCTCAGTGCACCAAATGTTGGCACATATTCGGGGGTGTTTTTCTATTTTCTAGAAGGAAAGCCAATGGCCGTCTGGTCCGAGAGCGGACTCCCAAAGTTTCAGAAGTGGTGCAGGGTGTAGGGTAAGGCCAACGTCTATCCAAAACAACACTCGCAACATTTTTTGACCATGCTTGTTACATCTTCACCAGTCATCTCCATACTTGTAAGGCAAATCACCAAAGAGAATTGAGGAGCGTCCTTTGACAAAGGCAGAGGCTATTGTACAATCTATGTACGATCATGATTGACGATTTAACGAGGAAATCGGACTCAAAAAATAGTTCTGTTGTAGGTTAAAGCTCATAAGAATAATGGAGAAAAATAAATTAGATTAGTTTGAAGTAGCAAGGATGGTGTAAAAACACTTAGGATGGGATTATTGCAAAGAAAATGCAAAATTATGAAAAAGCACTGACTTTTCACTAAAATCAAGTAGCCAGAGTGATATCTTTCAAAATAGCATTGCTCTCCTATCTGTACAAATTTGCACGAATCCTTTGGCACTAATGTCCATTTGAAATAACACTTCCATAAGAGATAGGATAGGTGACATTTCCGCCCTTTTCCCCCCGCTTTTTGTTTTTAGCCTCAAAGTCAGAATTCTTTAGCTTTTTGGAGATGTAGTAGCGAAAACAGCATAGTCTAATAAACATGAAAAATACAAAATATTCAACAAATTGTATGAATGATTAGTTAGTAGTTAAATAAAGACAACAACCTACAAAACGAAACAAAACTGGCCGCAATTGGAGCTGGGAAAGTGGATAAAATTCTGCCTTAAAGCTATGAAAATTCTGCCAACAATGTGAATTTCGACCGGAAATTGCATTGACCGATTTGATCTATTTCTTCCAATTTCAAAATGTCATATCTCTGCATCTAGAAGTCCGATTTTGCTGAAATTTGTTTTATTATGAATTTCAAAGTATGCTTGTTAATACCAGGTAGAAGAATTTTTAATTTTACAAGTTTCATTTTTCTCTATTTATTCCCTTATTTCGGTAATTTGAATCAATCATCAAAAGTCAGCCCTACTCCCAAAGAGATTAGATGATAAGTTGATGCAAAGAAGTAGATTTCCTGCTTTTATCATGCCCATGGCAAGTAATTTTCAAGTTTTTGGGACCGGACCAAAGACTTTCTCATAAAAATTGCATCGCCATTCCCAACATTATCACTTACGTAAATTAATGAACATTAAACCCGAACAGGGCCTAGAATCTTCAAAGTGCCGTGGAAATTTTTTCTGCATGGATCTGTACGAATCCTTTGGCAAAGATGTTCCCAACTTATCAAATTTAATTCTAATATTTTTTGCTAAGAGTTAGATATAGTTAGATTCTTTGTTTAAACTATAAAAGACAAAACTCAGATGTTTTCCACTGTTTTTGAGCCTAAAAATGCCAGACTCAATTTTTAAAAAAAGTCTATTTCAGCGTGAGGTTTTAATAATTTAACTTGCATTTTCGAAAAGAGTAGATATGTATCTGTAAAACATAAAAAAGTTTTTGAAAATCGGCTTTCTCGTTGAGGACATATAGTAATTTCAATTTCTATGTTTTCATCGATGCCACAAACATTAGGCCGGAAATGGGAATGTAAACAAAACTTGGCATCGTAGGCCAACTTTAAAAAATCGTAACTCTGGACTCGCAACTACGATTTGAAAAATTTTTGTTTTGTCCAATAGTACCATGTCTCTTCTATATGATAAAATTATGAAATAGCTCATACTCGAATTTTCATTTTTTGGCATTAATTCCATGATTTCTAAAGAGCTGGATCACAGTGCAGGGTTTCTTAGCTTTGTGACTCATTTTTGTGGCAAAAATTTTCTTTAGAGTCTCTTAAATTGTAACAAACTTGTTTTCACAATTATCAAACTTCACAGAGGACTGTTCTTTGAACCAAGGATAAAGTTATGAAGGGAAATTACTCCTTTTAAAGTCCATCTCAAACTAGATGTCATCTGAGATGTGCAATAACGCAAGATTATTTTGCAAAACACTTCTGTTGTTGTTTTTCGCGGGCATTTGCAGATTACCTAAAATTTGTAACAATAGGTAGGCATACCTGAAATAGTTTGACCATTGAAGTAGTCATCAGAGCCTCAATTAGGCTAGATAATTTTGAACTTTTATCTGGCAACTTGACAGCGAAATTTATGATGAAAATTAGCTGTTAACAAAGTTAAGTGAGTGCAGCTCAGAACAGTAAGATGGAAAATACAATCGTTTGCCAACCTGTACTCACTACCATTCACCAGGAATTTGAATGATTCTTCTCACTTGAAATAATATACAAGTGCAATTGTTTTCCTTCCGGATTCATTAAGCGGTTTTACAAAGCAACTGTTTGAAAATTCCACCACTCCTCCCAGCCTTTACTCTTGAAAAGAGAGGAAATTTATCTGCGGGAGGCCCATGTAAACGATGAGTAACTAGCTGAGACTGGCTGAGACAGAAAAAAGCAACTGATTTGTCTCACATCCTAATAGTGAACATGATAACTGGAAGTAACGAGTCCACTTTGTGTCGAAGAATTCCATCTGTATACTCCAAAACACCTAATTCCAGTTCTCAGATTCATGGCTTTCACCTCGGCTTTCACATTCCAGACTTTTCCCTCGATTATCAAAAGAATATAAAATACAACAGCAACAAACAAGCAGTGTCCTCTTTGACACCACCACTCTATGGACCACATAGAAATTCATTCTCGCCCCAATATTTTACATGCACCGGAATTCTTCGCACATCCCCATAGGGTCCCTATTTTTCAAACGGCTAATGATCTTCCAACCGTTCCTCGATAGATCACTTGAACCTAAAATTTGCGATGGCAGATTTACAGCAAATTACCCAAACTTTCTTTCCAGCACTTTAAAGGGTATAGACATAGCTATATCTCGAAGTCGCTATGAATAGGCTATAGAAAACGCCTATGCATTCATTGTTTCCTTGGCTCCACAATAAAGCCGCACGTGTCGAAGTTCTCAAATTCAATAGATTATATTTATATTTTTAACCTGGCCCGGGCCTATTTATAGCGACTACGAGCTATAGCTATGTCTATTCCCTTTAATGGGCATAACGGAATAACCAGACCCAGGACCAATAGGACCGGACCCTAACGGACCAGACCCCTGTGAATGCCGATTCTTTCCGTCGTGAGTAACGACGGCTGCAATGACGGTACAGAAGTTTCATTTGAAAAATGAAGACATGGCCAATACAATCATCGCTGGAAAGAAATAACTAAACTTTGGATACCACATTAACTGCAAGAATGCACAATCTGCTACATTGATCATCTAATCAACAGACAAACTTCCAGTTGAAAGGAACGAAGATCCACGAAGATCCACGCATGATATAAACTCTAGCAAGTCCCAGTAACTCACTTCAATTTCCCAAGGACAAGATTCTCATTGACATTCAGAACAAGATTCATTCATTCATTCATTCATTTTTATTTATTTAGGCACGGTAGCCCCGTCAGTCCATGAGAACTGCTTAAAGATAAAAATAGAGATTCAGATAACATACAATGCCAAAATCTAATACAAAACAAAACTACCACATACAACTGTCTTAGCTTTCTTCAATTTAAGATGATACATTGTTAAACCTCAGGGGGCTTTCTAGGAACCAAGAAATAGGCTCTAGTGTGTAAAAAAGCAAGTAGCCCATTATCAATGTACCCAATCAGTCACCTGGAAGCATGAAAATGAATGGGTATTCTGTCGGGGTCCGGTCCGTTAGGGTCCGGTCCTACTGGTCCTGGGTCTGGTTTTTCCGTTATGCCCCTTTAATGTACACCGTTCCAGTTACAACATGAGCAATACATTGATGCAAAACAAAAAATTAGCAACTTTATTTGCTATTCAAAATTCAAGGAACTGTTGGTACTGATCATCACTGGCATTTTACAATCGATCGTGTTTCTAAAGGAAATTTTCAGTGCAGTGAGCCACTGGCCACTGGCTTGAGGTATATTTTCTGTATCAGCTGGGTACAACAAACCCTCACACGCTGCGCAGGCGTGTCTCTGAAGAATACATCATGTGTCGCTAAGAACTTCGAAAATAAACCACAGACAAAGAAGTCACCAAATGCATCTACAATCCTTCACAAAAATTATGAGACTGCATCCCCTTCCCCCTCAGTCAATGTTGATTGGTGTTATCTTGGTGTGACTGCATGTAAATCTGCGTTAAAAACATTGTTTAGAATCACAACATTGACTGAGGGGGAGGGGGAGCTACAGGGGCAAGAAAAAAACGTGTTTTCTTTAAAGGAGACAAGGAGGTTTTAAAAATTTGGGATTTGTGGTGTTGGTCTCAATATATTTTGTGGAGGATTGTCTGAAGAAATTTTAGACTTAGAAAGATTTCTCAAACTTGTTTGCTTTGCCAAATTCAGTTCCCATGTCAGTTTAGATAACCATATTAACCGTTATTGGAAAAATATTTTTTTAAATGATGAAAAAGTGCATGGGGGAGGGGGGAAGCTAAGGATATGTGGGTTGGAATTCTCTATCAACATATGATAGTTTACAGCGAATTCACACTTGAAATGATTTGTGGTGTGATGTGATGGGGTGCTTGCAGCAAAGCTGAATCAATCAATCAGTTTGCAATGCGGCACTTCATTGCTATCTGGAATGCATTAAGAGCAGCCCTTCAAGTGTTAATTCAGCTTTAATGATTTTTTTGTTAGACTGTCTTGTCTTTTATCATTCCATCTTTTCTGTTGGATACTTTTATAGTCTTTCAAACTTCAAAATTTCATATTAGTGAAAAATTTCAACGTGATACCACGTGTTACTATCGTGTTACTATACGTGTTACCATAAAATGCATAGGAATCATATAGACTTCAACGTGATACCACGTGTTACCATCAAAAATTAAAAAATATAGAATATCTATATGTTTTAAATTTTGATGGTAACACGTGGTATCACGTCGAAGTCTATATGATCCCTATGCATTTCATAGTAACACGTATAGTAACACGATAGTAACACGATGGTAACGCGTGGTAGCACGATGAGTCACGTGACCTCAGCACATTTTCAAAGGCCTCCTAACCATAGCCTAAACGAAGCTGTTTCACGATGGCCGCATACTTTATCAGAGAAAATTGCAGTGACCACTGATACAGTATATATAATGTGGGTAGCTTTTTAAGTCTTTTTTGCAAGCAACTTCTGGTAGATCATCTTGAATAGAATTTATATCTTAGTTTTATATGTCGGATGATGATATACAGGGGATAATATAGTCTCATCTTATACAGCGGCACACTTAATATAGGCCTGAGCACAGATTATGCTCAGGCCTTAGGCTACAGTGTTAGGTCTTTTAGTACGGGCTACAGATTTTCAGACTCTCAGATGCTTAGATACAATTTCTTAGTCATGCTTTGAGTTCCATTCCAAAAAATAGCCTGCTTAGGAGTTGTAAGCTATAACACTTTTCATTTTCCATGTCATGGATATTGGTTTATCTCTCATTGATGGAACCGAATGAAATCATGCTGACCTGGCCCCCCGAAACTTCTCAAAAATTAGATAATTTAAATTCATTTCTACTTTTGACTGTTGCTAGCAGTTAGTTACCCACTAGCGTTTGAATGAGATCATTTTGTTGGTCCAGCTTAAGCCAGAAACCCCTTCACAACTTTTTCTAATTTTCAGACAATCCTTCACAAAAATTATGAGACTGCATCCCCTTCCCCCTCAGTCAATGTTGATTGGTGTTATCTTGGTGTGACTGCATGTAAATCTGCGTTAAAAACATTGTTTAGAATCACAACATTCACTGAGGGGGAGGGGGAGCTACAGGGGCAAGAAAAAAACGTGTTTTCTTTAAAGGAGACAAGGAGGTTTTAAAAATTTGGGATTTGTGGTGTTGGTCTCAATATATTTTGTGGAGGATTGTCTGAAGAAATTTTAGACTTAGAAAGATTTCTCAAACTTGTTTGCTTTGCCAAATTCAGTTCCCATGTCAGTTTAGATAACCATATTAACCGTTATTGGAAAAATATTTTTTTAAATGATGAAAAAGTGCATGGGGGAGGGGGGAAGCTAAGGATATGTGGGTTGGAATTCTCTATCAACATATGATAGTTTACAGCGAATTCACACTTGAAATGATTTGTGGTGTGATGTGATGGGGTGCTTGCAGCAAAGCTGAATCAATCAATCAGTTTGCAATGCGGCACTTCATTGCTATCTGGAATGCATTAAGAGCAGCCCTTCAAGTGTTAATTCAGCTTTAATGATTTTTTTGTTAGACTGTCTTGTCTTTTATCATTCCATCTTTTCTGTTGGATACTTTTATAGTCTTTCAAACTTCAAAATTTCATATTAGTGAAAAATTTCAACGTGATACCACGTGTTACTATCGTGTTACTATACGTGTTACCATAAAATGCATAGGAATCATATAGACTTCAACGTGATACCACGTGTTACCATCAAAAATTAAAAAATATAGAATATCTATATGTTTTAAATTTTGATGGTAACACGTGGTATCACGTCGAAGTCTATATGATCCCTATGCATTTCATAGTAACACGTATAGTAACACGATAGTAACACGATGGTAACGCGTGGTAGCACGATGAGTCACGTGACCTCAGCACATTTTCAAAGGCCTCCTAACCATAGCCTAAACGAAGCTGTTTCACGATGGCCGCATACTTTATCAGAGAAAATTGCAGTGACCACTGATACAGTATATATAATGTGGGTAGCTTTTTAAGTCTTTTTTGCAAGCAACTTCTGGTAGATCATCTTGAATAGAATTTATATCTTAGTTTTATATGTCGGATGATGATATACAGGGGATAATATAGTCTCATCTTATACAGCGGCACACTTAATATAGGCCTGAGCACAGATTATGCTCAGGCCTTAGGCTACAGTGTTAGGTCTTTTAGTACGGGCTACAGATTTTCAGACTCTCAGATGCTTAGATACAATTTCTTAGTCATGCTTTGAGTTCCATTCCAAAAAATAGCCTGCTTAGGAGTTGTAAGCTATAACACTTTTCATTTTCCATGTCATGGATATTGGTTTATCTCTCATTGATGGAACCGAATGAAATCATGCTGACCTGGCCCCCCGAAACTTCTCAAAAATTAGATAATTTAAATTCATTTCTACTTTTGACTGTTGCTAGCAGTTAGTTACCCACTAGCGTTTGAATGAGATCATTTTGTTGGTCCAGCTTAAGCCAGAAACCCCTTCACAACTTTTTCTAATTTTCAGACAATCCTTCACAAAAATTATGAGACTGCATCCCCTTCCCCCTCAGTCAATGTTGATTGGTGTTATCTTGGTGTGACTGCATGTAAATCTGCGTTAAAAACATTGTTTAGAATCACAACATTCACTGAGGGGGAGGGGGAGCTACAGGGGCAAGAAAAAAACGTGTTTTCTTTAAAGGAGACAAGGAGGTTTTAAAAATTTGGGATTTGTGGTGTTGGTCTCAATATATTTTGTGGAGGATCGTAGAAATTCAATACCCAAGAGAGCCATCGAATGAGTTCTCTTTGTTTCTTTTCTATTCTCAGTCAGTTATTCACCATAGTAACATAAAGGCTTCCTACAACATACTTACATCACTGAATGTTTTCGTTGGTTTTCAAAGATTCGAGAGCAAACTTTCTGTTTGAGTTTTACTCAGATTCAAAGAGCTTCGAGCAAACACTGCAGCTACCTTCACAAAAGGTCTTAGAGCTTGTTATCTGGTGTTTGCTGAAGAAGATTTACGCAGTGCTGACTCAAATACCAACAACCCGAGGAAGTCTAAACCACGTTTTGAAGTGATCTCCATGGTGCTGGCATCGCTGAACCCATTTCAAGGTACAGTTTTCATGGAAACCTGCCGCAGTTGCAATTTGGTGCTGAGATTTATTGGCGCACCATTTTGGGACGGAAAGAAGTAAGTTTTCTGGTACCTTGGCTCCACAAGTGTTTTGGCCTATTACAAATTGTAACTTTCTGATCATTGCGACCAACTGATACGCGAGGGAAGTCTTATTGGTACTTTATCGCGATGGTTCAAAGGAGAAATGGATCAAGATACCCAAAAGGAGGCAAAATACAAATAGGCCTAACTTATAGTTGGCTGCAATTTTTACGCAATTTGGTCGATCAAAGTTGCAGATGTCCAATTTCTCTTGGTCGCGTTCTTTGTCATTCGAGATTCGATATTATTATTGAAGTCTGTCTGAAATTAGACATCACGTGGATTTGTCATACTCTGTTCAAAGTACGATCTTATGCTAGATGTTCAGTTTACAATAAATATTGTACACCACGCCTACAAAAAGATTGTCACGTGAAAATGCTCGCGAATAAAAAGTCGAAGTGTTTCCTATGGGTAATTTTGCGTCATCGCAAATCTAACGTGAAATCAAATTTGAGATAGACTCTGAAAAATAGCCTTGAATTGAAGGCTCATCGTACCAAACCCATAAACGCAACAAAAACATTGTGATTTGTAGAAAGAGAATTGTTGAAAAATATATCTGCAACTGGGAAGAAAATTGTTGAATCCTGGAAGAGAGAACGAATTAATCTTAAACCCTGAAAGGAATAATACGTTAGTAAAGTAACTGCAATAAAGAACAACGTTGACTGGTTGAACAATCAAAAACGAGTTTTGTCGCACACTCGTCTTTTACAGGAGATAAAAGTTTTCTTTCTAAAGATTATGAATTACAATGTTTAGTTGCTTTTATAGGTTTTGTACGAGTCAGTTATTCAAGAGTATTTTCAGTTTCTGTAAGGATAAATATTTCATATTCTTGCTATTTTACAAACTGAAAATTTAACAAAACTTGATCATTATTTCTTATCCGTTGGTAAGCTTTTGAACAAACAGCTTCCAAGCATAATCCTCCATAACTGCAGAACGCCATTAACTATTTCAACAAAATGCAATTTCTTATCTATAAGTTTCTTGTTCGTCATGAAAAACGTATAATTCATTGAAATTTGTGCACTAGATTTGTCAATATTTTGAGCTGAATTAAGTTTGCAGCGTTCTTATTGGTATTTCTCTGTTAAGAATATCGCTTCGTGACCTAAAAGAGCTGATACGAGTCTTGATTTGGCTGTGGATCAACACTCCAAAATTGTCAATTCATAGCTACACATCGCAGTAAACTATAGCGTCCGCACTTCTTTGTAATCGGCTTTAGTGTTTTCGCTAATGCTGATGATTAATTTCTTGAATTGTTTACTCCTTAGGCGGTTACAAAGACATACTGGAGAAATTCTCGTTCATCAAGTCACTGCAAAAATTAGTAGTTTTGTCAATCTGGAGCGTGTACTAGCGAAAGCAAAAGAAGTAAGTCAGTTGATCATGTTTAAAAATTACAACTGCTCAAACTCGTCGTTAGCAGAGACGAAGCTGGAATAAACCAGACTGAGGCAAGCTGGTCGAGTCACAAACGTAAGCATCAATTGAAGCTTTCAAACGAATTGTTAGTTCAACTGGCGGCTTTAGCACAGCTTGAAGTGGCTAAGCGAAGGCAAACTGGTCACGTCGAAAACGTAAGCAACGAGCAACTGTTCAAACCAATCGGTGCTCAAATTGGCGGCTTTATCAAAGCTAGAAGTGACTAAGTCTAGACAAACTGATCAAGTCGAAAACGGAAGCAACGAGCAACTGTTCAAGCCCATCGGTGCTCAAATCGAGCATGGACTGGGCCTTATAAGGCTGAAAAAAGCTTTTGAATCCGAGAATTTGCTGATTCCAGATTTGAATGGTGTTGAAAGGAGTATGGTAGCTTATAGGCCACACTGGTGGGGAGATGATGTCTAGAAATGTGCTTCAAGCATAGACAGACAAGAGATATGTGACTGTGTGTACCATCTACTTTTGATACTGATTAACACTTACTGTAGCAAGCAACAAAAAACCATTTATACAAATCTGAATCGCCACAATTGTCATTTCTACCACTCTAATACCTTTTATGCTTATTACACCCCCCAGTAACGACCTCGCTGGACATTAAGAGTACAGCAGGGAAATTGTGAAACTATACATGTTCGGCGGGGATTGAAAATATCGTGGCGGGGAATAAAACCTTTTGGCTATTATCTGTGATGGAACTTGTATAATTTTTGATGGGGAAACAAAAATTTCAACGGAGAAGCAACAGAAACAAGGCCGGGGAAAGTGCTTTAAACTCAAACTTGGCGGGGAAACACATTTTTCTGGCGGGTCATCCTTTTACCTTGGCGGGTTAGCGTTTCAGTGGGGTCATTACTGGGGGGTGTCTTATTGATAAGTCAGCTTAAATGAAATGCACCTTCAGTAGCTAATATAAATAGAACTTGACTTAGAATATACAGTAGCTGGTACAATTGAATACAGTACTAATGCCATTGAATACTGCTAACACCATCAATACCAAGGGTACCCAACCCAGAAATTAGAAAGACGCCTTTAAGAAAGTCAGACACTAATATCTTAAAAGACAATGGAAAGCAATGGTTTATTGACCACTTTAATGAACAGCCTCGTTTTGGAAATTATTCAAAATTCGTTCATATGAAATTTTAGACACCAAATTCGGATTTAGCACCAAAACTTTAGTCTAACCCTAAGTTTTCATGTTGCTAGCGGTTGTAGTGTTAATTTTATGGCGATGTAAAGTTTGAAAATCTATAAGGGATTTGACCGTGAAAATGACTCAGGGTGTAAAGTTTCACCCCGAACGACTTTTCACGGTCAAATCCCTTATAAATCACTGAACTTTACATCGTCATAAAATCAACATCACAATCGTTAGCAGTTTAAAAACACGTAACCAGACTAAAGTTTGGGTGCTAAATCCGAATCTGAGCTCGAAATTTTCATATTAACAATAGGAAGAGATTTTGACAAATTTCCAAAACGAGGCTGCTTAATTAAAGTGGTGTATTGTTTTTAGATAATAGCCTTAAATTGAGAACAGTTTGTTTCTTAGTTGATAATACCTAACTTTATTTTCACTTGTTTTAAATTTATGACCACAATGTGACTACCTCCAATTCTAGTTTTTTCTTAATGTTCATTTACTGAAATACAGTGCAGCTGTCACCATAGTTCTGCTTTAATCAATAACTGTGCCAAATATGGACCGGACCCACAATAGAAAGTTTAAGGTTTCTTTTCATATTCTATGATAAATCAAGAAGTTACATTACTGTAATTGAATGTTAGTTATCAAAAGTGATCATGGCAGTGGTAGTGCCAGAGGAGGGGAAGGGAGGGATACAACCTCCCCCCATAAGATTCATATGGCCCCCCACTGAAGGGAAATTTTGAGTTATTGTTGGAGGAAACTTGGTAAAAAATGAAATATACACAAAAACTGAAATTTTTAGTAATTTTAGCCCCCCCCATCAACTGTTCCAGCCCCTCTGTGGGAAGATTTCTAGCAGCACCCCTGGATCAAGGTTAGAGTAGTTTGTTAGTGGTCTGGTCTCTTCAAATCAGAGAAAAATACTTCAAAAAGAACTCCCTGTTCATCTAAGGTGCTATTGTGATGAATACTGGGTTTTGTAAAAAAGTTTATCAATATGAGCACTGATGTGAAACTGTCTGTTGGTATAAAAATTAAAATTGAAGTCTTTTCTCAGAGTCTATATTCTGAAGAAGAAGACTGAGATCAGCAAGACAGAACTTTCAATTTACCCTTCTTCTTTTGTTATAAGCTCATAACTGCTCTTAAAAACCACCATTTGCTTGCAAAAGGCAAGAACAGCCTTGTTTGTTTTGATTTACTGGTCCAGAGAATTTCCTTGTCTGCAGTTACTAATCACTTTGAATTGAGGTGTCAATTAAAGCAACTGTTCCTATTGTATTTATAACATCTGTCCTTTTTGATCCACAGTGCAATAGTATGTGAACTGATACGGTGGCGTAACGGAGCAGCTCGGGGCCCTTAGTAATTTAGCTATGCAGGGGCCTCCTGAGGCGGCAGATAGATCAACAAAAGTTTGCCAAATTTCCAGCATCAAAGCAGTGTTTTTATCGGCAAAATCAAAACCGGCGTCTATGGAAGCTTTTTATGAAGGCACGTTTGTACAAGAAAAATATTGGGGATGATGGCTGAAAGTGAAATGCTAGTGAAGCGAGCTACATTTGGGGAATGTCGTCAAAACTTTCTGAACCATGCTCTTTAGAATATCGGAAAATGCAACTTTCGTAGAACATTTGATATTCAGAAAAAGGATTGTGGTCGACGTCATGCTTCAGAATTGGATTTGTGGTCAAGTCATCTTCTAAAACGTTCATATTCGCTAGAAGATAGCAGGGCATCTTTGAAAAGTCTGTAATACGGTGTTCAATTCACTAGAAGTCTCTGGGTCTCTTTGGAGGGGTGTTTCTCCACCTCCAAAGAGACATCAGTACATTACTGCAAATGGTACGGGACCCCTAAAGCTCGGGGGCCCTTAGGAGTTGCTCTAACCCCAACCACCGTGCGTTACGCCACTGAACTGATAGAATAGTTCAACTGTTCAACTGAAGTAAAACCTACAGTATCTATCAATTAACTATAGCCTGCATGCAGACCCTGAAGAGAAGTGAGGTCCTTCATCTAGTAGAGTCTGCACATCAGCAACATAAAGCATGTCCATAGTCATGTGTGGTTCCCAGGCTCGAGGAACCAAACCTCATTGGTGGAAAGATATATCTATTGTTCTCTTTTAGCTCAATTGATTGATAAATATCTTCAAGGAACTCTAGTCATTTTTCCTAGGGCAGTCATAAGAAGGATCAAAATTACAGGGTCTGTTTCTTCAAGCATTCCTTGCACGTGTCGTCTCTTGGTTGGCCTTTGTTTGTCGCCATTTTCATGCTTTGAAGGACATATGTCACGTTAGCAATTGGTCAATACAACGAAGAGTGTGGAGAGGAATTCCATTGTTTTGTGACTTTTCATTTCTGCTTCACGAACTTTCCTTGCAATGAAAATTCAGCCTCGATCCTGTGCTTTGTAATAAACAATAGAGAGAACTGTGTTGTGTGAACCAATCAGGTTCATGACATATTGTGCTTTAAGGTAATCAAAACACCCCCACACAATGGGATCAGTTTTGCTAGGTTTGTTTATGCACACGCCAGCTAAATCAAAATATGTCTATGCTGATATGAGCAGACTCGCTTTGTGTCGCTGATTCACAGACTCCACTGGAGGAGGAACTTCACTTCTTTTTCAAGGAATCAGTTGAGTCTGCACACAGGGCTTTGTGGTTTCGGTAAAGGCCAAATCTGATTTCAGGCAGTCTGAAATTTCAGTGGGCCCGCTAAGGACCCTGGGTGATAATGACTCTTTAAACTCCACAGTGATAAAAATGAAACTTTATCGAGTTATCTTTTCTCCGATTTTTCTTTTTGTAGATTTCTCAACTCACGTGGTAGATGCATCTGAACTTTGACTTTGTTTAACTGTATACAATTTAGACGACTCACTACTTCTATGCAAATAACAGCCAAAAGAGAAACAACAGTGCGATCCAAAGAAACAAACGAGATAAGAATTGTTCTTCTTGTGCTTGAGGTGATTCTGGGTTTCCTGCAAAAAAAGAGATTTGAAAAATTGATCCCAGGACATCGATAAATGTGTTCTTTTAACATTCAAACAAATTTGATCGTTAATTTAAAGGCTCCTCAGATAATGGTATAATTTCCTGGGAAATTCACTATTTGTCATATTCTGCAGGAAATTTTCAAAATATCTCTTAGGCAAGCAGTACCACATCTAGTTGCATTTCATGTAAATCTAGGATCTATCTTCAATAATAAAACAAATAATAAGATCACAAAATAACTTGATAAGCGTTGTTGCCTATGTCCAACTTGAATAGTTTCTTATATCGAGTTCCAACTTCATCCACATCTGATATTTGGTATCTAATAGATATATGGGATGTTTAAAAGCGATATGCTGCAATATATCACTAATCATGTGCCAGCAGCTTCTTCATGCAGGAAATTTAAGTATGAGTTTTGCTCGGTCGCATGCTGAAAAATATTTTTGTCATGCCCTGATTTCTACGATACCATTCCTTGTACCGATTTCGCGAAAATGCATGCCCAAATCTTAAGCTAATTTTTCGAACCTTAAACTTTTTCAAAGATAGAATATTCACTCTGTATACCAAGGTCCTGTTCTTTATAGAATCTACTTTGGGTACTGTATGCTGCACGAAGAAAAATCATGCAATAGTGCTTACTTGGTGTTTCATTGTTTCCAAATGCCTATAAAGAGAAGAATTTGTGAATAACGTTAGATGGAACTGGCATACAACATTCCAGCAATTAAGCATTAATAGCATTGTATTCAAACTTTATCTACATTTTTACAATGGGTAACAATGTTGTTTATTTACATACTGTCAGACAATCTGTCAAACCCTCTTACAAAAAGAGAAAATTGGAGCATGACACTAAGGGCCTGTTTATATGAGGCGGGCTGGCCCGTTAGCGAGCTGGCTCACCTTCAAGTGAGATCCTGCTTACCTGGTCACAACTTTGTAAACATCAGTTTACATTTATATGTATGCCGGGCTGGCCCGCCTTGCCAAGATCCCGGTTGTCGACTACCGGGATCCCGCCTCAAGCGGGCTCTCATATAAACAGAAGAAACGGGCCAGCCTGCCTGTGACGCATGCGCAGAATCACATTTGGCGCCGTGAGTCAGAAAATATTTCCTTGTTCTTTCAATTTTACACAAAAGAATGATGGCACATGGCTACTAATAGCCGGGCTGGCTTGTTGCTGGTTCATTATCAAATCTCTCATATAAAACCGGGCTGGCTTGTTGGCGAGCCAGCTCGCTAACGGGTCAGCCCGCCTCATATAAACAGGCCAAAAGTACTCTTTCTTTCAAAAACATTACTTGATTTTGTCATTGCTGGAGAGCTGTTACTTTTGCAGCACTGGCCTACCTATTTTCCCTTCTTGTGCCATCAATCAGCAACCACTTGTCAGATTGACTTTAACAAGGTCTTAAACTCTAAATTGAATAAATGGGACGATACACCACTTCAATTCAATGGCCTCGTTTTGGAATTTTATTAAAAAGTTCTTCCTGTTGTTCATGTTGAAATTTCAAGCCCGGACTCAGATTTAGCACCCACACTTTAGTTTAGTTTAGTTACTAGCTTTTACACTGCTAGCGGAACATTGCTGTTAATTGAAGCGCAGTATTGAAATTACAACTCCTCCACAGCAGCCTCACAAATGGGGCACAATCTTATTGAGACACCCTCCAGTATATTTTGAATTGTGGCGACTTGGGAACAACCCCTATAAAATGAAGTTAAAATTTGTACAAACTCACCGTCGTAAAGAAAGCAAAAGGGAAGGCTCCTATGCCAAATGAAAATTGAACTCCACCGGGGTTTCCAAATCCAAACCCTTGAAATGGCTGAAAAATTAGAGTTAAAATGGTGAATCTCTTGATTGATTGAAAAGACTGCAAACAAATTATTTAAATCCAAGACACTGGCTATAACAGTCTTAGCTTAGGGATTGAAGGTCCTTCATTCCATCAACCTTCTAAAGGATAAGTTAGGCACACTCAACTCAAAATGGCTCACACATACAGTATTTATCAAAGGGGCTGCATATTACAGAAACTTCACGAATAAATGGATTTTCAACTTTGTTGATAAGCTAATGCAAGCAGATTTCTTATACTGTTGCCAATTTTAGAGATGGATGCTAAGGCACAAAGTGTCAGATGCTAGGGTTGAATGCACTAATGGCCACTACTGCATGGAGAAATTTTCCAGTATGCCACACACACTGATAAGACTTCCCTGCACATTATTGACAGATTCTATCAAGTGAAAAAGTCTTGAAAAACATACCATATTTAAACTTAATTGGAACTCTTATCCTCCAAGATTTTAAGCAATTTTTGCTTCGTTCCCAAAAATGTAAACAAGGTCTTCCTCTGTATCATTTTTTCTTAGCTTCATTCATTTTCTTGTGGCATTTTTTCCTCATAATTCATTTATCTATCTCATTTAGCCCTCCTTGTTCCTCTTTAATTTCATTCTGTACGGTATCTAATATGTGCATCATAGGGCAACCATAACTCATCTGATGCCGAATCCTGTTGCGTTCTCATTAATACTTCATTATATACATAGATCATTCTGATTTGCCTTTCAAACCCATTCTTCACTTTCCTATCTGATGAAGAATTACGGTAAGCTCAAAACGTTGTGTTTTATAACATTCATACATACAGTACTGTACTTGTTGTATTTTAAAAAATTATGTTTACATACTGTAACGCCTAATGTACAGTATCTGAAAAAAACAAACATTTCTATATTTTACAGCTCCTTCAAAGTCAGTCCAAATTGGGCGATCAAAATACTTTCTGATTCCAGTTCACTTACCTTTCAACTCATGCACATCAGATCAAGGTCAGTTTCCATGTCATTCCAACAACACAGTTTTAACATGAGCACAATTTGTTTTTTTGCAAAATATGCCTCCTGGTTCCTATCTCTATGATTTCACTCTTGACCTTTACACTACCAAAGAAGATTGAAACAAGTTTGCTAAGCATAAAATCTCTTTTTCCAGCAAGGCTATAGAATAATCCGTACTCACATTAAAATTGTTTTCTGGTTCTGGTCTTTGTGCTTGGGGCCTTGGTGGCAATTTCTCCCTGCAAAAACCAAGAATGTAAAATCAACATTTCAAAACTGAAATAATTGATTTTACAGGGTGTCCCAAAAATTTTGTCCCATTTGTGCAGCTGCTGCAGTTTTTACACAGCTGCATACAGTAGGTCAGGCTTCAACTTAGAGTTTGCGACCTTGGAGTCATCTGACAAGTGGTTGCTGACTTATCACACAGGAAAGGAAAAATTTGTGGTTACTTCTAACACAGCACTTCTATTGCTCCCCAGCAATGTCAAATAAAGTGAAAGAAAGGGTTCTAGCGTCATATTAAAACTTTTGGTAAATCTGTCAAAGAGTCGGCAGTGTTGTGTACAGTATTTATAAGAGAGGACTTCCTACCTTGTAAAATATGTAGTGAAAATTTTAATATGATCCTAGAACCCTGTCTTTGAGAACAATACAGTATATGTGCTGTTTTTGAAGCAACCACTTCTTTTGCCTTTTCTCTGCTACAAATCAGCAACCACTCGTCAGATCAACTAAAACCAGGTCTCAAGCTGTAAGCTGAAGCCTGACCTACTGTATGCAACTATATAAAAACTGAGGTAATTGAATCCACGGCTCCTCCACAGCTGCCACACAAAGAGGGTACAATTACAGTATATTGGGACACCCTGTTAGAATCATCAAATACAACCATGTTTCGCATTTTTTATCATTATCAAAACTACAGAACAAGTTTACCATTAATTTCTAAAAGTTTTATCTATTTCTTCAGATCAAGCTATCTCACCTGGGATCTTTTCGTTCTGGGTTGTCTTTTCCATACAGAGGAATAACTTTGTCTTTACTTATACCAGCCTTGCAAACAGGACATACTGGTCTGTTTGGTCGTGTTTCTAGCCACTAAAATGAATGAATGAATGACAATTTACTGCATCGCAGAAACAATGTCCAGATCTTGGAGTAGAATAAAGAGTGCCTACTGTAGATGTAATTTCACGTATTTGAAATCATAATACAGAATGACCTTTCTGCCGTCAATGAAAAAGGTGCTGTTTGAAAGGTGTATCCCTCTTCTGAAAAAGGGTACATGACTTTTTCAAAAAACTGAATGTTCATGGATTTTTACAGTTTTTCTTGCAAACAAAGGATTTTTGTCAAAGGTATACAGGATTTTTACCCTTGGTGCTGTTTATGTTGCATCTTGTGGGGTTTTCAACATCCTACATTTTGCTAGTAAACAAAACTAATAATTATACAACACTTGTGAGTCTGCAGGCAGCAAATCCTACAGTTTAATCATTACTTATTCTGCTGGTTGACAAGTCTGTACTCTCGGGTGCCTAATACAAGGGGGGTCTTAATAAATGGGGGGTGGGGACCCCTCAAAGAAACTAATAAACAGGGGGTCTTAATAAATGAGGGGGTCAGAAATTCGCAAAAATCGGGTTTTTACGTTATCTACTGGAGACAAGTGCAATGACTACAGTAAACAGCTGCAGATAAGTAAAAACAACAATGTGTACCACTTTTACACTTTTGACAAAAAGAATTCTTTCCTCAACTGTTTTTGAAAGAAAACATTTGAATTAGTTTACGAGTGCACTGCAATGGTTTAAATTTCGTATAGAAATCAAACTAACCTTTGGACATCCTTTTGCCAAAATTAATAAACGGGGGGGGGGGGGTCTTAATAAGGACCGGGGGGGTGGATAAAATTTTTGAAAATTAATAAGCGTCCCCCCCTTGTATTAGGCACCCAAGAGTAACACAGCTGACTGGCCCCTTGAACAATGCAATCCTACTGTTATGTGTTCAGTTACCATATTGTTTTCTATGGTGAAAAACGGGACACCTTTTTGTATGACCTATTGTCATCAGGACCCCATCAGATGCATGACTCCATCAACTGATTTGATAACAAACAACTCTTTGGCACCTAGCCTCACGACATAGTCCCAGATATCGCAAAATAGCAACAACAACAACAATAACAACAACAACAGCATTTCCTTTTTGCTCAATCTGGGCCTTATGGACTTTGATATAAATTTTTGATGCACACGTTTACGTGTGCCCAAACGTGTGCCCTTTGGAACGAGGCTGCAATGTAGTCTCGGAAGCAAGGCAAGTGACCTTCGACAGTTGGAAATTCTCAGACAATGCTGCGGTGAAGTTCATGGAAGCTAATTGGCCTTAAAACTAAGGAACAGAGCGTCAGAATGTCTTCGGACGCTCGGACAATGTCCGCAGGAAATTTTGGATTTCGACAAAGCTCACAGGAAATTCATTATCTGTAAATTAAATATTTTTATCTTTGTAGTGATTTCCCGAGAATGTTTTGAAGAATGCTTACTGATAGCAGTCCCACCTGCGTAACGGACTAAAGTTACCTTTAGTTCAAGAACTAAGGGCCCCCGACCTCTAAAGGCCCCGAAAGAGGCCAAGCAACAAAAATTACTTTGTTGTTTTACTGTAAAGCTGGTGCTGTTGCTATGATAAAATGACCAAGAGGCCCAATTCCTGTATGATTTCTCACTCCAAATGAATGGAAAGCGTGTTGATTAACTGTAATCGACAATGGATGTGTCACTTTTATTGCAGATTTACGCACTTTTCCGTCAACAGAAGCCTTGACCGGCGCAGTTGCCAAATGAGGGGATGGAACATTTCTCTGTTTTGTCAAAATAAACTTGGTGAGCCTGAAAATTGTTCCCACTATTGAATATTCATTGCATCAAGAAAATTCATAGCGTCATGAAAATTCATAGCTACAGGAATTGGAATGCTTCAAATTCTAGTTAAAAGCTTTTAAAGACTGAAGCATTTTTGTGATTTTTCTCGCCTTCTTACCAGGACTAAAAATAAGAGAAAAATCAACTTTGCAAAAATTTTGTGGTTGCAAAATGGCTAAAATAGGGCCTAAAACATTTATCAAATCATAAGGACTCTCCTCACACAGAGCAATAAGAAATGGTGGTGTCACCTTTCCCGAGAGTTATAAGACATTTATTTTCAAGCAAATATTGAAGATTTTTTCAATCCCATGGCAATAAAGTTACCAAGGATAGCTCTCATCCTAGAGAAATGGCATTTTCTTTGTTGTTCTGTGCGATGAGTCCTTTATGATTTGATCGATATTTTAGGCTCCTTTCCAGTCATTTTGCAAACATGAAATTCTTATAAACTTGAATTTACCTATACTTCTAGTGCTGCTAAGGCAGCGAGAAAAGTCACAAAGATACTTCGATCTTTCGGCTTTTAACTAGAATTGAATGATTCAAATCCGTGGGGTAATCCTTGTGCTATAAATTTTCAAAAGTGGGCACTTTTTTCTGGCTCATGATTGCAAAAGTTCGTCTCAAAAATTTTCATCCAGGCTTTTGATCCAATGCTTGATCGTTTTCATTTTGATCGATTCAGTTGTTGTGATGGAGAATTGACAGGAAATTTTATAGCAAAGAGTTTTCGTCCGCAGGAAATAAAAAATTTTCTGACGCTCTGCTAAGGAACTCCTGATTCACAGTGAAAGGTTTGTTGATTCTTGGATTGAGGAAACATTTGTATGGATACTTGTGGCTTTTTTTCATGGCTAATATCACTGTAAACTTGAATTCTGAGCTGTTTTAACATTGGAGGTTCGAGCCGGCAACTTAGGCCCATCCGCCATTGCCTGGTGTTTGTACCGTGTTGCTATGGTTTCCAAATCTAGTTATGAAATCGACAGGGAAAACTTCATCCCAAATTTTAGTATCAAAGTCCATAAGTCGTAGTTTGAGCGAACAAGGACAGATTTTGTAAGAACCAATCAGCGCCTTTGTTTACAAAATCGTTTTCAGCCCTCGATCAACTGTGTGTGACGTCACATAAAACAGGGAAGCTGTGGAGAAATTTTTGCAGGAACCGCCCTCTGGGTTTGCGGCGGCGTGCACGTGGTTTTCGTACTCACTCGAAACTTTTTTTGGTTTTCCATCTCACCATGGATATTTCTAAAATCCTCCCGCTGGCATTTGCGATACGACGTCAAAAACGACAAAAAATCTCAATTTTAAATCACCAATACTTTCCTCCATATTTCTCCCTATGACCCCTTAGGCCCATCCCAAACATCCTGCCATTTCCCCCCATTTCAGCGCTTCTCGGCATCTTTTCAGTCGACGAAGCACTGAAATAAATCAACCTGAACGCAGACAACGGAAGAAAATTTCTTTTAGCACAGTGTGGGGGAGTGCTGCTCATTCAACATGAGAAATGAGCGCGGAATCCCCTTCATCCGGAAGTAGATTTTGAGTGGCCTTCCTCGTCTTGACTTCGAGTCAAGGGGAAGTAGATCAGTTGTAAACAAAGATGGCAACCAAATTTCTACTGTCTACTTTTTCCAGAGGCAAGAATATTGCAATTATTTCATTTTTTCGGGTTATCATTTGGTTGCAGTTTCAGACAATAAAGCGGCTGCCTATTGCAAACCTAATACACAGGCCGTTTTAAACTTTTCCGTGCGGAAATTCTGCCCTCAAGGTCGTTAGGCCTTTAAGGCCAGCCAAGCTCAAATACGACCCCTGGCAAAGGGGATCGTTCATTTTTCAACATTCATTCATCAATTTCATGAAAAGTGATCTTGCATGGTACGTGTCTTCTCGAATATGATTGGTTCCTGCAAAAAATTTGGCGGGAAAAGCTGGGGTAAGGAGTACTCGGATATTTAGGCCCGCGTTCATTCATACGTGCTACGTTGCCCTTTGCCAGAAAAATGCCAAAATTTAAAAAAGAAATGCAGTAATCCCTTCCATGATGAATGGATCAGTGAATCAGTTGAACTGAAACTGATAAATCAGCGAGCTTGTGGACTGGCTGACCTGTTCAATGCATTCAAGAAAGTTATAGCAGCAAGAGGGATGAGAGTCGACAAAGTTGGTTGTAGTATTTGCAGTTTTTGTTTGGGGAAGTGCTGGAAGAAAAGAGAATTTACAAGGCACCTTACAGATCTACAACGTCCAGTCGTTGAGAAAAAGGTTGGTAAGTTGAAAGGTTGGTAGTAAATTGCCAGTCTAAAAGGGAAATAGGATGCATTGTCGGGTAGAGTAAGCTTTGAAAGAGAAGAAAAGTACCATACAACACATACGACGATTTGCTTGGATAAAGACTTGGCTGCCTTCTTTTAGTAGAGTTATACCACATATTTTATGGGGCAACTCTTACTCACAAGCACCCTAAAATGTTCCTGAGAACACTAGGGAATGTTTTCAGATTCAATTTATCAAGATCCTCCTTGGAAATTACTGTACACTCAGTACACTCATTCCTTTTATAAGAAACAAACATCTGGGGCTGGTGAAAAGTTTCTTAATGTTGAGAACATCATTTAAAATGATTTCTAATTCTTAAAAATTGAGCCACAGTCTCTCATAAGTGGTTTCTCATTATAAAAATGAGTGTATAGCCCAATGAAAAAGTAATGATAGTTTCAATTCAGCATCAAGGGACGACAATACTAATTTTACATTTAAGGCAAATAAAAACATCCTGAACTAATTTGTAGAGCAAAGTTTTTTAAGTTTCCTCAAAAATTTGCAAGAACTATTTATGATAACAAGGCACAACAGTAGAACTAATGTTGAAAATGATCATACAATCATTAAATAATATTAAAAATGTTCTCTCAGGCCATGACTTCTTATTGTTGATCTGATAACAACACTTTCCATTGACATATTGTACATAGCTAGTAAAAAAATTAATGTGAGTAGGATGAAAAGCAAGCTTTCTTTAACCCACTTACAGTATCTGAGGAAAAGTAGGTCCAGTTTTACATGCTCAGTCAGGCATAATTTTACTAATTTCTAGAACTTCAAGCTGTTTCCAAAGCATGATTTCTGTAATTCTCTCCAATAAATATGATTTGCAAGAAATCATCAATTATGGTTCTACTCTGCAGTCAAATAAAGTCAACTGCTATATTTCAAGTGTTCTTTCCATTCAGCTTCGGACACTACTTGGTGATGGTGACATTGAAGAAAACCAACCAAAAGATAATTTGGCATATCTGGATGTTGAAGATGATGTTTCAGTACAGCCAGTCAGTGAGTTCAGTTCTGACAACCAGTTGGCAGCAGACAGTCAGTCCACAATCACACTTAGCCATCCAAGCCAGGACCCTTTCATGGATTCAGAGGAACTTTTTGAGCAACAAGAGAAGGAATTTGAAGACAAGGAATGTCAAACAAATGATGGCATGTTCTTGTCTAATGCAGACTACAAAGATTTGATGAACAAAGCTCAAGGATACTGCAATTTTCAAGAAGAACTCACTGCAATCAGATTATCTCTTTCAAGTGGGTCATACACTCCTGAAATGGATCCCGATGCCTTTGAGAGCTTTTGTAGGCAAGTGGGAGCAGAAAAGTTGTTTCTCACTGTATATGATGGTATGATCTCTAGCAGGATGTCAGAAAATAGAAGGAAGCTGAACAAAACCCGAACCATGGTTATAATCTACATGATGTTGTATGGGCAGTCCCAGAGATGTAACTGGTTCCAGGTTGCTTTGTCAAGGACTCTGCAGCAGTTTGGAATTACTGAACGAGGCTTAGCATCTCTTATGAATTTAGGGATCGCTGCGCATCCACACACCGTTAAAGCTTCTGCAAAATTATCTGCCTCATCTCACACAACCAACCTGGCCAGTTTCTTTGAAAACATTGTGGCAAAAAAACAGTTCCTTGCTATATTCATAGACGACTACCACAACATCCATACAAAGCACCGACCTGAAAGTAAAACTCAAACGCAAGCAATCCACATGGCCACTCTCCTTGTCAAAGTCTTCCCTAATGTTGCCGCCATCCCAAAAGTTCAAGATCAGCCACTTTTAAGTGAGCTTCCTGTCCAAATAGATACCATGAGTAAGATATTATTAGAGAATTTGCAGTCACTGTCAAAAACGTATGCACAAAACATGCCTGATTGGGTGGTTGCCAAATACTTTGACCCAGAAGCTCAGAGACATAGACTTGCTGTACACGATTACCAGCAGACAGAGATACGTCAGATGAGATGTATGGATAACTGTAAATTGGTAGACAGTGTTGAAATGCCACTCAAGTCTGCTGATGATATTCTTGCAGCTTTTAAGCATATGCTTTCTTCTGGTCTTTCTAAATATCTTGACCATTTCATTGCTCCATTTGTTGGTGACTGGCCCACCCAGTTTTATATGCGCAAGATAGCATATTCTGATGGAGATGATTCTGCTGCTAGTAAGAGCATAGCTTCCTTCATTGGTCCCCTACACATTTCGATAAATTCTAGAGAATGTGTTCTGATGCTCTTCCATAAAATCTTTGCAGATCTTTATTCCTTCTTGTTTGGCAAAAAGGCAAAGCTTGCAAGAAAGCCTCAACCTTGGAGAATATCTCTTCTGTTGGAAATCATTTACGGTGGTTGGACCCTCATTCGTGACATGGTACTCTCTGTCTTTTCTCAGTGCAAGGATGTGCAATATCTTACCTTGTTGAACCTCCTTGACAACTATGCACCACTGGTTTTGAGTATCTATTCCATTGTGTTCAAGTGCAATGATCTTGAGCTTTACTGTCAGTCTGTTTTGCGTTGCTGGGTCATGTTGATGGTGTTTGGGAGGCGTCACTATGACAAAGCTTTATTGGTTGCCCTCTCCATGTTCAGATATTGGAAAGACCATGGACATCCATTCCATGATACTCTTGCTACATCTCTAGCAGCTTTTGATGAATATCCGGTGGAAAATTTTCATTCTGTGTTGAGAGCCAGAACAAAGGAGGGTAACACTGCAGAACAGATAAGCCTCAGAGCAAAGGAAATCGATGCCTGCAAGCATGAGTTGCACAATTTTAAATCCTGGTTTGTACCACCAAAGAAGTTCAACTTCAGCAGCAAACGAATCAACAGTTTGAAGGTGAAAGCTGCAAAGTTTCTAACAACCAAATTTCAAATGATTATTACGAATCCTGGTGCAGCAACTGTTCTTCCACGAGCACCAAGACAACGTAAAGTGGTCACTAAATGGAAACTTCCAGATCTCTTTGATGATGAAGTTGTTACAAACAAGGTTTTACCACTTGGATTCACATCCTTAGAAAATCCACCAGATCCTGAGAAGTAAATCACTTATTCTCTCTATCTTGAGTAAAAGTAAATTCATCAAAAATTCAAAGCTTCAAATTCACTTTTACAATTTTATGATAAATTAAATTTCCATAGGAGAAAATCTGAGAAAAAAGAACAAAGAAAAATTTGAAATTCAGCAAAAAATTTCCAAATTGTTTCACAAGGAATTTTGAGTGGTAGTTCATGCAAAAGACAGAAATGAGATTTGTCACATGCAAAGGTTCTGAAAAGTCCTCCCTTAGCAAAATACTTAGCATGTTGGGAGCATGCTTCAAGCTTGATATTAACTTGATTTGAGTATGATAGAGTATGCTTGAGGGCTTGATTTGAGTAAGAATTTTGCAGCACCTGCACCAGCTTACGGAATGTATCTTTTGAAAAAGAAAGCAAACTCTATCAAGCTTGATTGTAGTATGTTTGAAAATGACTTTAGCATGTGATCACTGTCAAGCTTGATTAAACTCTAATCATACGTGCAAACTGGCCAAAATTGTGTTAACATACTCATTTCAAGCTCCTTCAAGCCAAAATCATGCACCTTTCAAGCTTGCTGTAAACTGAACCTTTTTTAAGGCCTGATGTTTTTTTGTTGCTGACCTGCAGAGATTTGCACTGATCTGTACTACTGTGACTGAATGAGCAAGGGTTATCTGCACAGAGTCATGAGGAAATTCAAGTGTGACAAAGCAAAGCTCTGTTTGCTACAGAATAAAATTTGTTTAGAAACATAGATCAGCCCCCTCCATCAAACTTTCTGTATTTTGAATCAAACTCTCCTTCTTGCAGACTATAAGCTTATTGCTCCTACTAGGCACAGAAAATTGAGGATTCAAACAACAATTAGGTGAAAACTCCTCCTGGCTCTGGCTCTTGGATTTTTAAAAGTTGTCTTCAACAATTTTTGGGACACCATGAGGCTCTTTTACAAACATGCTACACATTTTTGTTTTATAAGAAACTGGTTTATAAGAAACTAGTACTAAGATGGCCAAAATTTTAAGAAACTCTAGTACTATGTCTGAGAAGTACTAAGAAATTTTTCAAAGTTAAAAGCATGAATTTTATAGCAAATAGATCGTCGAACCTTTATTATTGGGAAATATTATCTAACCATTTGTGTTTTCAACATAACAGAACACTGTTTATTCCTATATGATGTTTTGAATATCAAGAAACATATCTGTAGTAGTGTTAGCGACCACATTGACAATTCATGCATTCAAAAAATAAGAAACCAATTAAGAAACTTTTAGTACTAAAATGGACAAAATTTCTTGTTGAATTAAGAAACTTTTAGTACTATGGCCTGATCCTAGTTTCTTATAAAAAAACGTGTATTCTTTTACAAGGATTTTCTGAGTAGTTTCTACATTAAAAAAAGATGTTAAGAAAACACCATTGATAATAAGAATATCTGTGAAAAAATGAAAAAGGCTTTCCCTTGGAAAGGTGCGTGAATGCATACCTCAATTTTCATTGTGCAGGAAATGTGACAAGCTTGGATGCAATACCTTGAGTCCCTTGTGGCGAATCAACACTGGTTGTGGTCACAGCTTCCACATTGAATGCACTTTGCCTACTGTGAGTGTCTGCCCGGTATGCCATGCAACATTGCAAAAGAAGATGGAAACCCTTGGGAAAGCTGCAAATCTTGCTGTCTTCAAGCCCAGTGAGAAGACAACTGATGATGAAAACAACGACAGTGATGATTGTGATGTCGATGATGGCACTCATAGTAACGTCCAGGAGGATGATGTCGATCAAGACGAAGACCTGATAAATGATGATGATGATCAAGAGGGACCTGATGCGACCATTGTTTTTAGTCTTGTTGGTGAGATCGCTAGATGGCAGCATGCATCCACGCCTAGCCAATAATATGAAAATAACCTTCAAGCAATTCTTCATTGATTTTACTAGTCTCGGCAGCGCGTGTTTTCTTTCAATGGCTTTCTTTCGCACCTTTTGGGGCTGACTCCGAGTCAAGACGAGGTAGGCCACTTAAAATCTACTTCCGGATGAAGGGGATTCCGCGCTCATTTCTCTTGTTGAATGAGCAGCACTCCCCCACACTGTGCTGAAAGAAATTTTCTTTCGTTTTCTGCGTTCAGGTTGATTTATTTCAGTGCTTCGTCGACTGAAAAGATGCCGAGAAGCGCTGTGAAATGGGGGGAAATGGCAGGATGTTTGGGATGGGCCTAAGGGGTCATAGGGAGAAATATGGAGGAAAATATTGGTGATTTAAAATTGAGATTTTTTGTCGTTTTTGATGTCGTATCGCAAATGCCAGCGGGAGGATTTTAGAAATATCCATGGTGAGATGGAAAACCAAAAAAAGTTTCGAGTGAGTACGAAAACCACGTGCACGCCGCCGCAAACCCAGAGGGCGGTTCCTGCAAAAATTTCTCCACAGCTTCCCTGTTTTATGTGACGTCACACACAGTTGATCGAGGGCTGAAAACGATTTTGTAAACAAAGGCGCTGATTGGTTCTTACAAAATCTGTCCTTGTTGTTTGAGCGTCCATCAGTCTATCAATAGCGATAACTGCGAATATGCAATCAGTCAATTTTTGGTTAATCATTCTAGGAACTAGCCATCACAGAAATTAAATGTCACACTGAATGCAAATAACAAAGAAATGTTGATGTAAAGTACCTTGTGTAAGCATGGCCAGCTGTTGAGAAAAAAAGATTGATTACAGTAATGTTTAATATATAACAAAGGAAAAGTGAAAATGCATCACCTGATATCGCATTCTGTAGATCATACAGTACATAACATAATAATTGGATTTAAAACCAGTCGCAACAGAAAAAGTATCCACTTTTGACAAAAAATGCCAGGCCAATGAAGATGGATCATTTGTCAAAATCTTAAGTAAATCTTATATGGCAGCCTACATACAGCACTCTCTGAACCATAGGCCATTCCTTTTCCTAATTCTTGACTTGTAACCACTCTAATAGATTAAGAGACTTCTATTAAATTTAGTCAAGATATGGAGGAAGAACAAGGAGACCAAAAAGTCCAGATACTACGAACGGCAGACTGTTCGAACTCTTCAAAATAAATTGATAGAATAAATAGGGGCTAGAGTGCAGTTTAGCGGGCGGCCCCTGCGCAGTAATGTCGTATTTGACAGGATTCGAATTCAAATCAAGAGTCAGTTTGAAACAAGCGTGGTTTCTTTTCACGCAAACATATCAACTGATAAACAACGGGGGTTTGGGGGCGGTAGCCCCCAATTATCACGGAAACAAACAACGAGTTATATAACAAGAATCATCGTAACAAAGAAGCTATAATTGAAAGTCACCTAAACTGTTCGTGCTGCAGTCCAAGCTGGGTTTTGCAGGATTTTGGCGAATAAGCTGCACGTATCTCAACGCCATGTTTACTTATCAACAAACGTTTTCTCCCATGGTTAACGGTTACTCTCATTGGTCGCTCGAAAGAATCGCCATTGATTCGATGCTAATAAGCTATTGTATTATTGTTTACGATAATCTTGTTTCCCTGTGATCGCCGCCCGCTAAACTGCACTTGTCCCTAAATAGGCCTATCATTGTTCAACACGATTGGAGGAGGCCTTACTTAGAGGGTTTAGCAGGGGTCGTCTTTTGCCTGCATGCAATCTATCTTTTGGTTAAAACTTTATTTACGCTTTCAACTGCCAGCCAGTTTTAGCTCCATAACATTGCAACAGAAAATGCGGCATAATCTAGCAGCCCAAACGAAATAAAACAAATGATAAACAAATTCCTCTTGGCCTGATTTCTCACAAACGACAACTTGATTTGTTTCACTTTTTCACCCGTCTCAAACATACCAAAATAGATGACCACAAAGGCTAACAACCGCATCCCTTGCTACATCAAGGCATATGTTACATTCGAAGTTGCTGTTTTGATCACTCCCGTCTTCTTTACTTGCATTGTCACCGGTAAAGCTTGAAGGTGTTTTCACTCCAGCTCCATCATACGACGCCATCTTCTTTTGTGATCATCTTTTGAAACGCAGTTTGTTGCATATATCACCGTAGCGCGAGCCTGTAAATCTGAGGCGCCTGTATATCTGAGGCCTGCCTGTAAATATGAGGTGTCCTGGGAGTAATCAAACACCTAGTGTTATTGTTTCAAGAGCCTTTCAAATTAAACAATACTGTACAGAGACCGCCTATTGTACATACAACATTACTCTTCTGTGATCACAGCTGCCGACCGCTATTTGTCAGGGGGTACGCTGTTAATAGAAGTACTTCCAACATAAGTCAGTCGTTCTTTGTCTGTTGCACTTTAGAAGTGAAAATGAAACAAAACCGAAAATAAGATTGGGTTCTTAGGTTAGATATTTCTAGATTTGGAAAAGATGTCGCATAAATTTGAAAAAAATAGGAAACCGAGAAATAAAATGCGACCAAGATAAAAAATAAACTAAACCGATACTATTTCGAGATTTGGGAAAAATGTCGCACACATTAACAAAAATTAAGAAACAGAGAAATAATATGCGACCAAAATGAAAAATAAACTAAACTGACAGTAAGATTGGGTTCTTAGGTTAGATATTTCGATAATTTGGGAGAGATGTCGCACACATTTGAATAAAATTAAGAAACCAAGAAATAATATGCGACAAATTGAACAATAAACTAAACCGACACTAAGTTAGGGTTATTTGTCAGGGGGTACGCTGTTAATAGAAGTACTTCCAACATAAGTCAGTCGTTCTTTGTCTGTTGCACTTTAGAAGTGAAAATGAAACAAAACCGAAACTAAGATTGGGTTCTTAGGTTAGATATTTCTAGATTTGGAAAAGATGTCGCATAAATTTGAAAAAAATAGGAAACCGAGAAATAAAATGCGACCAAGATAAAAAATAAACTAAGCCGATACTATTTCGAGATTTGGGAAAAATGTCGCACACATTAAAAAAAGTTAAGAAACCGAGAAATAATATGCGACCAAAATGAAAAATAACTAAACCGATACTAGGAATGGGTTATTAGCTTAGATATTTCGAAATTTTAGAGAGATGTCACACACATTTAAAAAAAAATTAAGAAACCGAGAAATAATATGCGACCAAAATGAAAAATAAACTATACCGATACTAAGATAGGGTTCTTAGGTTAGATATTTCTAGATTTGGAAAAGATGTCGCATAAATTTGAAAAAAATAGGAAACCGAGAAATAAAATGCGACCAAGATAAAAAATAAACTAAACCGATACTATTTCGAGATTTGGGAAAAATGTCGCACACATTAACAAAAATTAAGAAACCGAGAAATAATATGCGACCAAAATGAAAAATAACTAAACCGATACTAGGAATGGGTTATTAGCTTAGATATTTCGAGATTTTATAGAGATGTCACAAACATTTAAAGAAAATTAAGAAACCGAGAAATAATATGAGACCAAATTAAAAATAAACTAAACTGATACTAAGATAGGGTTATTAGGTTAGATATTTCGAGATTTGGGAAAGATGTCGCACACATTTAAAAAAAATTAAGAAACCGAGAAATGATATGCGACCAAATTGAGAAATAAACTAAACTGATACTAAGATAGGGTTATTAGGTTAGATATTTCGAGATTTGGGAAAGATGTCGCACACATTTAAAAAAAATTAAGAAACCGAGAAATGATATGCGACCAAATTGAGAAATAAACTAAACCGATACTAAGATAGGGTTATTTGGTTAGATATTTCGAGATTTGGGAAAGATGTCCCACACATTTGAAAAAAATTAAGAAACCGAGAAATGATATCTATATGAGAAATGACATCTTTCCCAAATCTAGAAATATCTTACCTAATGACCCAATCTTCCTATCGGTTTAGTTTATTTTTCATTTTGGTCGCTTATTATCTCTCGGTTTCTTAATTTTTTTCAAAAGTCTGCGACATCTTTCCCAAATCTAGAACCATCTTGCCTAATAAACCAATCTTACTATCGGTTTAGTTTATTTTTCATTTTGGTCGCATATTATTTCTTGGTTTCTTAATTTTTTTTAAAAGTCTGCGACATCTTTCCAAAATCTAGAAATATCTTACCTAATATCCCAATCTTACTATCGGTTTAGTTTATTTTTCATTTTGGTCGCATATTATTTCTTGGCTTCTTAATTTTTTTGAAAGTCTGCGACATCTTTCCCAAATCTAGAAATATCTTACCTAATTACCCAATCTTACTATCGGTTTAGTTTATTTTTCATTTTGGTCGCTTATTATCTCTTGGTTTCTTAATTTTTTTAAAATTCTGCGACATCTTTCCCAAATCTAGAAATATCTTACCTAATGACCCAATCTTACTATCGGTTTAGTTTATTTTTCATTTTGGTCGCATATTATTTCTTGGTTTCTTAATTTTTTTTAAAAGTCTGCGACATCTTTCCCAAATCTAGAAATATCTTACCTAATTACCCAATCTTACTATCGGTTTAGTTTATTTTTCATTTTGGTCGCATATTATTTCTTGGTTTCTTAATTTTTTTCAAAAGTCTGCGACATCTTTCCCAAATCTAGAAATATCTTACCTAATTACCCAATCTTACTATCGGTTTAGTTTATTTTTCATTTTGGTCGCATATTATTTCTTGGTTTCTTAATTTTTTTCAAAAGTCTGCGACATCTTTCCCAAATCTAGAAATATCTTGCCTAATAAAGCAATCTTACTATCGGTTTAGTTTATTTTTCATTTTGGTCGCATATTATTTCTTGGTTTCTTAATTTTTTTCAAAAGTCTGCGACATCTTTCCCAAATCTAGAAATATCTTACCTAATTACCCAATCTTACTATCGGTTTAGTTTATTTTTCATTTTGGTCGCATATTATTTCTTGGTTTCTTAATTTTTTTCAAAAGTCTGCGACATCTTTCCCAAATCTAGAAATATCTTACCTAATTACCCAATCTTACTGTCGGTTTAGTTTATTTTTCATTTTGGTCGCATATTATTTCTTGGTTTCTTAATTTTTTTTAAAAGTCTGCGACATCTTTCCCAAATCTAGAAATATCTTACCTAATAGCCCAATCTTACTATCGGTTTAGTTTATTTTTTATGTTTTTCGCATATTATTTCTTTGTTTCTTAATTTTTATTAAAAGTCTGCGACATCTTTCCCAAATCTAGAAATATCTTACCTAATTACCCAATCTTACTATCGGTTTAGTTTATTTTTCATTTTGGTCGCATATTATTTCTTGGTTTCTTAATTTTTTTCAAAAGTCTGCGACATCTTTCCCAAATCTAGAAATATCTTACCTAATTACCCAATCTTACTATCGGTTTAGTTTATTTTTCATTTTGGTCGCATATTATTTCTTGGTTTCTTAATTTTTTTCAAAAGTCTGCGACATCTTTCCCAAATCTAGAAATATCTTACCTAATAACCCAATCTTCCTATCGGTTTAGTTTATTTTTCATTTTGGTCGTTTATTATTTCTCGGTTTCCTAATTTTTTTCAAAAGTCTGCGACATCTTTCCCAAATCTAGAAATATCTAACCTAATAACCCTATCTTAATATCGGTTTAGTTTATTTTTCATTTTGGTCGCATATTATTTCTTGGTTTCTTAATTTTTTTAAATGTGTGCGACATCTTTCGCAAATCTAGAAATATCTTACCTAATTACCCAATCTTACTATCGGTTTAGTTTATTTTTTATTTTGGTCGCATATTATTTCTTGGTTTCTTAATTTTTTTTTAAAGTCTGCGACATCTTTCCCAAATCTAGAAATATCTTACCTAATAACCCAATCTTACTATCGGTTTAGTTTATTTTTTATTTTTTTCGCATATTAATTCTTAATTTTTTTTAAAAGTCTGCGACATCTTTCCCAAATCTAGAAAAATCTTACCTAATAACCCAATCTTACCATCAGTTTAGTTTATTTTTCATTTTGGTCGCATATTATTTCTTGGTTTCTTAATTTTTTTTAAAAGTCTGCGACATCTTTCCCAAATCTAGAAATATCTTACCTAATTACCCAATCTTACTATCGGTTTAGTTTATTTTTTATTTTGGTCGCATATTATTTCTTGGTTTCTTAATTTTTTTTAAAAGTCTGCGACATCTTTCCCAAATCTAGAAATATCTTACCTAATAACCCAATCTTACTATCGGTTTAGTTTATTTTTTATTTTTTTCGCATATTAATTCTTAATTTTTTTTAAAAGTCTGCGACATCTTTCCCAAATCTAGAAAAATCTTACCTAATAACCCAATCTTACCATCAGTTTAGTTTATTTTTCATTTTGGTCGCATATTATTTCTTGGTTTCTTAATTTTTTTTAAAAGTCTGCGACATCTTTCCCAAATCTAGAAATATCTTACCTAATTACCCAATCTTACTATCGGTTTAGTTTATTTTTCATTTTGGTCGCATATTATTTCTTGGTTTCTTAATTTTTTTTAAAAGTCTGCGACATCTTTCCCAAATCTAGAAATATCTTGCCTAATAAACCAATCTTACTATCGGTTTAGTTTATTTTTCATTTTGGTCGCATATTATTTGTTGGTTTCTTAATATTTTTTAATAGTCTGCGACATCTCTCCCAAATTATCGAAATATCTAACCTAAGAATCCAATCTTACTATCGGTTTAGTTTATTTTTTATTTTTTTCGCATATTATTTCTTTGTTTCTTAATTTTTATTAAAAGTCTGCGACATCTTTCCCAAATCTAGAAATATCTTACCTAATTACCCAATCTTACTATCGGTTTAGTTTATTTTTCATTTTGGTCGCATATTATTTCTTGGTTTCTTAATTTTTTTCAAAAGTCTGCGACATCTTTCCCAAATCTAGAAATATCTTACCTAATTACCCAATCTTACTATCGGTTTAGTTTATTTTTCATTTTGGTCGCATATTATTTCTTGGTTTCTTAATTTTTTTCAAAAGTCTGCGACATCTTTCCCAAATCTAGAAATATCTTACCTAATTACCCAATCTTACTATCGGTTTAGTTTATTTTTCATTTTGGTCGCATATTATTTCTTGGTTTCTTAATTTTTTTCAAAAGTCTGCGACATCTTTCCCAAATCTAGAAATATCTTGCCTAATAAAGCAATCTTACTATCGGTTTAGTTTATTTTTCATTTTGGTCGCATATTATTTCTTGGTTTCTTAATTTTTTTCAAAAGTCTGCGACATCTTTCCCAAATCTAGAAATATCTTACCTAATTACCCAATCTTACTATCGGTTTAGTTTATTTTTCATTTTGGTCGCATATTATTTCTTGGTTTCTTAATTTTTTTCAAAAGTCTGCGACATCTTTCCCAAATCTAGAAATATCTTACCTAATTACCCAATCTTACTGTCGGTTTAGTTTATTTTTCATTTTGGTCGCATATTATTTCTTGGTTTCTTAATTTTTTTTAAAAGTCTGCGACATCTTTCCCAAATCTAGAAATATCTTACCTAATAGCCCAATCTTACTATCGGTTTAGTTTATTTTTTATGTTTTTCGCATATTATTTCTTTGTTTCTTAATTTTTATTAAAAGTCTGCGACATCTTTCCCAAATCTAGAAATATCTTACCTAATTACCCAATCTTACTATCGGTTTAGTTTATTTTTCATTTTGGTCGCATATTATTTCTTGGTTTCTTAATTTTTTTCAAAAGTCTGCGACATCTTTCCCAAATCTAGAAATATCTTACCTAATTACCCAATCTTACTATCGGTTTAGTTTATTTTTCATTTTGGTCGCATATTATTTCTTGGTTTCTTAATTTTTTTCAAAAGTCTGCGACATCTTTCCCAAATCTAGAAATATCTTACCTAATAACCCAATCTTCCTATCGGTTTAGTTTATTTTTCATTTTGGTCGTTTATTATTTCTCGGTTTCCTAATTTTTTTCAAAAGTCTGCGACATCTTTCCCAAATCTAGAAATATCTAACCTAATAACCCTATCTTAATATCGGTTTAGTTTATTTTTCATTTTGGTCGCATATTATTTCTTGGTTTCTTAATTTTTTTAAATGTGTGCGACATCTTTCGCAAATCTAGAAATATCTTACCTAATTACCCAATCTTACTATCGGTTTAGTTTATTTTTTATTTTGGTCGCATATTATTTCTTGGTTTCTTAATTTTTTTTAAAAGTCTGCGACATCTTTCCCAAATCTAGAAATATCTTACCTAATAACCCAATCTTACTATCGGTTTAGTTTATTTTTTATTTTTTTCGCATATTAATTCTTAATTTTTTTTAAAAGTCTGCGACATCTTTCCCAAATCTAGAAAAATCTTACCTAATAACCCAATCTTACCATCAGTTTAGTTTATTTTTCATTTTGGTCGCATATTATTTCTTGGTTTCTTAATTTTTTTTAAAAGTCTGCGACATCTTTCCCAAATCTAGAAATATCTTACCTAATTACCCAATCTTACTATCGGTTTAGTTTATTTTTTATTTTGGTCGCATATTATTTCTTGGTTTCTTAATTTTTTTTAAAAGTCTGCGACATCTTTCCCAAATCTAGAAATATCTTACCTAATAACCCAATCTTACTATCGGTTTAGTTTATTTTTTATTTTTTTCGCATATTAATTCTTAATTTTTTTTAAAAGTCTGCGACATCTTTCCCAAATCTAGAAAAATCTTACCTAATAACCCAATCTTACCATCAGTTTAGTTTATTTTTCATTTTGGTCGCATATTATTTCTTGGTTTCTTAATTTTTTTTAAAAGTCTGCGACATCTTTCCCAAATCTAGAAATATCTTACCTAATTACCCAATCTTACTATCGGTTTAGTTTATTTTTCATTTTGGTCGCATATTATTTCTTGGTTTCTTAATTTTTTTTAAAAGTCTGCGACATCTTTCCCAAATCTAGAAATATCTTGCCTAATAAACCAATCTTACTATCGGTTTAGTTTATTTTTCATTTTGGTCGCATATTATTTGTTGGTTTCTTAATATTTTTTAATAGTCTGCGACATCTCTCCCAAATTATCGAAATATCTAACCTAAGAATCCAATCTTACTGTCGGTTTAGTTTATTTTTCATTTTGGTCGCATATTATTTATCGGTTTCTTAATTTTTTCTAAATATGTACGACATCTTTCCCAAATCTCGAAATATCTTACCTAATGACCCAATCTTCCTATCGGTTTAGTTTATTTTTCATTTTGGTCGCTTATTATCTCTCGGTTTCTTAATTTTTTTCAAAAGTCTGCGACATCTTTCCCAAATCTAGAATTATCTTACCTAACAACCCAATCTTACTATCGGTTTAGTTTATTCTTCATTTTGGTCGCATATTATTTCTCGGTTTGTTAATTTTTTTTGTAAGTCTGCGACATCTTTTCCAAATCTCGAAATATCTAACCTAAGAACCCAATATTAGTATCGGTTTATTTTAATTGTTCATTTTGGTCCGGGACAGGGTATCATTTTTAGGAATTTGACTTCGGGACAGGGTAGCTTTTTAAACCTTCCAGCGGCACTTTCCTGTTTGGTCGTAGGCCAAGCACCCTGGGGTTCCCATGTCTGTGTCTAGAAACATATATATCTTCACCAGGCCAGTGTTAACGACCATACGTTGATAATTCAAGCATTTAAAACAAGGCACAACAAAATAACAACGTTTTAGTCCTAGAAATGCGAAAATCTTTATTCTTAATTACGAAACAACTTTCAAGTTCCTTGTTGAAAAATTGAAAAGCTTTATGGCAATAGAAAAAGCATTTGAGCAACATGAGTAATTTCTTACGACCGATACCAGTCAAATCCAGGACATGAAAACAAAACGAAACGAAAGTAAATTGGATACTTGTTCTCACGGATCCCCGTACGAAGTTAATTTTCAACCTTTACTATGGATTTCCTCACTGATTTCTTAACGATTTCCTCTCAGAAAGATGTCCATTCGTGAGAGATTTTGACCCCCGGAAAGGCCTATTGTTTCTTTTGAAGCCAGACCTTGTGTTTCACCTTTGTCTGTCTTACAATAGATTATGACTACTCGTCACCTATGAATAATACGTCTGATCTTGCCGACCTCATATTTACAGGCAAAACCTCAGATATACCGGCGCCTCAGATTTACAGGCTAGCGCTACGGTGGACTCTCGTTTGTTGCCTCGTTCGAAGGAGACGTCTGACGCAATGCAGCAAATCGTCCTCCGCAGAGGATAAAAATCTGTCAGAAAACGATGTCGGGCAAAATGGGTAAAATGTCCTTGAAGTGGCAATTGTCGACGAAATCAGTGGCGGCCTGGCAGGGGGGCCAGGGGGCCATGGCCCCCCAGCGGACTTTTTCGAAGGGGCGCCAAAGCTTACGAGGGGCGCCAAAAACTTTATGAAGTTCGATCACGTTTTTCCAGCACCACGTAGCAGGTTACACGGGCATTCAATACACCCCCCAGTAACGACCCCGCCGGACATTAAAAATACAGCGGGGAAGTGATGATTTTTTATTTTTTCAGCGGGGATTAAAAATGTATTGACGGGGAAAGGAAATCTTCAAATATAAACATGATAGAAATTGTATAATTTTTGACGGGGAAAAAAATTTCAACGGGAAAACAACAGAAACATGGCGGGGAAAGTTTTTTATTTGAAACTTGGCGGGGAAACAAATCTTCTCAGCGGGTCTTCCTTCTACGTTGGCGGGGCAATGTTTCTTGTGTCTATGGTTTCAGCGGGGTCGTTACTGGGGGGTGTTTCCATATAGATGCATCTGATGCAAATGCATCAGTCATTGTCACAGACAAATCATTTCGAATCCATGCTAAGTTTCGTAAAACTGACACAAAGTGTTATTCCAGTAGCCACAACTTTCATGTGAATAGAGAAATTTAAGTCAGGTAGAAAACTCGAGATGTCGGGGCATTTCTCGGCCCCTACTTTTTCATTTAGCCCCATGTACTCTGCTAGATGTCGCAGATGTCTTATCTGCAAAAATTTTTGATTCAATTCCAGTTTTTTTAAGAAAGAAAGGCATGCCTTACATCTAAAAATAAACTTCTGTCTCTTTTTTCATTGGTAAGCCATCGCCTATTTTTACTCTTATATTTTGCTTTATAGAAAGCCAGGTTTTGCATCCTCTCTAAAATTTGAGAACGATTAAATACCTTTCAAGTCGTAAAGCAACAAAAGATAAAACTGGATACATGAGACAACAAAAGATACATGTGAAAAACAAAGCAAAAATATGCTATGAATTGCCGGAAAATCTCTATTTTGGTGACCTGACTGAATGTTGCGTGTTTATATTTTTTTAAACACTTGAACTTGTACGTTATGATCAAAATGATTTTGATCCTTGAATTGATATTTCGATGTGAGGCCTGCTACTGTATTTTTGCCAACAAAGCAGCTGAGCCTTACGTATTTTTTGCAGATCAGACATGTCCGACTTATTCGGCAGAGCTTGTAGAACCAAATAAAAAATTCGGAGTTAAGAAATGTTGGAGAAATTTGCTCGGATATCTCCGACATTTCAGAACTTTTTTAACTGGCCTAGGAAATTACAGGACTATAAAATCCAGGAAGGGTAGTTGTCGGTCGAAATTCATCATAAAAGAGGGTATTACGGCAACTGTCGGCAATTAGAAGAGGGTAGCTTTATTATTATTATTGTTATAAAATTCTTTAAAGTTGGTTTACAAAAATAGCTCTAATATGAGAAGTAATAAAGACCAACTATTTACAAAAACAAAATAAATTACAGTTCATCAACAGCCAACGTAATACTTAAAATACCCTATTCACATATTTTACAACGACAATTCTCTCCATTCCATTTTTTATGCATGATTTGAAGGAACAGACGGAGGTGGCAGTGTTCTTGTCATTAGGTAGGGGATTCCATGATATGCTACCACGAAAAGATAAACTATCGTTGCCATAAGTAGTTGTTTTGGTTGGGGGCAACATCAACAGATTTTTTGATCTTGAATTATATTTATTATCCTTTTCGTGGAACATATCCCACAAGAATGAAGGATTTTGCTGTGTTAAACTGTTATAAACCTCGAGCATTAATTTTTGCAAGTTCTTTTGATGAATAGTGCACTCATTTCCTCTGTGTAACAATTCATTAAAGGTGGATGTATAATCATTGAAGAGAATTCGAAGCGCTCTCTTATGGGTGCGATTCAGGTCATTATTTGCAACCTTTCCGCAAAACATCCATATTAACGGACAGTAATTGAACTGGGACATTGTGAAAGAGTTGTACAGCAAACGAGATTGCTTCTCATTTAAATAGTGCGAGACTCTAGAGAAGGCACTGATCTTGTTGTTTGCTCTTTGACATAATTTTGCCACATGTTGGTCAAACTTTAGTTGCGAGTCTATCGTGATCCCCAATAACTTAACACTACTGACAACATCAATGGATACATTTCCAATATCGAGAACAATACTATCATCTGTCTTCAAACCGAGTAGCATAACTTGAAATTTTGATGGATTGGCTACCATTTGATTTGTTGATTTGCTTTGAACCACGAGATCGCTTGAGACATATCTTGTTCAGGTTTGAAGCCACACTTTCAAAAGTGTCATCACAAGAAAAGATGGTATTATCCTCAGCAAAAAACTACACACCTCCGAATGTTCGACAATGCATATAAAATCGTTTAGGAAAATAGTGAACAGTAGACGCCCTAGCACAGAGCCCTGGGGTACACCAGTTTTTGTTTGTAACCAATCGCTATATGTTGAGCCAACCTTCACTCTCTGCTTTCTATCAGAGAGGTAATTTGCTATTAATCTAAGTCCAAAACCATACGCTTTTAATTTAGCAATAAGTAGATCGTTTGGCATGCAATCGAATGCCTTGGATAAGTGCATCAAAATCATACCGGCAACACCTTTCCTATCTAATGTCTTACGAATAGTTTCAATGAGCCGAATCAAGGCATTTTATGCACTATGTCCTTTTCTGTAGGCACATAACAGACTTGATATATTTGTAGTTAGAAAAGAATTAATCTGTTTAGCTACCAAACGCTCAAAGACTTTGGACATCGCTGTCGCTACACTAATCGGTCTATAATTAAATTTACAGGTGGATTCAGAACTTTTGTACAACGATGATACATCAACGGACTTAAGAGGTTCGGGGAACTCACAGGTTAATAGCATCGTGTTGGAGTACTTAGTTACTGTATTTCTACGTGACATAAATCGGATATCAATTTTAGAATGTCTACTGAAATACATCCACTGGTTTTCTTCGAATTGTCTAGCTGTCTAATTTCATTCCATACATCATTAGGATTGACAGGATGAAACTCAAACGACTCATCATTTGCAACATTATTTCTAACCGACACTACACTAGGATGGTTGTCGTATTTATTGATGGCATTCAGTACAGGGTCCTGCAAAGGGACATATGATGGTGGGTCACATGAGCCTCAATAGGCAGTGTAGAAGTGATATTAACAAAGTACTCGTTAAAGCATTCTGCTATTTGTTTGTCCCAAGGTTATTCTTGAACCATTTTCGACGAGAATGATCTTCTCTTGAATATTTAATGGTTTTTTGGAAAATAACGGCTTAAAAGTTTTCCAATAGCTTTCTGAAAACCGGGCGGCAGACCCCCGTCCATCCGCAAGTCATGTACCACCCCCCCCCCTGGGGGGCTCGTTTTAATAAGCCCTTGGTATCCACTTCTGGACACCTGGAGGTAAAACTGATAGTGGATCTCTACTGGAAGCAATCAGCTTGTGTCAAACTTAATGAAGGATGCACCAGGAAAGTGACGATAAAACGTGGCGTAAAACAAGGTTGCATACTGTCACCTATCCTGTTTAATTTATACAGTGAAGTACTTATCGAAGAAGCACTAGAGAGTGCTGAAGGAAATGGTAAAAGATATACTGATTTCCGATACGCAGATGATACACTTCTAATGGCAGATAATGAAACAGCTCTTCAAAACATGATAAATGAAGTAATCAAAACATGTAAAACATATGGTATGGCATTAAATCCGAAAAAAACTAAAGTGATGGTTGTGTCAAAAAAGGAATCACCTGTTATAACAATTTTTGCTGAACAAATTAGATTAGAGCAGGTGAAAGAATTTAAGTATCTCGGAAGTTGGATTACGGAAAATGGGGACTGTTTGACTGAGATCAAAAGACGTATCGGAGTAGCTAAAAGCTTCTTTTGGAAACATAAAGAACTATTAAAACACAACATAAGTATGAAGCTAAAGAAAATGATCCTAAACATATACATCTTCTCTGTAGTCAGTTATGGATGTGAATCTTGGACATTTAATTCTGCTATCGTCAAACAATTAAACTCTTTCGAAATGTGGTGCTACAGAAGAATATTGAAAATAAAATGGACAGATATGGTTTCAAATAAGGATGTCCTCAGCAGAATGGGACTAGTTGGACCATGTCTTACAAAGGATTTGTTTGAAAGAAAAATGGAATTTGCAGGTCATGTATTACGAGGCTCTAGTGGGGCAATATATAATGAAATTATAGAAGGATATATCCATGGAAAGAGAGACAAAGGAAGGCAGCGTAGAACCTGGATTGACGATTTGAAAGATTGGACAGGAATTAAAAACTTTGGTGCATTGAAACGAACAGTTGAAGACAGAGTGGAATGGAAGTTTATGGTTTCCAACCTTCGTGTCGAAGATGGTACCAAATGATGATGATGATCCATTTCTGAATAGAATGAACTTCAATTTTTAGGTATGACACGACTGTTTCACAGCGCACTTCCCCTTACAATCTAATGCCCGCAAAGATAATGGTCAGCGGCGCACGAGAACCGTTGTTGTCGAGTCAAAAGTCAGCTGATTGCGCAAGCTATGGTGTAGCTTCTCTTGTTGAAAATAGCCAATAAATGAACAGTCTTACCGATAAACTGCTACCTAGAGACTTCAATTTACAGTTTGTTCCTTGGGGGTGGCCTAGACAAGTTCAACTCGGTCGGGTGAAGCGAATCAACGTCGAAAACGTGAACTGCAAAAATCACCTTTTGGAGTGAAGATACACCTTGTTTTTGCTGATCATTTGATTGCAAGGTTTTCAAAGCAAAGTTGTATCCCCAAGCAAAAAGCTATTTCTTTCGAAAGATTAACTTTTAAGGATGTGAAATAAATGTGGGCCATGGCTGTAGGAAAAGGAGGAGACAGTTTGGGCATAATGTTTGTGATGAAGCTCATCGAGGGGGACGCTGAGGCAGCCTCCAAAAGACGATCATCATGGAGCAGCACGAAAGATCTGAAGGTTTGTTTTTGCGATTTTATAAAAGCTGAGGACTTATTAAACGTAGTTATTTGTTGTTTTCGTCAAAGTGGCCCCATTTATTGCAGATACGTGACAACGTTGCAGGATCAAAATTTCGCTCTGCCAAGGCCATTATGGATCGTTGCGGGAGATTCCATTTTCTCAAAATTAAATTGTGTCCCCAACATCCTACATTCACAAATCGAAAGAATAACTTCTTGCCTATCAGATAAGTCTTTAGAAACGTTCTAGCATCCACGCAAAGTAGTTTACTTGTTGTTTGTTTGTGGAAGGGCAGTTCCTGCTAGGCCATGCGCTGTAATGGTCTCGATTCAAAATGGCTGCCCAAATGTTGAACGTGACAATCCAATGACATTTATCAGTTTTCCTTAATTGACTTCAGACATTTCTAGCGGATTTCTATGAATAACAGAAACAAATTTGAGTTTGGACATACAAAATTAAAGAGTTAGTTTCGACTGAGTACAACAGACAGAGAATGGAAAGATGATATAACATTTTTGTAAACTTCTTGGATGCAATTGTCAGTGAATAATCAATAACAAAATCACTTTCTGACTCTACATAATGTGATGATAATCAAACTTTTGGTTCTAATACCATAAAAATCATTAATTATTTCAAGACAATTGAAATTTTTGATTAGTTATGATATTTTATTCTAAAAAAGTAAGCTGTTTGGTGGCGTATCTCTCTGCAGCTGAATGTAACTACACGCAATGATGTAACTAACTACTACATCTGAGAACGAAAGGAAGAATCATTTTTGCATCCCTTTGAGAATGGCAATTAATACGGCACGGCAGTTGACAATTTCAGAAAATAAACTGAAAGTGTCTGTATGGGCAACTTTTGGGAATGTTCAGATATCACAACAAAAGCTGTGTCATTTTTCATGCAAGACATATCCCACATACACACACAATCAAATGCCTCCAACCCACGAATTTGCTAGAACTGTGAGCTGGAAGAAATGAATTCATTTGAAATGATAATTCTTAGCGTAAGAAACTCTTAAGAATTATCAGACAGGATAGCCATGCTAATGAGCAAAGGCCTCTACTGTATACTTTGCTGCTTTGCTCAATTGATGATTGTTTCTACCTTCTGATGGTATGCAGCTGCAATTCAACTTTTGCATAAACACGTATCATTATGATCATGGTTGCTGAAAACATTTACTATTTTCATTTGAAAGGAGCCATAGTTTTGAGGGGCAGTTCACTCCTAAAAACCTTATACACCGTTGGCAAATATCTGTTTGTTTCCAGGAAATATCCATCAAAATGTACAAAAATACTTTTGCTCTGGAAAGATCTTGTACACATTTCTAACAAGTGAAATCCTCCTCATTTAGTTAGTGAAAAATACCTGCAGTTTCTTATAAACTCTTTTACAATCATTATACGAATATATCTATTTTGTATATAAAGATTTAATGTGTAACGTATCAAATTTCCAAATATCTAAGCTACTCTGATATGTTGTATTTTTTCATTTTGAAAGTGTACTTTTTGTAATTTTGTTGCATGTTTTCCGTACCAAATTTAGACCATTTTGTTATCATTTTATGTCCTTTCACACAATCAGAGTACCTTAGGGCAAATCGCTATTTCAGATAAATTGTATTGGATTAAACTTGGCATTTACATTTCACTTTATAATGGATAGGGGCTCTGCAGTTTCTACAGCATCGTTTCTTTGCCTTTCGCAGGTCAGGGATGTCTGTGTTACTGTGAAGCCACTGCGCCTTTGCAACCAGTGCCAACTGCAATTCTTTGACTTGAATGGTAGCATACGTCCTGGTCCACTTGTTCCAGAAGGGATGAATACTCTCAGAGCAGTGTTCAGCTTCCATTCCCACAATGCCAGACCTTATAGCTTTAAGTGGAAGATCATAGCAAAGGAGGTGGAACTTCCTGCCAAGAGAGTCTTCTGGGAAATGGACAGGTAGCCAATTGCCAAAGCTGAAACACCGGACTGTCAACACAGCAACTTCATGTCTGCAGAGAACCCTATCTGCCATGAACAATTCATAGCACTGTGCAAATTTTGACAGTCGCACATAGATCTTCTCAGCCAACTTGTAATCACCAAAGAGAGCAGTTGTACCATCCAGAAGATTGATGGACTTTGGCTTAAAAGCTGAAGCAAGTGACTTTATTTGTGCTTTTCTTGTCAACTTGTGAACATCATTTCCAATCAATGCACCTGAATGGTAAACAGCCCTCTTTAATTTCATGGCATCCAAAATCATGTCCAAATTTTTCTTGAAAGGTCCCTTCATGGATTGCATTGTTTGATTGGTTATCGTTAAAAAAGTTTCAATTTCATTGATATCTTTCTTGATCGTTTTGATTTTATTTACTATGTCCTTTAATAATTTGTCTTGATTCGATAAACTTCTTCTAAAATCAATTGCTTCTGCTGAATTATCCAAATATTTACCATTGTGGCGTTGTATCAAATCCGAGTGAATGTCCTTTTCAAGATTAATTCGTTCCTGAAGTTCCATCTTTTCCTCCTCGGTCTTTTCAAGTTTCTGTTCCAGTTCTCTGGCTTCCAAAGTTTTGTCCTCAACTGACTGCAGCAATGAAAGCATCAGGTTACTTGTATTGCCCTTAGCTTCCAATATCTGCATGTCAAGACTGAGGGCAATAGCTTCAAGGGTATTCAGGTTTCTCAGCCCTATGCCAAGTGCAATATGCAGTGGAAGTACAGAAACATTATCAATAACCCAGCCTTTAGTGCCAACCAGGGGAAGGGCCTCACAGTTCTCAAAATGGCTTGGATTTTTTGAACCATTTGCATTGAATTTGTGTGCCTTGTCAACCATATTTTCAAGATGTCTACGATCAAAAATCTTTTTTTCCCTGTTGTCTTTTTCTTTGTACCTTTGCAATGTAACAGGTGCATGTGGTACCCCCTTTTGAATGTCTGACAAGGTTACCAAACAGTGCATGCAAAAATGCTTTCCATTAGGGCCTGTTAGACCAAGTAACCTTGCCAGCCACTCCCAATCACCCCCATAGCATATTTTCACAGACTGAAAATGATTGCCATGCTTATCACTACCTATAGCTTCTTTGTTAGCATGTTTGCAAGATTTGCAGTTTGAATTATAGGCTTGGTTCTGTGTGTTGTAGTAATGGGGGTAAGTCTTAGCAATTAATCTTATGTTCTTTGCACATGTTTCCAGGTCAGACGTTTTTCTTAAAAGGCCCTGAGGGGAACTTCCAAGAATGAGGGGACAAGGTAGCTTGAGGGATGCAATCTCATCACTAAGCTTTTGCAGTTGGGAAAACAGTGGTCCAAAAGCGTTTACTATGCACTCACGGGAATCTTTTGCTCCATCAAACACTCCCAGTAGTTTACTCATTTTTACAGAGTGTGTCTTCTCACAGTTTTGAAATTGCAGCAAAATTTTTGTGGAAGAGCCACCCTTATCTCCAGTTACAAGAACATGTAAACAATCTACTGGTGTGTTTGGGATTGGAATCAATTTTTTACTCCTGTGCAGTGCAAGTACACTCTTTTGGATGACCTCAAGGATGCTTGTGACTCTAACAAACGAGACTTTTTTCCCTCCTGCCTCAAAGTTGCCAGCTTCATAAACAAATTCCCCATGTTCTTTCAGACCCTCCCGCAATTTTGATTCCGTGCCTAAGAAATCAAAACCCAAGTTGTCATTAAGTGTGCGCTTGACAAGTCTCCATAAATCTAAAGGCATTTCAGCTTTTAATCCAAGTGCTACCTCTGGGCTGAGTTTGAACTTTTTGAAATCTGTCACACCTGCTTGAACTGCACTTTCGAGAAAAGCCCTCTTATCACGCCTGATCATGGAAGCCCTTTGAGATACTAAATCACCCTCATTGTCTTTTGCTGAGGCACTAGCAACAAATTTTCCAATTTTTTCCAGTTTTGCGCTGCGTGCTCGCAATGATGGTGATGATCCCTCTTGGCTTCCAGTCTCTGGCTTACGTATTACCGTCAGATGCAGAGGCCTCCCCCTTTCGTTCTTTGCAGTGAGGATACCTTCAGGGCTACGCTCCATTTTGTGTTTTAAGATTCTAGTGAAGAGAATTTCTTGGTCAGTGCTCAGATTACCTTGCAACCTTGTAAGATTTTGGTAGCGATTTGCAGTTAAATTCAGGGTACTCTGAATGCTATATAACTGAGCGTGGCAATCATTTATTTTGTCCTGTAAATCAGTGCGATTTTGTGGGTGCAGCCGACTTACAATCAAGAACAAAGATTTAAAAGAATGAACTTGCAGTTTGCCTTGATCTACAGCTGAAATAAGCACTGGGGCAATTTGGCAAACAAGAGGGTACCACAATGCTTTATCATATTCAGTTATAAAACTAAACATGAAAACGCAAACCAGCTGCATTATCAAAAGCTCTCGTGGGGCAAGAAAAGACAGGACTCGTAGCAAAATGTCTCTTGGCAAATCGAGAAAATTACCGTGAGGCCCCAGTTGCGTAAAAGTTTCAAGAGATTCGCTCGTTGGCCTTTTAGCAGTGCAGGAATCATCCTTGGGAGAAAGACGATGCCTTGTGCGCTGAGCAATAGCCTGCTTCAAATTAGACTTGCCACATTTTCCCTTTGAATCAACCACTAAAGGAAAAGTTAGGTTACTGTCTTGCTTATGCTTACATACCAAACGACGACAGGCATCGCACAAGACACCTTCTCTCTCCTCCTGCAGCCCAAAACATTTTACCAAACAGCCTTTGTTGAACTTTTGCGTATCAGTAAATCTCTTTGAGGTGCTTGATTTGCATACACAACATTTTGGCTTTGGCATTTCATCAAAATCTGTTGAAACTTTTACGCATCTTCCCAAGCTGGCAGCTTGGCCGGTGACTGGCCATACAGTGGTGAACGAGGAAGTTGCAAAATATCATATCAGCTGACATCGTGCTGCCATTATGGATTACGTAATTTAGGGCAGTGCGCTTGCGTGCTTTGTCAGACACGCGCCGCTGACCAAAGGAATCGCGGTCATTAGATTAGCGCTTGAAACAGTCGTGATGAATGTAATGATAAGCCATACACTTTGCAATTAAAGCGTTGCCATTGAAAACTTTTTCATGTGCACAATACATCGCCAGCCCTGCTAAAGACATATTTTTAGTAAAATTGGAGCTGGCAAGTCCCCTTGGGGGAGGGGGGAGTATATGATTGTGAAAGTGATTGGACGTGAATCTGGAATTTGAAAAAAGGACCCATGTCTATGACAGAATCTTTCAAGCCCTTTCCTTTCGAGCCTTTTGCGTGAAAATTCTGAGAACGCTACCCATTTAAAATTACCAGAAAGAGAGTTTTTATGTTGAAAATGAGGGGAATTCATCGTACTGTCTTGCACAGATTTCATTGAAATGCACGATAAACGGAAAGTTTATGATTACCTTTCATCAGGGTCCATGTTCTGTGTTTGTTCCACGGGGGGGGGGGTTCTTCCATAGTAAAGGTACCTAGGGATGTGCCGCCCGCAAGGGTATACTTTTTCGGACTTCTAGTCTAGCCAAAGATGTACTTTTTAGTAATTTTAGCCGAGTTAAGTCTAGGCAAGGGTATGCTTTTTTGGCAATTTTGGTCAAAGAAATGTCAAAATTCGGTAATTTTTGTGAAAAAACCCAACCTTTTTAAAATTTTGGTCCAGAAAATGCGAAAATTTGGCAAGTTTTGTCTAGAAAATGCCAATTCAGAGTACTTTTGAAGGGAAAATTAGCCTAGCCAAGGGTATCATTTTAACAAAAATTGGTCTAGCCAACGGTCACATTTTGAAGCTGTGGGCGGCACCCCCTACCCGAAATTTAGCCGAGAACCCCACCCCCGTGGTTTGTTCATACACCTGTAGTTCTGTTCTGGTTCACAGTTATCAGTGATAGTGATATTTGATTTTCTCATTTCTGACGTCATAGTCTGCCTCCCTTTGGGCAGCCTCCTTGTCGTCTCATAAATAAAGAAAAAAAGAAAAAAAGAAAAGGAAGACAGGAAGGGAAGCAGTCGCCATCTTGTTTCCCCGGTTGCTCTGGTTTGTTAGGCCTCAGAGAAATTAAGAAAGAAATGAGCATGGTATGTATATGTCGTAACTTCTAGCAACATCTATTTCACTTGGTTTAATAGATTGAATGGGCACAGCAATCAAATTGATGTTTCAGGGACTAGAGACCCTTATTCTAGCTAGCTAACATAATAGTATGGCTTAGAGAAGAGGCAGATGGAAAAAAAACGAAAATTTTTCCTAGCACACTGCAGCCTTTCAAACTTGAGCTATCATAAGAGTATGACTGACTGTCATAGCACTCTGTCTGATATGATAACTCAAGTTTGAAAGGCCGCAGTGTGCTAAGAAAAGTTCTCGTTTTTCGCGTCTGCCTCTTCTCTTTTAGTATCCATATTCATAGCCTATATAACATCAATTTGATTGTTAAAGTTTGTACGCCAACTTTAGATAAATTATTTATTATTAATATATATATTGCCCCCATCTGCCCCCCTAAATCCGCCACTGTGGTGTGCTGAATAATAATCCAGTTCACCATCATCATGATTGAGCCAAAAAAACTGCCTGACATGCTGGAAAAGTCTGTTAGTCAATGCAGGCTTGTGCAGTTTTTTTTGGCTCAGTCAGCAATAAACAATAAATATGTATTTCAGGTATAGAAAGTTGAATTTTTGTGTGCTACCAGGGTGCATTTCAGGCACTTATCTCCTTCACTTTCTCCTTGACTTATGTGCAAAAGAGTTTTCATTGACGTTCTCTCCCATGTGTTTAGTAAAATCATATCTTGTAATGAGACAGAAGGAAAGGTATAAGGGACTCCCATTTCACACCAGATATGTTTGAGTAAAATAAGAGCTGTGTTTGCCAGTAATAAAAGAATAAGAAGGAAGCTTTTTCGACACTGAAAGAGTTAGGCCTAAAATTTTGATTGAAGTTTTGCACCATTGCTGAGGTCTGCGGAAAAGACCAGCATGGGAAAGTTTCTTTGAACGATCACATCACAAGTTTTGCCCCTTTGCCCCAAATAATTGACAATGTTAGATAATTCTTACTGTATTTCAACATTTTTTTCAACCTTGCTTGCAAGATATTTCAAAATCTTGGACCTAAACATACTGCTTCATTGGAGGAAACAAATGAGTATTTGATTTCAATCTGTTGTGTCTACGCGTGCGCTGCCCTAGATCCGCTGCGACCTTACGCTAGACCGATAGAGCACATTAAAGAAGACACCATGTTTCCACTCCGAACATTCACCGAACTCTTCTACATCATTGCGAGGCTAATATACCGGGTGAGTCAAAAAAACGTGGGGCTTTTGGCAGACTGTGACATTGCATTTAGACACCCAATTTTCGTGAACTAAATTTGTCCGTGCAGCCAAGAATCTAACTTAGATTGTAAACCTTTCCCCATCAAAATCGGTCATTTAATACATTTTTTTTAAAAGATTTTCTTTGTAAGACCTTGTATCAGAGTCTGGCAAACTGATGAAATCTTTTGCCAAGTCCCTTCGGCATTTTATCTTGGCAAAAGTTGCTGGTACATGTGGTATTATCAGGGGAGAATGAGATAGTTAGGAGATTTTCTCCCCTGGGAGGTCTAATCACAACTTGCCCTGCGTACAGAATGTTTGAAAGACATCAATAATGCGTTCTGCTTTTTCTTCCGAAGAAGTTTCTTTCAAGCAGATCAACGCTCTGTAAATCGCAATGGGACATCTTCCAGACATCACTTTTCCTGAAGCCTGGTTCACACTAGGTCTTTTGAGTCGTTACAGTCATGCAGAAGGACCCAGAAGACGAAGGGCTCAATCTCTGCGTCTTTGTCTTGGGTCTTTCTGCACGATCTTAACAACCGAGAGTGTGAACCAGGCTTAACTTTTTAGGTATCCCCTGATAATGCAACGTGTACCTGCAACTCTGGCAGGGCTAAAATGCTGAAGGGGCTTGGTCAAATATTTCACCAATTTGCCCGAATCCCATACAAAATCTCATGAAGAAAATCTTTTTTAACAAATGCATTAAAGGCTGATTTCATTGGGGACATTGTTTTATGGTCTAAGTTAGACTGTTGGCTGCATGAAAAAATTTAGTTGACGATGATCGAGTGGCTCAATGCGCCACCACAGTCCGACAAATGCCCCACGTTTTTTGTGACTCACCCGGTATGATAGCTTCCAGTACACTATACAATCGAAGGCCAAAGGTCAAATGTGGAATGTCAACTTTCTTTGATTGAAACAATGAAACAAGTGAAGTGAGACAAAAGGCCCATTATACGCAAAATTTCATATTGAATGCTATCCAGTGTGTCATTTTACTGTATAATAGTGAGTGTGAGATTCTACGTGATTGCGGTCAATAAACAGTGCATCCAGAACCAAAACCGGTTACTCCCCACCTACAGTAGATGACAGAGCTAAACAGTATACAGGTGGAATTTTTTTGCTATATATACATATATCAAGTATCAAGTATCAAGGATCAAGTATATATACTAGTAACTGTTTTGACAAGAATAGGGCATGGTCATCATATTTGTGGCCTTGAAAAATTTTCCTTGCTACTTGCCCCTAGACCCGTTGTGTTTTTCAGCACCCCTCAACAAAAACCTTGGATCTGCTCCTGAGAGGATGCATGAAAGTTGGTGGCAAGGAACTTTTTACCAAGGGGTGCTGTGTTTTTTAATAGCATTCCTTAGAATTGTTAATGATTTGTGATTAGAACATTATGCATTGGTAAGAAAAGTTCCTTGCAACCATCTTCAGTATAGTCATCTGTTGCTTCAACCTTGTTCCTAAGTACAGAAACTAAAAAATTTCTAAAAACTGCTGTTGTTTGTTGTTTGTTGTTGTTGCTGTTGTAATTATCCGTCTGTAAACAAGGTCTCTGACTCAAAATTGAAATCTATCATAACATCAAAAATAGGACCATAGAAGATACAGTAACAGTTCCTGCCTTGATAATCGACAACACAAAAAAGCACATTTTCTCTGAGGCTCTGAATTTCATATGAATAACAAAGACTAAAAATCTTAGTACTACATTTAGCTTGCTTGTACTTTTCACTAATTGTTATATATACTGCTTTCTTTCCAAAGGAGGTGTTTCTAATGGTGAAGCGAAAGAAGTTGAGCATGTTTCTTGATGGAAAAGTAACCACAACTGTTTTAGAAATTAAAAAGATGATACAAGGCATAACAAGGAAAGCACCAGAGGAACAACAGCTATATTTGTACAGTGAGAAAAAGTTAATGGAGGACAACAAAACATTGGGTGATTATGGGTTAACAAACCAAACTGCAAAAGCACAATCTCCAGCACTATTAGTTGTATCATATTACCAAAATGAAGGTATGTATTGTATCTGGTGTGTCAAAAAAGTTGACACGTTTGGCAGGCTGTGGAAAATTTTGTTGCAGATATTCAAAATTAAAATCTTAATCAATCAGTCAAAAGCCAACTTATAGATGCGAAAATTTTATTTTGTAAATCATTCTTTAAAACCCAGAAATTAGAAAAATATCAGTCTGTAAAGGCTGATTTCCTGTCAATGGAATTTTTTGAATGGGTGGAAATTCTTTCGTCTGTGAGAGAAACTGTCGCTCTGAAATAGATTTGTAGTTACGGCTGAGCAGCCTTTTATTGTCTAAAATTCCACCCACTTGGAAAGTTCTGTAAGAGGCATCTATTGGAATGAGAATTCCACATTCCATTTTGGCCTGTGTGACCTACTTGCAATTGACAGGTAGTTACATTGAATTTAAAGTTCATTGCTGAGTAAATCATGGACCAGAATCAACTGTGCAATTCTTTTTCCCATACAAACCCTTTCTGGGATTTTTCTAATTTTGGGTCTTAAGATGAGTGATTTTACCAAAGCAAAAATTTAAGCTCTAGCCTTTGACTGATACATTGATATTTGGCTTTGAATATCACCTACTGTACATACTTCTTATTGGAAATCCTGCCAAGTGCGTAAACTTTTCTGGCTCCCCTGATATACCAGTTATAAAGTCTTTCCCTGAGTTAAAATACAGAACAAGTAAATTAGATAAAATAAGATATATTTATAAGCATGTGAAGGTGAACTGAAGTAAGCACAATGTTTCAAGTATAATTCATGGTCAAGCTTGGTAACAGGCTATACTATTCTCAAAACATTGTCCTTTATTCAGTTCAAATCAAGCTGCTGATAGTTTCTATACAATCAAAGTAAGACAAAAAATAAAATATTTGGCACAGAGTGTGATGATTTCACTTGAAAGCATTTTAACATATGATTGCTAAAGGATGGGATCTTGCTGTTATCTTTTGCGGAGAGGATTCCTGCTTACAGCTTTTATAAAAATTGTTTGTCATCCTGCACATTTATCTGTGCATGGGTAATAATGCATCATTGATGTCATTAATGTGGCCTCTGTTATGATCCAATTTAGTTCTTAACCACACCCACTTTGTTGTTTCTCTTCCATGGGATTGTGAGAATAGCTTTTTGTATTGTTGTATTTCCTTTGTTCTTCTCTTTTCACAACAAGGATTGAATGCTGCCATTATCCAAATACAGTTGAAACTGCCTGAAGTCTTCCGCAGTGACGTGTCTCATTTCAGACTTCCACTTAGGTTTGGAGATCAGGTGGTTTCAACTCAATTTCAATTATTGCAGTTATATAATACCTAAGAATGAGGAAAAGCCAACATTTCCAAGCCTTTCTTGCAATCCTGTTGAAGGCACAGTGCGTAAGAATACAACATAGGCAACACCAAAGGTGCATTATTGCCCATGGTCTGTGAGTCAGGCAGCTTTGATTCCTTTTTCTGCGAGAAGCTTTGAGGTTGCCTAGCAATGAACCACATGATCAATTAAGACTGGACTTGTTTGGTTGGCCTTGGTTGGTTTTGGTTGTAGGTACCATTCTGGAAAGTTTCAGCAGCATAATAGTTACAGGAGCAGAACTAAACATGGGGAACAGGGGGGGCCATCATGCCCCCCAGCAAAAACACCAAAAAATTTGCCTGGGTAACATAGGGATGACAATTTTTCTTATTTGATTGTTTTTCAGAAGGAGAATTTGAAGCAATTGATATCGCACCATTATCACAGCCTCCAGAGCCACCAGAGGTAATGAAGCAAGAATCAACCATCATGCAAGAGAGCTTCAAGTGAAGGTACCAGACTGTTTAAAGTGACATTGTATCACAAAGCTCATTCCTTAAGCGTTCTCACCACACCAATACCATGGAACATGTTATTTCAATTACAGCCTCAAAATTTTTGTCACAGAAAGCATGTTTGAATGGCGTGTGACCACTCAAGCTCTGATCAAGTTGACAGAGTCTGGAAAATTTCAAAAATTTCTGTGTATGCCAATTTAATTAGTTAAAGGTAATGTGTCCTTGTAAGTACAGCACCTTTGCGGGGGGGGCATGCCAATTTCATGTGAAATTTCATGTGATCACTCAGGCATATACTAATTTGCGATAGCAACTTTAAGTTTACTTGCGGTTGCTTTTCCAGAGCTGAACCACATCAGGCAGCCTCATTATGAAATTTGACTCTTAGTTTGCATGTGATCAGTTCAATTCTACCAATCACAGTGCGCTACTTGAGGTTTCTTCATCAGCGTCTTGTCAGCATATTTTGACAGAGTGTATACACAGCTGTACTTACATGGACACATTACCTTTAAACTACAGGGAAACCAGCAGTCTCCTTTCTGCTTATTACTTCTTCATCTTTTGGGTTATGCATAGGCTATGCATAACCAAAAAGATGAGGAGGAAAAATGCAGACGTTTTCCCTTGTTTGCATCTTTCCTTCCTTTATATTTCACCAAACATATACATTGCCACCACTGCAGTGACACAGAAACTATGCAATGTCCAAAGATAAAGAGTATTAAACAAAAATGAGAATACTGGTTTAGCTGTAGTTAAACTTTCCTCATTTTCTCTAATCAAAATTTGTTCAGATCCCTGCACTAACCCTGAAATTTATAAGCCTGTTGTACCATGGGTACCAGAGCCTCAAAAAAAAAAATAAACAAAAGAAGAAAGTAAAATGAGACTCTACCCTGTAGAGTTTACGAAATTTATTAATCCCTCTCCCGGGATGCTCAATGGAGCTCTCATGTTTTGCTGTATTCAATTAAAAGATTTGCCATTATCGATAATATCTGATCACTATCAACGATCTCAGGTTTTAGTATTAAGTTTGATATTATAAATTTTTCTCATATTGAGGATTCGATCATTCCTTGCATCCTAGCCTTAACGTGTGAGTTTGATGAGCCATACAGCTCCCTTAACATATACAGTTAAACCCTAAATTATTCTTATGTATATATATAGCTGTTGAATAAACATACTCATAAGCTCAATCTCAATGTGTAATAAAATAGATATATAAACTCAGAAAAAACACATTCTTGTAAACGTTTCGGCCAAAGCCTTCATCAGTATAACTTTTCAAAATAAGATGGAGCATACATATAGATTATGAATTTCAAAAACAATACAAAACAATAGCCGAAGCGGGTCCTACCTAATACAATGCGTAATAAAATGTGTTAAAGCAGCCGGTAATACAAAGGTGGCGGAAGAAAGATCAAAGAAAGCGCAGAGTTAAGAACTGGTGAAGTCGGTGGCTGTGTCTGTCTCGCCGAAGCTGAAAAAGATGGCATGTAACAACAAAACAAACAATAGAAAGATCCGAGAGCGGATTGGCAGAACTGAAACCCTGAAAAACAGCGTGTGTCCCTAACGAAAAGCTCAGCGCTAAAATCAAAAAAAACACAACAACAAAAATTAAAACAAAAATGAAATCTATGTATCAACCTGCCTAGTGTTTAAACCCTTAGGGGCAAAGCAATCTAGCCGATATTGCCAGAAGCTTTCCCGCATCCTATTTCCCCCCGTTAGCCTATCAATTCTCTTAACACTAAGATCCTTCAGAAACCCGTGGTGGCCTTCTTCAGTAAAATGCTGTTGAATAAACATATATAATTGCAGTCACGCGGTCTCGACATGAAGTTTTCATGTGGTTTCCGCTTCTGCAGCTCTACAAACTATTTCTGAAATATTTCTCCAAGCTGTACGATCTTGTGCTGTCGACCTTATCTGTTTAAAATCTTCCTTGCTGTTGATAGCTGGTATTGGAAATGATCTTTCCACTGGTGATATCTTTGTTTAATGTTGTTGTTGTTGGGTGATGGGTAATTATTCTTACCCATGCGAAATCTGGAGTATTTTTAATCTCATATATATTGGCATCGGTTTCCTTTCAAAACAACGGGGTTACAATGCTGTTGTATGTGACCGCTCTTCTTTTTCACTTACAACTCTGTTACGACGTTTCGTTCCTTGGGCAATAGTCTTTCCGTTCTGTCTCGCGGATGTCGTTTATTTGATTCAAAAGCTGTGTGGTAATTGTTTCATCAATGTCCTTAATACCCGAGAATTATAATACCTTCTGCTTGGCCTCTGAATCGAATAAACAAAATCCGCGAGACAGAACTATATGTTTACCTTTCTTCTTTCTTTATAAGCACATAACTTATCTCAAAACCATCTTTCGCTTGAGTCAGGCTACATTTCGCTGGCACAGGCGAGAGTTTGCCCTACTGGTTTCAGGGCAACTTTCGCAGCCGCGTTTGTTTTGACTCATTGGTTGAAACAATTTCTTTTGTCCGCAGTCACTAATCACTTTGTATTAAGATGTAACTTGAAGCAACTGTTTATATTGTATTACAAAATCTGTCCTAGTTGAGTAACTTATTCAAGAAACAAGGGCAGATTTTGTAATACAATAGCATCAGTCGCTTTGGTTCACACCTCAATTCAAAGCGATTTGCGTCTGCAGACAAAGGAAATTCTCTCAAGCAGAATTTCAAAACAAACGAAGCCGCAAAGTTGCCCTGAAACCAGTACGGCAAACTCTCGTTTGGTGCGGGCAAAGGGTGGCTTTTAAGAGAAGATAAGTGCTTATAATGAAAGAAGAGGGCTAAATCTAACGTTCTATCTCGCGGATTTTGTTTATTTGATTCAGAAACCGAGCAGAGGGCATTACAATTTTGCATATTTATTGCTCAGATGTACGCAGTCACTCCTCAGCTCCCGAATCAAATAAACAAAATCCGCGAGACAGAACTTTAGATTTACCAATCTTCTTTCGATATAAGCACATACCTTCTCTTAAAAACCTCCCTTCGCCCGCACCACACGAGAGTTCGCAGCACTGGTTTCAGGGCAACTTTGTGGCTTCCTTTGTTTTGAATTTCTGCTTGGGAGAATTTCTTTTGTCTGCATTCGCTAATCGCTTTGAATTGAGGTGTGATCCAAAGCGACTATATGCTATTGTATTACAAAATCTGCCCTTGTTTATTCAAGAGGAATCCATTCTCCCAAGAGGACAGAAAACATGAATACTTGTTCTTGTTACTGTTGTTATTGAAGAAGAAAAATCAAGGAAGTTTTGCTCGCCGTTTTAAGGTTACGGTGAATGTTTGTGACACGAAATTTGATCTTCGCTCCCTAAAGCCGAACTATTAACGGAATCTAGGTAAACTATACATCATTCGATGCACAAGAATGTGGGGATTCTAACCATATCAAAATTTTCGGCAAATATTGTAAAATGACATTTTCCGGGCAAATTTATTGCTTAAAAGAGTGTCCTATCTTCAAAAGCTATTTTGTACCCTTGGGTATGAGGCAATCTGACTCACATCAGCAGGTAGTGCAGATCTTAAGCTTTTAAAGAGTGTTTGGAATTTCTCAAATTTCGTTTTCCATTTGAGACAACATGCTGTCAAAAATTAGCAAATGATTTTTCTACCCTCCCACAGTTGTATTCGTCTATAAAAGACGGACCAGGACAAATACAAGAATTTGGGACACACTTTACAAGCTCCAAGTCTGTCCTGGCCATGTGCAAATTTTCAAATGATTTTATTGGCTCAAAGGGTACAAAAATAGCTTTCTCGTACCTGTACCTCGTGGATTTGTGAGTCCTGAGAAAAAGGGATGTTACTAAAAGGCACGGTAAAATATACATCAGGATCACATAAACCACACTAAGGGCCTGTTTATATGAGGCGGGCTGGCCCGTTAGCGAGCTGGCTCACCAACAAGCCAACCAGAATTTATATGAGAGATTCGAAAGTGAGGCAGCAACGAGCCAGCCCGGCTATTATTAGCCACGTGCCGTCATTCTTTTGTGTAAAATTGAAAGAACAAGGAAATATTTTCATACTCACGGCGCCAAATGTGATACTGCGCGTGCGTCACAGGCGTGCTGGCCCGTTTCTTCTGTTTATATGAGAAAAGTCAGCCCGCTTGAGGCGGGATCCCGGTAGTCGATAACCGAGATCTCGGCAAGGCGGGCCAGCCCGGCATACATATAAACGTAAACTGATGTGTACAAAGTTGTGACCAGGTAAGCAGGATCTCACCTGAAGGTGAGCCAGCTCGCTAACGGGGCAGCCCGCCTCATATAAACAGGCCCTAATCCGCATCAACCATAGAAGAACGCGCGATACTTTTTCACACAAACCACAAGGATTTAGGGATTTTCAGCTTAACGGGTCAAGTGGTTAGGCATGCATTTTGAAGACCGCAAACAAAAACTTTGATTGAAAAATTGTAAATCCATTGTTTCTTTAGCTACACAATGAACCGGATGCTTCTAAGTAGTCGAGTACAATAGATTATATTTTTGACTTGGCCCCGGCCAGCTTTTAACTATGTCGATTCCCTTTAAATTTCTTCCATTTTCGAAACTGCTGTTGGCTTCAAACAAGATATCATTGTGTGCCTCGAGAGTTCGGCTAACAGAATATGACGAAATCGAAAAATGGATATTTTCACCCAGAAAACGTTTACCGTAACCTTAACTCACGTTCGTAGGTTTCTGAAAGGCGCTTTCTGCAGAAATCTCCCATATCCGTGGGAAGGAATGACTGATCAAAGCCAGGTAAATTATTGAATCTAACTGAACATATTGGCAATGAAACAAGACAGTTTTCAATGTCATTGCTTTGATATTCAGGGAGCAGAATTTTTCAAACACTGGCCCTTTTTTCTGACTAACTCTGGACAAGTTTTCAGCAACAACAACAGTTGTTGGAACATACGATAGATTTATGCCTTATATGACCTATCTAAGACTACGTTCACACGATGCCGGCACATTTTGAAAATGGTGAAAATGTGACGGCTGCAAAATTTGAGTTAGCGTTCACACGATGCCGGAACAATTTGAAAACGGTAGGAAATTAGACGGCAAAAATTCGTTGCAAGACTTTGATGCCAAAGAAGTGTGCCTGCACCCTAAGAATCGATCAGTATCGTTCCAAAAGCGGCTAAAATGTTCTGTTTTCGTCATTGTCAAGTGTTTACACGATGCCGTTTCCAAAATGTGCCGGTTAGAGTTCCGTTTTCAAAATATACTGTTTTCAAAATCTGCCGGCAAAAAATGTGCCGTTTTCGTGTGAACGGGAGGCCTTTCCGTCGAATTTTTCATTTCAAAATGTGCCGGCTTCGTGTGAACGCAGTCTAATTCCTCAATAACTAAAATATGGCCACATTTCGCAATCCAACCTTGAAATCAACACAATTAGTAACCATCCAACAAAAATATGCCGTGAATTCAATAATTCCTGTTGGAATTTTATGTTTGAACACTAATAAATTCATGTTTTTATTTCTCCTCAAAATCCTCCAAAACTAGTCATTTAAAGCACAAAGCTTCCGACAAAAGAGCAAGATTTTCTGACAAATGAATAGTCTCCTGGCGGCGCTCCGCCCCCAAGCCCCCCCCATTGGCTTCGGCCCTGTTTTCCGCTTTAAAAAGGCTGTATTTATTGGAGGTGCGTATTTTTGTTCAAAAAGTAGAACTTCTCCCCTAAAATTAGCTGCTTTTGGACACTTTTTTTTACCAAAAGAACATGGGGTGAGTGGCCTTGGAGGCCTGACCTCACAACTCAACTCGCCGTCCTTCGGAAGGGACGTTAAACTAAGAGTCCCATCCATGCCTGGATACGGCATGCACAGTGGGGCTAAATTTGCTTTCAGTAGCTAGAAATCCTGACAAGCCTTAAAACAAATTGAAAAACAAAAGAATTAAGGATATATGCAAACTTTTTTCGCCAAAATTAGCTGTTTTGGACGTTCTTATTTTTTACCAAGAAGTGAGGCTATAGTCTTGCCTTTTCGCCAAAATTTCCTGTTTCGGAAACACTTGTTTTTAGCAAAAAGTAAAGCTATTGGCCTTCTTTGCCGCTAAAATTGTCTTTTAACCCAGTGCTGCACCTTGAAGGTGAAGGTGAAGTTGCGTTTTTCATCGCCAAGCACTCGGATCGTAGAAATAGAGCAGACCTAATCGAGTCCCCGACTGTTTGTCATTACGCTCAAGTGGTGGGGTCCTACCGGGTATCGAACCCACTCCGCCTAACCCTGACTGTTCTGGCTGCAAAGTCAGAGGATCACACCACTGCGCCACAACACCTTCAACGCAAGTAAAATACGAGGTATGTTGCAGTAATTGTGGTCTTATCGTTCAAGGTGGGTTGAAGCTCAACTCAGCTGAACCAAAATATCAACAAAATACATGAAAGAGCATTGAGGCCAGGGGCGCATCTAAGGTGGGGGTTGTGGGGGTTACAACCCCTGCCCCTTTTGGCAAGGAAGGTAATTTTGCCCTATTGTCATCAGGCCAGTCAATTATATTGTTGAACGTTTTGTTTGAATAGTCTGCTCCAGTACAGACTGTATACCAGATAGATGTCTTTTTACGTTAGCTGCTGACTGAATTTGTTCACTTAAAGTTGATTCTGGTATCATTATCTTCAGAAAAGTAGCCAATTGGCAGATGGTAGTTTACAACTAGATCATTGTTTGACTGCCTTGAAAACATAGGAAAATGTACTCATATCATGCGATTGCCCTGAATGTCTCAATTGGAAATCCTATATCTTTATGCCCAATTTCTACCACAAACCCCTGCCCTTGAAATATCCTAGTTGCGCGCCTGTGAGGATTACATGTATGGACACGGAATCGACTTTTGTGACCTAGCTATATCAAAAGGACTGTTCAGTCACTATTCATACAAAGAACTTGCAAATGCTTATGACTGAGATGTACAAAACTAGAAATGACCTAAAGCCTTCATTTATGCAGGAAATTTTCTGTGAAAATATGACTCACTACAACTTGCGTAACAATAACGAATTTATTCAACAAAGAGTGAGATCAGTCAACAACGGCTCAGAAAGCATCAGATTTAAAGTTCCGCGGCAATGGCAAACTTTACCACCAACAATACGCAATTCATAATCCCTTTATCAGTTTGAAACAAAAATGAAAATTGGTACGGAGGAAATTGTCCATGCAGGTTATGCCGCACTTTTCTTCCGAACTTGGGCTTTTTATGATGCACACTTTTATATATCTGTTTTTATACTGTTTAATTTTGATGATTTGTAAACATTTTATCCACCATTTTTATGTAATATTTGTATTTTGCAATGTTTTAAAGTTGGAATTAATTAGCTAACTACTTTTAGCTATGTTTACTCTTGTACAACTGTAAAGAAATTGATAATAATTAATAATAAGATAAAATAACAACGAATTTTAAGTCTTCCAATTCTGATATAACCTTAAAATATGCTGTACTGTCAACCAAATCGCTTTCATTCAACTTTTTTTGTAGTGTAAAACAGAAAATACAAATAGGTATTGACATCCTGAACCAGAGCCAAAGCAAACAAATTCACTTCGCGTGCACAGCCACCATTTCGAGAATGATTTGCGAGTAATAATTATGCGCATAAATTTCCAGCGTTTTGCTGGATTATTTCGCATGAAAACGAGATGGCAGAACAAGCTTTTGTGCTGTGCGGTATAGGCATTTAACTGTATGCAGATGAATTATTTCTTTAGAATAATGGGCTGGTTAGGCTAACCAAACATTAGAAGTCGCAGAGATCGTGGTGCAGAAATGGCGTTTCCAAGCTTTCCAGCAGGAACAACTTCACTTGTGTCAAAATATCTGACAACTGAGATCTGGGATGCCTTGAAAGATCAAGAAGATGAAGTTGGCTTTCCGTTTAAAAAGAGCATCAATTCTGGCGTTGTTAACAAAGATGCTACCATGGGTGTTTTTGCGGGATCCCATGACTCTTACAGTGCGTTCGCCTTGCTTATGGATCCCGTTATCGAAGCATATCACGGCCATAAACCTGATGCCAAGCATACAACATTAATGGATCCATCGAAACTCGTCCTCCCGAAATTTGAAGATGATGAGCTAGCGATGATTAAATCGACAAGAATTCGTGTTGGAAGAAACTTGGTTGGATACCCACTTGGGCCTGCCATCAATAGAGAACAGCGGCTTGAAATCGTGAACAATCTCGTTACAGTTTTCGATCAGTTCGAAGGAGATCTTCAAGGCAAATTCTATCCTCTAGAAAACATGAAGAAAGAAGACCAAAACCTACTAATTGCCAACCACTTTCTCTTCAAAGAGGGGAGTAGACTTCTCGAGGCCTGCGGATTAAACCGAGACTGGCCATCCGGCAGGGGAATATTTCATAACGACGCAAAAACATTTCTCGTTTGGGTAAACGAAGAAGATCAGCTGAGAGTAATTTCAATGGAAAATGGAGGCGATATCTACAGGGTATATGCACGACTTTGCCTTGCTCTCAAATCAATGCAAGCATCGTTAAATTTCTTGCACGATGACCACCATGGATACATAACATCCTGCCCGACAAACCTCGGCACGGCCATGCGTGCATCAGTGCATATCAAACTTCCAAAGCTCTCTCAAGATAAGGTAAGAAAAATTATATTAGGACATTATTGTGGTAAGTGAAGAAAATGAAAAAATTGATTGCAATGATTCCTGTAGGTAGAAGCACAATGAACACTGTAATGGGACAATCTTTGGCTGCATTCCCTTAGACCTGGATTCTGTTTCCACAGTATCGGTACAACTATGGATACTTAACAAAAGTGTAACTGATCATCAGCCTCTCGTTTTCACTGTTCATGCCCATCAGTACCACTTTTGTTCCTTTATTCATAGAATAATTTTGTCCTTGAGCAGTGTAAATGCTCTTGGACCGTAACAGCTTTGTAACGAATCAAAGCTGTACTGGTGAAGCGCAGAACGCGGTCTTGTACATTGTCGCAGTTTCGGTATTTGTCTGATCGCTGCAACTCCTGATACAGTGGAACCTCCATTAACGCACATCCGTACAACGGACAGCTCTGAACAGCGGACATATACTGCGGGTGAGCCAGAAAAAGTTCCCACATTAAGAACATTAAAAAGTTCCCAAATTCATAGCACCAAGAGCACTTTACAGATTTGAATGATTCAAATTCCAGTTAAGAGCCGATAGACTGAAGTATTTATGTGATTTTCTTTTTGTTGTCTTACCTGCACTAGAAGTATTGGCAAATTTAACATTGTGAAAATTTCGTGGTTGCAAAATGACTGAAAAAAGGACTAAAACATTGATCAAATTGCAAGAAATCTCCTCGCAAAGAATAATACTCACTGGGCGTTTCACCTCTCTCGAGAGAACCATCAATTTTCAGTCCCAAGAGTCCTTTGTGATTTTGTCAATGTTTTGGGCCTTTTTCCAGTCATTTTACAACAATGTGATTTTTTTAAAGCTGAATTTACCTATATTTCTAGTTTTTGTAAGACAGCGAGAGAAATCACAAAAATAATTAATTAAATCTTTCGGCTTTCAACTATAATTCAAATTATTTAAATCTGTGAAGTGTTGTTGGTGCTATGAATTTTCAAAAGTGGGAACTTTTTTCTGGCTCAACCAGTAATCAGTGGCGGCACCACGGAGGGGACTGAGGGGACTTATCCCCCCCCCCCTAAATCCGAAAAGTCGGCAAAAATTTTCAAAGAAAATGGCATAAAATTAGTCGGGTATATGGCGCGCCGTTCCGGACAAAGATACAATTTAAAAACATCTGTAATCGTGAAAGAAAATTGTTGATTATCAATTTTTGATGACAAATGTTCTTATTTGGTTGATAAATGACGTCATCTAGTTGACACAAGGTAATGATTTGGTTGGATAGAGCAGAGACTGCGCATGCATGCATGCATGAAAACTCGTAAGGCCTGATTTCCATTAGGCGGAATATTCCGCTCGCAGCGACCTTTTCCAGCAATCTGATTGGCTTGCGGAAAAGCGACGTCGCTCAAAAGTAGAAAACCATTCAACTTTCGAGCGGAATCGTGCTTGCAAACAAAAGAAGATTTTTGCGAGAGTAATTTTCCGCCTAATAGAAAGTAGGCTTAACTTAGAGCCCCCATAGCTCCCTGCAACAGATCCCAAAATTTGGCAACAATTGATATATTGTTCGTTGGGCCTTAAAATCTTGATTTATCATTTCAGAAAGCTTATGCGCCCAAACACTTTCTTATCTCAGATTGCGCAATGACGTCATTTTACGCAGTTTCTGCCCTCTCATTTGGTTGACATAATTTGTTATTTGGGTGATTCCATTCGCTACTTTTTATCAACACAACTTGTACCTTTTTATCGAGTTGATTTGTTACTTTTTATCGACACAACATGCTACTTCTAATCAACACAACTAGTTATTTTTCTCAACACTACAAGTTGTTACCTTAAATCGGCATAACGGAATAACCAGACCAGGGACCAATAGGACCGGACCCTAACGGACCGGACCCCTATGAATGCCAATTCCTTTCCGTCGTGAGTTTGTAATGACGGTACAGAAGTTTCCTTTCGAAAATGGAGACAAGACCAACAAAATCATCGCTGAATAGAAATACCTAAACTCTGGATACCACATTAACTGCAAGAATGCACAATCTGCTACAATGATCATCTAATCAACAGACAAACTTCCAGTTGAAAGGAACGAAGACCCGCAAAGGTCCACGCATGATTAACTCTAGCAAGGCCCTGTAACTCACTTCAATCTCCCAAGGACAAGATTCTCATTGACATTCAGAACAAGAATTAGATAACATACAATGCCAAAATCTAATGCAAAACAAAACTGCCACAGTTAACTGTCTTATCTCTCTTCATTTCAGGATGATACATTGTTAAACCTTTGGGGGCTTTCTAGGAACCAAGAAATAGGCTCTAGTGTGTAAAAAAGCAAGTAGCCGATTATCAATGTACCGAATCAGTCATCAGGAAACATGGAAATGAATGGGTATTCTGCCGGGTCCGGTCCGTTAGGGTCCGGTCCTACTGGTCCTGGGTCTGGTTTTTCCGTTATGCCCCTTAAATCAACACGCTGTGTTATTTTTTATCCACACAGTTTGTTGTACATTGTGATGTTGTACATTGTGATCCGACTTGTTGAATTTGACCCAACCGCATTTTCCTGAATGATTGACAACGGCACTTGTTATTTCTTTAAAACACACATGTAATAAAGAATCACACAACATGTAATAAAAAAGTTGCATACCATCATGGAACGTGGAACGGGATAAGGGATACCTTGGAAATTACATGACATGGAAATTTCAGACCAACCAAGATTAGGACCGATGTTGGTATTGGTTGGGGATACAATCGTCAATGTGTTGCTGTGGCGACAACGCGAACAGTTATCTCATGGAAAGGAATTCTGTGATCATGCGTAGAAAGCATTTTTGGTTTGTCGAAGGAATTTGGGCGGGGTGGAGCAACCAACATTGCTTCAAACAGTTCACACTGCTCCGTTTTCATATGAAAACGCTAATGAAAATGCATATGAAAACGATGAATTTTGAAAATGATCCGTTTTCAGTGTGAACGCCAAAAACGGAGACATTTGAAAACGCTACACATTCCTTTGTTAAAGTAAATGAAAGTAGATAGAGTGACATATCTAAACATAGCACAAAAGAATGGCAGGCGCCACTTATCTTCTTATTCTTTTCATAGGTCGAAAACATCAAATACAATAGGTTATATTTAGAATACCCAGTCCCCTTAGCTAAAGCCGGTTTTCCACTAGTTTTCTGCGCACAGCGGAGCGGCTGTTGTATTTGCATTGTTTATTTCTAACAATGGTCACAGCAAGGCGCTCCGCTACGTTCGTATTTGAAAGTCGGATTGAACTCAACTTTGGCATGTACCTAGGAGGCATGTACCTAGGAGGACACCCAAAAATGGCATGTACCTAGGAGGACACTGAGGTCTAGTAGTGCATTGCTGCTAGAAGTTCGTCGCTGCAGATGTAAGACTCTTGGCACTCGGTCTTTTAGACACGCAGGACCTACTTTATGGAATGACTTACCTTTGAAAATCAGGAGTGCAAAGGACATAAACTGTTTTAAATCATTGATGAAAACACACTTTTTTAGATTAGCTTATAATTTATAACTTGTAATTATTCCTACTTTTTTACAGTCCCTAGAATATTGTATATACTATAGTTGAGGACTTAAATAAATAAATAAATAAAAAAAAAAACTTTTCCGCCGCGTCCGATGGTGCCCACCAGCAATTCTTATGGAGTACAAAACTTTTTTGCTTGAAAAAATTTAGATACAGTCACCGATCAAAGACTGAAAGAAAAGGGAACAGACATCTGGAAATGATGAATCACTTGACCAGTGTGAACATCGCTTGGGAAAACTTCATATCCGTCCATATTCTATCTTTTATGCACAAGGACTTCTTGATGGGGGTACTAAACCATTTTGCTGAAAGATTATGGGGCATGGAAACTTTTTCTATCTTCAAAATGGGGTATGAGATTTTCTCTAATTGTGCAAAATTATCCTCCGCCCTGGTACTCACGATTAAAAGTGACCGCTCCCTAAGATACATGAAAATATTCATTAGTGATACTGTGGGAATAAATGCAACGATTTACAAAGATCATAGAAGGAAGAAGTTCTCGTTTCAGATAGCTCAGATTACCTTTGTAGTTTTCATGGACCCCTTTTTCAGACTCAAGATATTTAATGACCCCCCTTTCACAGCCCAACATTTTTGGGAGCCCCTCTAAATATCTTCCAGCCCCCTACCCGTCATTATTAATGACTGCTCCCATAGTTATCACAAGACAGGTGCTATGTTTCCAAAAAAGGGCTGCGAACGTATTTGTGCATTTTCCATTGAATTGCACAAAGATTGTGGTTTTGTGGACTTTGGCTCGTTTCTATATAAGATAGGGGGGGGGGGGGGTAATCTGTTCAATAAATTGAAACTCGTTAGCAAAGAATGAAGTCAGCATTTTCTTAACAATATTAACAGCTACTCTCGAGTACCCAACAATGCCCCCCCCCCCGCTTATTCATTTTTGAAAAATTTTCCAACCGCCCCCGGTTTTATTCCAACCTCCCCCTTTATTAATTTTTGGCAAAAAGAAACTGGTACGACAACGAGAAAAAATCACAAAAATACTGTATACTTTGATCTTTCGGCTTTTAACTACAATTTGATGATTCAAATCCGTGAAGTAGTCTTGGTGCTATGAATTATAAAAAGTGGCAGCTCTTTTCTGCCTCACCCGATGCACAGACAGTTCAAAAACTAACTGTGAGTATGCTCGTACGTTAATGGTTGCAGTAAGCAAAATTTTAGCTAGCTGTCACACCAAAAAGGCATCAGCTGAAAACGGTACAAAATTCATGGTAACAAAGTCTTTGTAATCTTTCCAAGAATTTGATGTCAAACAAATGAGTCTGCACCTTCAAGAATCAATCAGCCTCGTTCCATCAGCCTTGTTTCGAAAGTGCCGTAAAATGTTCCGTCTTCGAGCGTGAGCGTTCACACGAAGTTTTCAAAACTAGCCAGAGCATTGGTATTGAGAAACGTGTAAGTTCTTATTAGGTTCATTATCGTTGTAAAGAATCAGAACTGTCAGGCCTACCTTTGTGTGCTCTTTGTTTTTCCATCCTCTCCGTTGTCCTGTCGATTTAGCATATTCAGTTGCTGTCAAATGTCATTCACCTTCCTCCTGATCGCGCCATTTTTCAACTGGCTCCACACTCTCCCCACCCATTGAAAGGCCTTGAAAGAGCATCACAGACTGAAATGAGTCTGTTGAAAACATTGAAAACAAGATGGGGCCGTCAGGAAGATGAATGACAATTGACAGCAACTGAAGATGCTAACCCGGGGGAGGGGGGTACTATACATATTTTGGGTACGGGGACGTGCCATCGGGAAGGGTATCGATTTTCACGATTTTGGTATAAGGAACGGTATCGATTTTCACGATTTTGGTATAGGGAACGGTATCAATTTTCGCAATTTTCACGATTGGTATAGTGTCGGGTATGTATTTTCGGAAAATTGATATAAAGTCGGGTATATATTTTCGAAAAATTGGTATAAAGTCGGGTATACATTTAGGAAAAATTGGTATAAGGAACGGGTATGTTTTTGAAACCTCGATGGCACGTCCCCGTCCAAAATCTGGTCAAGTACCCCCCCCCCCCCCGGGGATGCTAAATCGACAGAACAACGGAGAGGATGGAAAAACGAAGAGCACACAAAGGTAGGCCTGGCAGTTCTGATTCTCTAAAATTATAATTAATCGAGTAAGAACTTCCACGTTTCTCAAACCCATAGTTAGAGAATCCCTTTTCAAAAGTTTACTCATCGGTTCATCTACGTATTCATCTATTTATTAATTAATTCATTCATTCATTTATTCATTACCAAAGGCGAACATGGAGAGAATAACAACTAAGCTTAACCTACAAATCAGAGGGATCCATGGGGAAAATTCTGAAAGTGAAGATGGCACATATGATGTTTCAAATGCAAGAAGGCTAGGAAAAAGTGAGAATGAGCTGCTTATGGATATGGTGGCTGGCATCAAAGCTCTTATGAAAGAAGAGAAAAAACTGATGCACAAGTAAAGTGGTGAATGTCATATGTTCTAGAAGCAAATGCGGGCACAGCATTGGGTAGACAGAGCAGGAACTGCGTAAAATGACGTCATCGACCAATCTGAGAAAAGGAAGTGTTTGAATAGATAAGCTTTTTGAAATGATAAATCAACAGTTTAAGGCCCTGGGAGGAAAATAGCAAGTGTTGCCTAATTTCGGGATCTGCTGCAGGGAGCTAGGGGGGGGGCTCAAAGTTACGAGTTTTCGCGTATGTGTGCGCAGTTTCTGCTCTGTCCATTGGGTAACAAAGGGATAACATGGGTAGATGGGGTAAATTTTATAATATCATTCCAAGACATCCAAATTTCAAGTCACCGATATGAACCGTTTAAATGCCTTATACCATGATCAAGACTGTATTTTTCCTCATTTTGTTGTTTCCCTTCAACGTTATCTTAAAGGCACACTGTCGCGGCGCTGATTGGGTGAATAAGACAATAAAAAAGAACGAAATTTGGCAACCTTCAGTAATTTCGCTGTACACAGAAATTCATGAAGACGATAACGATCTGAAAGCTTTTATTCTCGAAACAAAGTATGACCCGAGGGCATAAAGGCTTGGTAATTGTTCAGAGGCCATGTCTTTTGTTGGCGATTTCAACACCATGATTCGCCAATCAAAGCTGCGACAGTGTGCCTTTGAGGACCCTTAACGGAAAGTTTTAGATAAGACGAATCGCTGCGTAGGAGCTCAGGCGCGAAAACATTAAACAATTAGTGCCTGATTATATGGGAGTGGGCTGGCCCGGTAGACGGGCTGGCTCGTTTGCCGAAATGGTATTTAGATTGGTATAAAATGTGAAAAGAGCTGCGACACGTGGATGAAGGGACACTGCGCATGCTCTATTGTTCATTTTCAGCCCGCTTACCGGGTTGGCTCGCTTTGATGCAATTACATGGAGACGAGGCAGCCCGTTCGGCGAGCCAGCCTGGTTGATCAAAGCGAGCCAGCCCACTTTACTGGGCTGGCTCACTTACATGTAATAGCAAGTAACATTCTATGTGGAATACAGCATGGAAGTGAGCTGGCTAGTTTGCCGAGCCAGCCCGTCTACCGAGCCAGCTCGCCTCATATAATCAGGCCCTTAGTTTCAATACTGCAATGGTGGCGCTCAATCCTTGTTATGATCAAAGTGAAACGAAGGAACAACAACGGTATCAAGCTTTTCTCGTAATCCCGTGGAAGAGAAACAAGACAGCTAAGGTAATCCTTCGGCTTTTTCCAAAACCTGGGAGAGGGGTAACTTCAATAGGCAGGTGACTGGGGTGGTGTGCCATTTGACGTCTGAAATCGCACCCCAAAATTTACTGGCCATTGCAAATATATTCCCTAAAATTGTGGCAAAAATCCAAAATTTAAACCAAGTACGTGAAATCTCATCAAAATCAATACCCGAAAGAGTTATTTTTCTAAATGACACCCCAAAATTCATGACTCCTTATGATTTAACCAAAAATGATACCTCAAAATGTATTTTCTGCTCGAAAAAGGTATCCCTAGCAACAATGGCACATCCATGGGGGGGGGGGGGTTCTTCCATCATAGTAAAGGTACCTGGGGATGAGCCGCCCGCAAGGGTATGCTTTTTCAAACGTTCTAGTCTAGCCAAGGGTATACTTTTAGCCAATTTTCGTCCATTTAGTCTGAGCAAGGGTATGCTTTTTGGCAATTTTTGTCAAATAAATGTCAAACTTCGGTAATTCCTGTAAAGAAACCCAATTTTTTTCAAATTTTGGTCCTTAGAAAGCAAAAATTTGGCACGTTTTGTCTAGAAAATGCCAACTCATGGCAATTGAGGTGGAATATAGTCTAGCCAAGGGCACCATTTTCAGAAAAATTGGTCTAGCCAACTGTGCCATTTTGAAACTGTGGGTGGCACACCCCTGCCCGAAATTTAGCCGAGAACCCCCCGTGGGCACATCTCGTACCAGCATATATATATATTAGTTACCACCCACCCCGGGTTCCAAAAGTAGGAAGTTCTTGGAGATTACCGACTTTTGTTCAAAAAAAGCATACTGGGTGAGCCAGAAAAAGGTTCCCACTTTTGAAAATTCATAGCACCAAGAGTACTTCACAGATTTGAATGATTCAAATTCCAGTTATGAGCCTAAAGATTGAAGTATTTTTGTGATTTTTCTTGCTGTCTTACCAGCACTATAAGTATCGGTAAATTTAACTTTATAAAAATTTCATGGATGGATGCAAATTGACTGAAAAATGGACTAAAACATGATCAAATTGTATGGACTCTCCTTACACCATTATCTTTGCTTACACAGAACAATATTCAATGGGCGTTTCACCTCTCTCGAGAGTTATAAGACATCAACTTTCAAACAAATACTATAGAGTTTCATTCCCAGAGCAATGAATGAGCAGTGGATACCCCTCACCCGTGAACAATTGCATTTTTTTATTAATCTGTGCGAGGAGTCCTTTATGATTTGATCGATGTTTTAGGCCATATTTCAGTCATTTTGCAACCATGAAATTTTTGTTAAGTTGAATTTACCTATATTTCTAGTGCTAGCAAGACAACGAGAAAAATCACAAAAATTTTTCAGTCTTTCGGCTCTTAACTGCAGTTTGAGTCATTCAAATCTGTGAAATACTGCTGGTGTCTAATTTTGGCCAAAGATTAGGCTAACTCCTTTCCTGGACATACACAGTCAAATCCTAAACTGTGTATTTTGAATCCCTTAAATTGCAGACCAACTTCCAAGATATTGCCAGCGTTTCAAAACAATGGGGTTACAACGCTGTTGTATGTGACCACTCTTCTTGTTCACATACAACTCTGTTACAGCGTTTCATTCCTTGGGCAAGAGTCTTTCCGTTCTGTCTCGAGGATGTCGTTTATTTGATTCGAGAGCTGTGTGGTAATTGTTTCATCTATGTCCTAAATTTCCTAAATGCCCGAAAATAGACGATTGCGCTAAAGATGGTGGCGATGAATTTTTTTTTCCGAGATCCACTGCATTCTTTAATCGAATTCCTAAAGACTTGTTAAAGATTTATAATTCAAATGCAATGCATCTCGGTAAAAAATTCCTCGCCGCCATCTTTAGCGAAATCCTCAATCATAATGTCTCGGCTTCCGAATCGAATGCACAAAATCTGCGGGACAGAACTTTACGTTTACCTTTCTTCTTTTGTTATAAGCATAGAAACCACCTTTCCCTTGCACCAGGCGACAGTTTGCCCTATTGGTTTCTAGGCAACCTTTGCGGTCGTGTTTGTTTTGATTTAGTGGCTGAAAGAATTTGTATTACAAAATCTGCCCTTTTGTAATAAAATAGCTTCAGTTGCTTTAGTTCACACCTCAGTTCAAAGCTAAGTAGCTAATACAGACAAGGGAAATTTTCTCAGCCATTGATTCAAAACAAACATAGCCGCAAAGTTATCCTGAAAGCAGTACAGCTAACTCTCGGCTAAAATACTAAAACGGCTTCTGCCGAAGGGCTGCCCTAAGATTCAAATATGAAATAAACATAGAATATGAAAGAAAGATTCAAATATGAGGGGTTCTTATTTATTAAGAGGTTTAAAAAATTGAATTTCAGCCTCAAGGTCCTTATAAAAGCAGGTTCTTTTATGCGCGTTTCTACTGTATTTTTTGCCAAAAAGTAGAGCTATGTCTTGAACCTTCCCCCTAAAATTAGCTGCTTTTGGTTATTTTGACCAAGAATTAAAGATAAAGGCTAACCTTTTTCGCCAAAAATTGGCTGTTTTTGGACGCCCTTATGTTTTTACCACAAAGTAAAAATTCGGCTTGCCTTTTTTGCTAAAATTTCTTGTTTTAGGAACACATATTTTTGGCTAGAAAGTAAGGCTATTGGCCTTCATTACCGCTCAAATTGTCTGTTATCCTAATGCTGCACAATAGAGAACGCCACAGGGTTGCAATGTATTCTCATTCTCCTTGTGGCATCGTCTTGCAACTATGTTCTGTTATTGTAAAATTTTAGATTGATGTAGAAAAAAATAGAGAACGCAAGTAAGAACACAATGATTATTGCAGTAATAGTGGTCTTAGGGACAGCGCAAAATTTATTATATTACATGGCCGGTGGAGAAGAAAAATTGTTGCAAAAAAATCTGCTCGCCCCGTATGAAATCATCGCAAAAATGAAACTGCCCCCTCAAAAAATGCATCTACCCCGTATTCATAGTACTATAGTACCACCGATGAATTAGCCATAAGAAGGCATTTCATCCTAGGAAATTTGGCGTCATTTGTACATATCTTTGCATGCATGTCGCAACTTGCATGATTCACAATTTTGTCCTGGTGAGCCATTTTATATCTTAAAGTTCATCCTATCTTGACCTCATAAAAAGTTACTGCCCTGTTCAAGCCTGCTCATGTTTGCTTAGCAAAAAGTGTTGACCCAGTTGTGTACAAACTCAAAAAAGTAGTTGCCCCGTTACGTTTTGCACCGGCCATGTTATAAAATAAACTTTGCAGTGTCCCTTACCTTTCACGAAAAATCATTGTAAAACCATGATCATTGTAAAACCATGATGGACTCAAATTTGATAAGCTTTGCTTTTCTGAGTCGATAGTATTTCTTATGAAAAAGACTGGGTTCACACGATGCCGGCATATTTTGAAAATATGCCGGCCACGGGGTGAGTGGCCAACTGGCTTAAACAGTTCTCGTCAGGTAACTGAAGTTAAGCTCGGTCGAGTTCGAGTGAGGTCAAACTCCGGATGGGTGACTTCGGAGGCCTGACCTCACAACTCACTTCGCCGTCCTTCGGAAGGGACGTTAAACTAGGGGTTCCATGCCTGGATGCGGCATGCACAGTGGGCCTCTAAATTAGTTTTCAGTAGCTAGAAATCCTGACAAGCCCACTCAAAACAAATTGAAAAACAAAACAAAAAAACCATAGGAAATTTGACGTTAAAAAATTCGTTGAAGACTCCGATGCCAAGGAAATTTACCTACGCTCTAAGAATCGATCAGCCTCGTTCCAAAAGCATCAAGAGTGTTCTGTTTTCATCATTTTCGAGTGTTCACATGATGCCTTTCCAAAATGTGCCGGTTGGAGTTCCGTTTCCAAAATCTAACATTTTCAAAATCCGCCTGCAAAAAATGTTCCGTTTTCGTGTGAATGGAAGGCCTATCCGTCACATTTTTCACCGTTTTCAAAATGTGCCGGCATCGTGTGAATGCAGTCAAAGTTTGAATTGAATTGAATTGAATTAAATTAAATTTGATGATTTAAATACGGTATTTCTTTAATCGGTTGTGCCCATTTTAACCAGAATACACCAAACAAAAGATGTCGCAGAATTACTAGTGTAGAAATGGCGTTTCCAAGCTTCCCGAAAGGAACAAATTCACTTGTGGCAAAATATCTGACAACTGAGATCTGGGATGCCTTGAAAGATAAGGAAGACGAAGTCGGCTTTCCGTTTAAAAAGAGCATCAATTCTGGCGTTGTTAACAAAGATGCTAGCATGGGTGTATTTGCGGGATCCCATGACTCTTACATTGCGTTCGCCTTGCTTATGGATCCCGTTATCGAAGCATATCACGGCCATAAACCTGATGCCAAGCATACAACATTAATGGATCCATCGAAACTCGTCCTCCCGAAATTTGAAGATGACGAGCTAGCGATGATTAAATCGACAAGAATTCGTGTTGTGAGAAATTTGGCTGGATATCCACTTAGGGCTGCCATCAATAGAGAACAACGGCTTGAAATCGTGAACAAACTCATTACAGTTTTTGATCAGTTCAAAGGAGATCTTCAAGGCAAATTCTATCCTCTAGAAAACATGAAGAAAAAAGACCAAAACCAACTAATTTCCAACCACTTTCTCTTCAAAGAGGGGAGTAGACTTCTCGAGGCCTGCGGATTGAACAGAGACTGGCCATCCGGTAGGGGAATATTTCATAATGACGCAAAAACATTTCTCGTTTGGGTAAACGAAGAAGATCAGCTGAGAGTAATTTCAATGGAAAATGGAGGCGATATTTACGGGGTATATGCACGACTTTGCAACGCTCTCAAATCAATGCAAGAATCATTAAATTTCTCATATGATGATCACCGTGGATTCATAACATCCTGCCCAACAAACCTCGGAACTGCCATGCGTGCATCTGTGCATATCAAACTTCCACAGCTCTCTCAAGATAAGGTAAGAAAAATTATTTAAGACATTATTGCGGTAAGTTTTAGAAGAGAATGAAAAAATTCATTACAATGATTCCTATAGGCAGAAGTGCAATGAACACTGTAATGGGGACCTTTGGCTGCATTACCCTGGATTCTTTTTACACTGTATCGGTACAACTATGGATACTTAACAAAATTTTAACTGATCATCAGCCTCTCGTTAGCACTGTCGTTGCTTATCAGTACCACTTTTGTTCCTTTATTTATAGAATAATTTTGTCCTGGAGCAGTGTAAACGCTCTTGGACCGTAACAACTTTGTAACGAATCAAAACTGTACTGGTAAAGCCTAAAACGCGGTTTTATTCTGGAACACAGGCTAGGTTTAATACATTGTCGTAGTTTTGCTGTTTGCCTGAACTGATATATCGCTGCAACTCCTAATACAGTGGAACCTCCATTAATGGACAGCTTGGAAAACGATCAACCAGGTAGTAAATAAAAGATCTAAATCCACAAACATAGATCTTTTGAAGGGACCTGGAAGAGAAATTGTAAATAGGCAGGAAATCTCTAACACTATGAATGAATATTTCTGCTCAGTAAGTAAGGATCTCGCTAGCAAGATTGAGGATGCCCCCAACCCCATGCTTACAGGTAAATATAATCTGAACCCTGATAATAAGCGCTTCAACTTTAGACCAATTGTAGTGCAGGACATTAGAGATGCAATGGGTAAGATAAAAACATCTAAGAGCCTTGGAAGTGACAACATACCTAGCTATTTCTTATAGCTAGCCATTCCTTATATTGAAAACGCATTAGTTTTCATGTTTAACACCTCTCTTGAGACAAGTCAGTTTCCTGACTGTTGGAAAAATGCTCGCATCACACCAATTTTTAAGGAAGGTGATAGGGCTGAAAGGTCTAACTACCGCCCAATTTCAGTTCTCCCTGTCATCTCAAGGCTCTTTGAAAAACTTGTTTTTAATCAACTTTACGAGTATCTGGTTAAGAATAAACTTATTCATCCTGGTCAATCAGGCTTCTTAAAACTTCATTCTACATTGACCTGCTTACTTAAAAATACCGACGATTGGTATAGTGGGTTGGACACTGGACAGATGGTGGGTACAGTCTTCATTGATCTTAAAGAGGCATTTGACACAGTCGACCGCGACCTTCTCTGCAAAAAGCTTGAACACTACGGTGTTCAGCAAAGGGAACTGTCTTGGTTTCAGTCTTATCTCTCCAACAGAAAACAGTTCTGCAGAGTGGGTGGGGTCGATTCAAGAACTGGGGTCGTTGAAATAGGAGTACCCCAAGGGTCTTGTCTGGGGCCACTTCTTTTTTTGATATACATCAATGATCTCCCTAGTGCTGTCCAAGGTTCAACTGTATCCATGTATGCTGATGATACTAGCCTTTGCTTAAAATCAAGAGATATTTCTCAGCTGAATGAAGCTATTAATGACGATCTTGCGCACTTAGACTCATGGCTGAAGGGCAATAAGCTTTCACTAAACGTTGCTAAAACACAATCTATGTTAATTGCAACCAAACCAAAGCATCGAACTCTAAACAATGCTGCAGAAAAATTGCACCTTAAAATTCGTGGTAGTGAATTGGACGTTGTCAATAAGACCAAATACCTTGGTGTTCACGTTGACAATAGTCTAGATTGGAAAGAACATATTAAAACGGTATCCACCAAAGTATCACGAGCCATCGGATTTTTAAAACATGCAAAGAATATTCTTCCAATTGCTTCTTTGAAAACATTGTACTCGAGTATTGTGGAGCCCCATTTTCGATACTGCTGCTCTGTATGGGGTTGTTGTGGCACTACTGATATTGATCAGCTCCAAAAGCTTCAAAACAGAGCCGCCAGAATTGTAACGAACAGCAGCTTTGGTGCTCCAAGTAGGCCTCTCATCGAGAGTCTTGGTTGGAAAACCGTTCGCGAGCTTGTTGACAAGGATTCTAGACTGATGGTATATAAATCTATTAATGGGCTTGCTCCGCAGTACATGAGCGATCTTTTCACAAGAAACTCCGCCTGCAGCTCTCGCAACCTTCGAAATACGAAAACAGACTTGAGGCTGCCAAGGAAAACATCCGCAAATGGGCAGAAATGTTTTTCTTATCGAGGTGCAAAACTATGGAACAACCTCTCTGCTGAGATCAAACAGGCACCCTCCTTTGCCGTCTTCAAACAGAACATTCAATAGACTGGGGGACTTTTCTTGCGGTTGGGTGGCTGGCCGCGGCCCGCGGTCTCTGTGCTTGATTCGCTGCTGGATCGGCGATGGAGATCTGTCTTGGGGTTTCCGTTGTCGGTTTGGCGGGGGTCGGGCGCGGGGACAGTGGGTGCCTTGGCTGCTCGATCGTTGGAGAGGTTTTCCCAGTCTATTGGTGTTTATGTACATTTCTTTTAATTTAGCAAATTAGGGTTTACTTTTTAGTTTTGTATATATATTGTAAGTAGTTTTAAATGTTTTTTTAACCGATTATTTATTGTATTGTAAGTTTTTATGTGGAGGGCCCCTTGAAAACCACCCAATTGGGTGAAGGGCAACCCTCCTTAATATATTGAAATGAAAATGAAATGAAATGAAATGAAATGAAAATGATAGCTCTGATCAACGGAAAGATAGTTTTGCCCCAAACACAGTATAAAGAAAGATTACACCTCCAAACATTCACTTTAGTGGATATCTATCTACAACGGACAATGACATTGGTCCCAGTCCGTGCATGTTGTCGGTTTACCATCTTCAGCCAAGAGCTCATATCTAGTCGAGTTTAGAGGTCAAACCCACCCTGAATATGTTATGAACTTCCTCCCCAGGCACCTCCAGTGATACCTGAATAAAACCGTAGTCTATAATAGCAACGCTTACAGATGTTTATTTCTGAATAACAAACTCAATATATTTTCTCAATGCATAGTTATCACAAGACAGGTGCTATGTTTCCAAAAAAGGTCTGCGTACGTATTTGTGCATTTTCCATTGAATTGCGCAAAGATTGTGGTTTTGTGAACTTTGACTCGTTTCTGTATAAGGTGAGGTAATCTGTTCAATAAATTGAAACTCGTTAGCAAAGAATGGAATCAGCATTTTCTAAACAATATTAACAGCTAGTTATAGCTTGCACAGACTTAGTGAAAAATTACGCGTTAGCAAAATTTTAGCTAGCAGTCACACCATACATGCATCAGCTGAACACGGTAGGAAATTTATGGTAACAAAGTCGTTGCAATATCCTAGAATTTGATGTCAAACAAATGAATCTGCACCTTAGGAATAAATCAGCCTCGTTCGATCAGCCTCGTTTGGAAAGCGCCGTTAAATGTTCCGTTTTCAATCGTTCACACGATGCCGTTTTCAAAGTGTGCCGGTTACAGCTCCCTTTTCAACAACTTACTCATCTATTTGTCTGCGTATTTATTTATTGATTCATCAATCAATTAATTCATTTATTCATTTATTCATTACCAAAGGCGAACATGGAGAGAATAACTACTAAGCTTAATCTACAAATCAGAGGGATCCATGGCGAACATTCTGAAAGTGAAGGTGACACATTTGATGTTTCGAACGCAAGAAGGCTTGGAAAAAGTGAGAATGAGCTGCTTAAGGATATGGTGGCTGGAATCAAAGCTCTTTTAAAAGAAGAGAAAAAACTGATGCAAATGTAAAGTGGTGTATGTTATATGTTCTAGAAGTCATTCGGAAACAGCATTGGATAACAAAGGGGATAACATGAGTGGATTTTATAAGAGCACCCCAAGACGATAGCATGATATCCCAAAATTTCAAGTCGCAGGTAATGATATACCGTTGATATAGCTTATACCATTACCAAGACTGCATTTTTTCGTTGTTTCCATTCAACGTTATCTTGAGGGCCCTTGAGAGAAAGTTTGAAAAGACGAATCGCTGCGGAGGAGCTCAGGCATGAAGACATGAAACTCAAACTCACTTTCAATACTGTAATGGTGGAATTCAGTCCTTGTTGTGACCAAAGAGAAACGAAGGAAATCAAAGGCAACAATTTATCAAGCTTTTCTCGTAATGCCTTTGGAAGAGAAACAAGACAGTGTAGTTAATCTTTCGGCTTTTTCGAAAAGTAAGAAGTTCTTAGAGATTACTGATTTTTGGCAAAAAAAGTACATAACCCCTTTGCTTTTTTCCAAAAGTGGGCCTTTGAAAATACAGATTTTTGCCACAAAGTACCTTTGCTTTTCCGAGGATAGGCCCTACTTGAAAATACCAATTTTGGCCAAACAGCAATGCTAACCCCTTCACTTTTATCCTAAATCGGTCTTTATCCCGAAATCAGTCTTTCTTCGAGAATACCAATTTTGGGATAAAAAGATAATGCTATCCTTTGCTTTTTTACAAAATTAGACCCTGCACGAAAACATGAACCTTTTACCAAAAGTAAAGCCAGGACACCCATCTTTTCATAACTATAAGACTAACTTCTTTGCTTTCTTCAAAAATCGATCCAAATTCAAGAACATCAACTTTGGTCAAGAAAGTAAGGCTATTCCCTATGCATTTTACCTAAGATCGATCCTCTGTGCAGAATACCAATTTTCACCAGATGGTAAGAATAACCATTTTCCCTTTTTCCGAAAATCGGTCCTTCTTGCATAATGCTGATTTCAATCAAAAATGTAAGGATGACCCCTTTCCTTTTTTTCAAAAAATCGGTAAATCTTGCATAATACCAATTTCAGTCGAAAAGGTAGGGCTAACCCCTTTGCTTTTTTGCAAAAATCAGCTCTTCTTGCAGAATACCGATTTTAGTCAAAGAGATAAGGCTAACCCCTTTGCTTTTATCCAAATTTCAGTCCTTCTTGCAGAATACCGATTTCAGTCAAAATAGTAAGGCTAACCGCTTTGCTTTTTTGCAAAAATCAGCTCTTCTTGCAGAATATCGATTTTAGTCAAAGAGGTAAGGCTAACCCCTTTGCTTTTCTCCGAAAATCGGTCCTTCTTGCAAAATACCGATTTCAGTTGAAAAGGTAAGGCTAACCCCTTTCCTTTTTTCTAAAAATCGGTCTTTCTTGCAGAATACCAATTTCAGTCAAAATAGTAAGGCTAACCCCTTTGCTTTCTTGCAAAATCAGCTCTTCTTGCAGAATACCGATTTTAGTCAAAGAGGTAAGGCTTACCCCTTTGCTTTTATACAAATGTCAGTCCTTCTTGCAGAATATCAATTTCAGTCATAAAGGTAAGGCTAACCCCTTTGCTTTTTCCAAAAATCGGTCCTTCTTGCAGAATACCTCTTTCAGTCAAAAAGGTAAGGCTAACCCCTTTGCTTTTTTCAGAAAATCGGTCCTTCTTGGAAAATACCGATTTCAGTCAAAAAGGTAAGACTAACCCCTTTCCTTTTTTCCAAAAATCGGTCCGTCTTGCAAAATAACTTTTTCAGTCCAAAAGGTATGGCTAACCCTTTTCCTTTTTTCTAAAAATCGGTCTTTCATGCAGAATACCGATTTCAGTCAAATAGGTAAGCCTAACCCCTTAGCTTTTTTCCGAAAATCGGTCCTTTTTGCAAAATACCTTTTTCAGTCAAAAAGGTAAGGCTAACCCCTTTGCTTTTTTCCGAATATCGGTCCTTCTTTGAAAATACCGATTTAAGTCAAAAAGGTAACACTAACCCCTTTGCTTTTTTCAGAACATCGGTCCTTCTTGGAAAATACCGATTTCAGTCAAAAAGATAAGACTAACCCCTTTCCTTTTTTCCAAAAATCAGTCTTTCTTGCAGAATACCGATTTCAGTCAAAAAGGTAAGGCTAACCACTTTCCTTTTTTTCTAAAAATCGGTCTTTCTTGCAGAATACCGATTTCAGTCAAAAAGGTAAGGCTGACCCCTTTCCTTTTTTCCAAGAATCGGTCCTTCTTGCAGAATACCTTTTTCAATCAAAAAGGTAAGGCTAACCCCTTTGCTTTTTTCCAAAAATCGGCCCTTCTTGCAAAATACCTTTTTCAGTCCAAAAGATAAGGCTAACCCCTTTCCTTTTTTCTGAAAATCGGTCTTTCATGCAGAATACAGATTTCAGTCAAATAGGTAAGCCTAACCCCTTTCCTTTTTTCTAAAAATCAGTCTTTCTTGCAGAATATCGATTTCAGTCAAAAAGGTAAGGCTAACCCCTTTGCTTTTTTCTAAAAATCGGTCTTTCTTGCAGAATACCGATTTCAGTCAAAAAGGTAAGGCTAACCCCTTTGCTTTTTTCTAAAAATCGGTCTTTCTTGCAGAATACCGATTTCAGTCAAAAAGGTAAGGCTAACCCCTTTCCTTTTTTCCAAAAATCGATCCTTCTTACAGAATACCTTTTTCAGTCAAAAAGGTAAGGCTAACCCCTTTGTTTTTTTTCCAAATATCGATCCTTCTTGGAAAATACCGATTTCAGTCAAAAAGGTAAGACTAACCCCTTTGCTTTTTTCCGAAAATCCGTCCTGCTTGGAAAATACCGATTTCAGTCAAAAAGGTAAGACTAACCCTTTTGCTTTTTTCTAAAAATCGGTCCTTCTTGTAAAATACCTTTTTCAGTCCAAAATGTAAGGCTAACCCCTTTGCTTTTTTCAAAAAATCGGTCCTTCTTGCAAAATACCTTTTTCAGTCAAAAAGGTAAGGCTAACCCCTTTCCTTTTTTCCAAAAATCGGTCCTTCTTGCAAAATAACTTTTTCAGTCCAAAAGGTATGGCTAACCCCTTTGCTTTTTTCAAAAAATCGGTCCTTCTTGCAAAATACCTTTTTCAGTCAAAAAGGTAAGGCTAACCCCTTTCCTTTTTTCCAAAAATCGGTCCTTCTTGCAAAATAACTTTTTCAGTCCAAAAGGTATGGCTAACCCCTTTCCTTTTTTCTAAAAATCGGTCTTTCATGCAAAATATCGATTTCAGTCAAATAGGTAAGCCTAACCCCTTAGCTTTTTTCCGAAAATCGGTCCTCTTTGCAAAATACCTTTTTCAGTCAAAAAGGTAAGGCTAACCCCTTTGCTTTTTTCCGAATATCGGTCCTTCTTTGAAAATACCGATTTAAGTCAAAAAGGTAACACTAACCCTTTGCTTTTTTCAAAAAATCGGTCCTTCTTGGAAAATACCGATTTCAGTCAAAAAGGTAAGACTAACCCCTTTCCTTTTTTCCAAAAATCAGTCTTCCTTGCAGAATACCGATTTCAGTCAAAAAGGTAAGGCTAACCCCTTTGCTTTTTTCCTAAAAATCGGTCTTTCTTGCAGAATACCGATTTCAGTCAAAAAGGTAAGGCTAACCCCTTTGCTTTTTTCCAAAAATCGGCCCTTCTTTCAAAATACCTTTTTCAGTCCAAAAGATAAGGCTAACCCCTTTCCTTTTTTCTGAAAATCGGTCTTTCATGCAGAATACAGATTTCAGTCAAATAGGTAAGCCTAACCCCTTTCCTTTTTTCTAAAAATCAGTCTTTCTTGCAGAATATCGATTTCAGTCAAAAAGGTAAGTCTAACCCCTTTCCTTTTTTCCAAAAATCAGTCTTCCTTGCAGAATACCGATTTCAGTCAAAAAGGTAAGACTAACCCCTTTCCTTTTTTCTAAAAATCGGTCTTTCTTGCAGAATACCGATTTCAGTCAAAAAGGTAAGGCTAACCCCTTTCCTTTTTTCTAAAAATCGTTCTTTCTTGCAGAATAACGATTTCAGTCAAAAAGGTAAGGCTAACCCCTTTGCTTTTTTCCAAAAATCGGTCCTTCTTGCAAAATACCTATTTCAGTCTAAAAGATAAGGCTAACCCCTTTCCTTTTTTCTGAAAATCGGTCTTTCATGCAGAATACCGATTTCAGTCAAATAGGGAAGCCTAACCCCTGTGCTTTTTTCTAAAAATCAGTCTTTCTTGGAAAATACCGATTTCAGTCAAAAAGGTAAGACTAACCTCTTTCCTTTTTTCTAAAAATCAGTCTTTCTTGCAAAATACCGATTTCAGTCAAAAAGGTAAGGCTAACCCCTTTGCTTTTTTCTAAAAATCGGTCTTTCTTGCAAAATACCGATTTCAGTCAAAAAGGTAAGGCTAACCCCTTTGCTTTTTTCTAAAAATCGGTCTTTCTTGCAGAATACCGATTTCAGTCAAAAAGGTAAGGCTAACCCCTTTCCTTTTTTCCAAAAATCGATCCTTCTTACAGAATACCTTTTTCAGTCAAAAAGGTAAGGCTAACCCCTTTGTTTTTTTCCAAATATCGGTCCTTCTTGGAAAATACCGATTTCAGTCAAAAAGGTAAGACTAACCCCTTTGTTTTTTTCCGAAAATCGGTCCTTCTTGGAAAATACCGATTTCAGTCAAAAAGATAAGACTAACCCCTTTCCTTTTTTCCAAAAATCAGTCTTTCTTGCAGAATACCGATTTCAGTCAAAAAGGTAAGGCTAACCACTTTGCTTTTTTTCTAAAAATCGGTCTTTCTTGCAGAATACCGATTTCAGTCAAAAAGGTAAGGCTGACCCCTTTCCTTTTTTCCAAGAATCGGTCCTTTTTGCAGAATACCTTTTTCAATCAAAAAGGTAAGGCTAACCCCTTTGCTTTTTTCCAAAAATCGGCATTTCTTGCAAAATACCTTTTTCAGTCCAAAAGATAAGGCTAACCCCTTTCCTTTTTTCTGAAAATCGGTCTTTCATGCAGAATACAGATTTCAGTCAAATAGGTAAGCCTAACCCCTTTCCTTTTTTCTAAAAATCAGTCTTTCTTGCAGAATATCGATTTCAGTCAAAAAGGTAAGGCTAACCCCTTTGCTTTTTTCTAAAAATCGGTCTTTCTTGCAGAATACCGATTTCAGTCAAAAAGGTAAGGCTAACCCCTTTGCTTTTTTCTAAAAATCGGTCTTTCTTGCAGAATACCGATTTCAGTCAAAAAGGTAAGGCTAACCCCTTTCCTTTTTTCCAAAAATCGATCCTTCTTACAGAATACCTTTTTCAGTCAAAAAGGTAAGGCTAACCCCTTTGTTTTTTTTCCAAATATCGATCCTTCTTGGAAAATACCGATTTCAGTCAAAAAGGTAAGACTAACCCCTTTGCTTTTTTCCGAAAATCCGTCCTGCTTGGAAAATACCGATTTCAGTCAAAAAGGTAAGACTAACCCCTTTGCTTTTTTCCGAAAATCCGTCCTGCTTGGAAAATACCGATTTCAGTCAAAAAGGTAAGACTAACCCTTTTGCTTTTTTCTAAAAATCGGTCCTTCTTGTAAAATACCTTTTTCAGTCCAAAATGTAAGGCTAACCCCTTTGCTTTTTTCAAAAAATCGGTCCTTCTTGCAAAATACCTTTTTCAGTCAAAAAGGTAAGGCTAACCCCTTTCCTTTTTTCCAAAAATCGGTCCTTCTTGCAAAATAACTTTTTCAGTCCAAAAGGTATGGCTAACCCCTTTCCTTTTTTCTAAAAATCGGTCTTTCATGCAAAATATCGATTTCAGTCAAATAGGTAAGCCTAACCCCTTAGCTTTTTTCCGAAAATCGGTCCTCTTTGCAAAATACCTTTTTCAGTCAAAAAGGTAAGGCTAACCCCTTTGCTTTTTTCCGAATATCGGTCCTTCTTTGAAAATACCGATTTAAGTCAAAAAGGTAACACTAACCCCTTTGCTTTTTTCAAAAAATCGGTCCTTCTTGGAAAATACCGATTTCAGTCAAAAAGGTAAGACTAACCCCTTTCCTTTTTTCCAAAAATCAGTCTTCCTTGCAGAATACCGATTTCAGTCAAAAAGGTAAGGCTAACCCCTTTGCTTTTTTCCTAAAAATCGGTCTTTCTTGCAGAATACCGATTTCAGTCAAAAAGGTAAGGCTAACCCCTTTGCTTTTTTCCAAAAATCGGCCCTTCTTGCAAAATACCTTTTTCAGTCCAAAAGATAAGGCTAACCCCTTTCCTTTTTTCTGAAAATCGGTCTTTCATGCAGAATACAGATTTCAGTCAAATAGGTAAGCCTAACCCCTTTCCTTTTTTCTAAAAATCAGTCTTTCTTGCAGAATATCGATTTCAGTCAAAAAGGTAAGTCTAACCCCTTTCCTTTTTTCCAAAAATCAGTCTTCCTTGCAGAATACCGATTTCAGTCAAAAAGGTAAGACTAACCCCTTTCCTTTTTTCTAAAAATCGGTCTTTCTTGCAGAATACCGATTTCAGTTAAAAAGGTAAGGCTAACCCCTTTCTTTTTTTCCAAAAATCGGTCCTTCTTGCAAAATAACTTTTTCAGTCCAAAAGGTATGGCTAACCCCTTTCCTTTTTTCTAAAAATCGGTCTTTCTTGCAGAATACCGATTTCAGTCAAAAAGGTAAGGCTAACCCCTTTCCTTTTTTCCAAAAATCGATCCTTCTTACAGAATACCTTTTTCAGTCAAAAAGGTAAGGCTAACCCCTTTGTTTTTTTTCCAAATATCGATCCTTCTTGGAAAATACCGATTTCAGTCAAAAAGGTAAGACTAACCCCTTTGCTTTTTTCCGAAAATCCGTCCTTCTTGGAAAATACCGATTTCAGTCAAAAAGGTAAGACTAACCCCTTTGCTTTTTTCCGAAAATCCGTCCTGCTTGGAAAATACCGATTTCAGTCAAAAAGGTAAGACTAACCCTTTTGCTTTTTTCTAAAAATCGGTCCTTCTTGTAAAATACCTTTTTCAGTCCAAAATGTAAGGCTAACCCCTTTGCTTTTTTCAAAAAATCGGTCCTTCTTGCAAAATACCTTTTTCAGTCAAAAAGGTAAGGCTAACCCCTTTCCTTTTTTCCAAAAATCGGTCCTTCTTGCAAAATAACTTTTTCAGTCCAAAAGGTATGGCTAACCCCTTTGCTTTTTTCTAAAAATCGGTCTTTCATGCAAAATATCGATTTCAGTCAAATAGGTAAGCCTAACCCCTTAGCTTTTTTCCGAAAATCGGTCCTCTTTGCAAAATACCTTTTTCAGTCAAAAAGGTAACACTAACCCCTTTGCTTTTTTCAAAAAATCGGTCCTTCTTGTAAAATACCGATTTCAGTCAAAAAGGTAAGACTAACCCCTTTCCTTTTTTCCAAAAATCAGTCTTCCTTGCAGAATACCGATTTCAGTCAAAAAGGTAAGGCTAACCCCTTTGCTTTTTTCCTAAAAATCGGTCTTTCTTGCAGAATACCGATTTCAGTCAAAAAGGTAAGGCTAACCCCTTTCCTTTTTTCTAAAAATCGGTCTTTCATGCAAAATACCGATTTCAGTCAAATAGGTAAGCCTAACCCCTTAGCTTTTTTCCGAAAATCGGTCCTCTTTGCAAAATACCTTTGTTAATTAAAAAGGTAAGGCTAACCCCTTTGCTTTTTTCCGAATATCGGTCCTTCTTTGAAAATACCGATTTAAGTCAAAAAGGTAACACTAACCCCTTTGCTTTTTTCAGAAAATCGGTCCTTCTTGGAAAATACCGATTTCAGTCAAAAAGGTAAGTCTAACCCCTTTCCTTTTTTCTAAAAATCGGTCTTTCTTGCAGAATACCGATTTCAGTCAAAAAGGTAAGGCTAACCCCTTTCCTTTTTTCCAAATATCGATCCTTCTTGGAAAATACCGATTTCAGTCAAAAAGGTAAGACTAACCCCTTTGCTTTTTTCCGAAAATCCGTCCTTCTTGGAAAATACCGATTTCAGTCAAAAAGGTAAGACTAACCCCTTTGCTTTTTTCCGAAAATCCGTCCTGCTTGGAAAATACCGATTTCAGTCAAAAAGGTAAGACTAACCCTTTTGCTTTTTTCTAAAAATCGGTCCTTCTTGTAAAATACCTTTTTCAGTCCAAAATGTAAGGCTAACCCCTTTGCTTTTTTCAAAAAATCGGTCCTTCTTGCAAAATACCTTTTTCAGTCAAAAAGGTAAGGCTAACCCCTTTCCTTTTTTCCAAAAATCGGTCCTTCTTGCAAAATAACTTTTTCAGTCCAAAAGGTATGGCTAACCCCTTTCCTTTTTCTAAAAATCGGTCTTTCATGCAAAATATCGATTTCAGTCAAATAGGTAAGCCTAACCCCTTAGCTTTTTTCCGAAAATCGGTCCTCTTTGCAAAATACCTTTTTCAGTCAAAAAGGTAACACTAACCCCTTTGCTTTTTTCAAAAAATCGGTCCTTCTTGTAAAATACCGATTTCAGTCAAAAAGGTAAGACTAACCCCTTTCCTTTTTTCCAAAAATCAGTCTTCCTTGCAGAATACCGATTTCAGTCAAAAAGGTAAGGCTAACCCCTTTGCTTTTTTCCTAAAAATCGGTCTTTCTTGCAGAATACCGATTTCAGTCAAAAAGGTAAGGCTAACCCCTTTCCTTTTTTCTAAAAATCGGTCTTTCATGCAAAATACCGATTTCAGTCAAATAGGTAAGCCTAACCCCTTAGCTTTTTTCCGAAAATCGGTCCTCTTTGCAAAATACCTTTGTTAATTAAAAAGGTAAGGCTAACCCCTTTGCTTTTTTCCGAATATCGGTCCTTCTTTGAAAATACCGATTTAAGTCAAAAAGGTAACACTAACCCCTTTGCTTTTTTCAGAAAATCGGTCCTTCTTGGAAAATACCGATTTCAGTCAAAAAGGTAAGTCTAACCCCTTTCCTTTTTTCTAAAAATCGGTCTTTCTTGCAGAATACCGATTTCAGTCAAAAAGGTAAGGCTAACCCCTTTCCTTTTTTCTAAAAATCGTTCTTTCTTGCAGAATAACGATTTCAGTCAAAAAGGTAAGGCTAACCCCTTTGCTTTTTTCCAAAAATCGGTCCTTCTTGCAAAATACCTATTTCAGTCTAAAAGATAAGGCTAACCCCTTTCCTTTTTTCTGAAAATCGGTCTTTCATGCAGAATAGCGATTTCGGTCAAATAGGGAAGCCTAACCCCTGTGCTTTTTTCTAAAAATCAGTCTTTCTTGGAAAATACCGATTTCAGTCAAAAAGGTAAGACTAACCTCTTTCCTTTTTTCTAAAAATCAGTCTTTCTTGCAAAATACCGATTTCAGTCAAAAAGGTAAGGCTAACCCCTTTGCTTTTTTCTAAAAATCGGTCTTTCTTGCAGAATACCGATTTCAGTCAAAAAGGTAAGGCTAACCCCTTTGCTTTTTTCTAAAAATCGGTCTTTCTTGCAGAATACCGATTTCAGTCAAAAAGGTAAGGCTAACTAACCCCTTTGCTTTTTTCTAAAAATCGGTCTTTCTTGCAGAATACCGATTTCAATCAAAAAGGTAAGGCTAACCCCTTTCCTTTTTTCCAAAAATCGATCCTTCTTACAGAATACCTTTTTCAGTCAAAAAGGTAAGGCTAACCCCTTTGTTTTTTTCCAAATATCGGTCCTTCTTGGAAAATACCGATTTCAGTCAAAAAGGTAAGACTAACCCCTTTGCTTTTTTCCGAAAATCGGTCCTTCTTGGAAAATACCGATTTCGGTCAAAAAGGTAAGACTAACCCCTTTCCTTTTTCTAAAAATCGGTCTTTCTTGTAGAATACCAATTTCAGTCAAAATAGTAAGGCTAACCCCTTTGCTTTTTTGCAAAAATCAGCTCTTCTTGCAGAATACCGATTTTAGTCAAAGAGGTAAGGCTAACCCCTTTGCTTTTATCCAAATTTCAGTCCTTCTTGCAGAATATCTTTTTTCAGTCATAAAGGTAAGGCTAACCCCTTTGCTTTTTTCCGGAAATCAGTCCTTCTTGCAAAATACCAATTTCAGTCAAAAAGGTAAGGCTAACCCCTTTCCATTTTTCCAAAAATCGGTCCTTCTTGCAGAATACCTTTTTCAGTCAAAAAGGTAAGGCTAACCCCTTTGCTTTTTTCTAAAAATCGGTCTTTCTTGGAGAATACCGATTTCAGTCAAAAAGGTAAGGCTAACCCCTTTCCTTTTTCTAAAAATCGGTCCTTCTTGCAGAATACCTTTTTCAGTCAAAAAGGTAAGGCTAACCCCTTTGCTTTTTTCCAAAAATCGATCCTTCTTGCAGAATACCTTTTTCAGTCAAAAAGGTAAGGCTAACCCCTTTGCTTTTTTCTAAAAATCGGTCTTTCTTGCAGAATACCTTTTTCAGTCAAAAAGGTAAGGCTAACCCCTTTCCTTTTTTCCAAAAATCGGTCCTTCTTGCAGAATACCTTTTTCAGTCAAAACGGTAAGGCTAACCCCTTTGTTTTTTTCTAAAACTCGGTCTTTCTTGCAGAATACCTTTTTCAGTCAAAACGGTAAGGCTAACCCCTTTGTTTTTTTCTAAAACTCGGTCTTTCTTGCAGAATACCGATTTCAGTCAAAAAGATAAGGCTAACCCCTTCCTTTTTTCTAAAAATCGGTCTTTCTTGCAGAATACCGATTTCAGTCAAAAAGGTAAGGCTAACCCCTTTGCTTTTTTCAAAAGATCGGTCCTTCTTGGAGAATACCGATTTCAGTCAAAAAGGTAAGGCTAACCCCTTTGCTTTTATCCAAATTTCAGTCCTACTTGCAGAATACCGATTTCAGTCAAAAAGGTAAGGCTAACCCCTTTCCTTTTTTCTAAAAATCGGTCTTTCTCGCAGAATACCGATTTCAGCCAAAACGGTACGGCGAACCCCTTTGCTTTTTTCAAAAGATCGGTCCTTCTTGGAGAATACCGATTTCAGTCAAAAAGATCGCTGATTTGAATAGATAATTCAACAAAGAGAAGGTCAAAATAGTAGAATATGATACACTATTCATAGCAGAATCATCTTGTATTATGTCATCAATCATAGCAATTCCGTGCTTTAATGTTTCTTTTACAAAGGCATATTGTTGCATTAGAAACTAATCAGGCTTATTTTGTGAAACGAGTTTCTTAAAGGCGAGACTTTACTGTATCCTTGATTGTTCACATTTGAATGGCTGATATCAACAAGCTTAGTGCTCAAATCTTTCAAACCGTTAACCCTATTTTGGTTGGGGGAAGGGCAAATAACTTACCCTGGGTACCAGACTCTCCCAAAAAAGAAATATGTTTTTGAGAGAGTCTGGTAACCAGGGTACAAATAATTCTACCAGGAAGACCTTTATAGCCATGAAACTTCTTGACTTTTCGGAACTACTTATTGTGCAACTTTTCAAAAAGTTTCATCGAAATATTTTGAGAAATGAGGGGGCGGGAGACAATTTTCTGGGACTGACCCTGTAAAAATCGCAAATTCTTAAATCTCAATTATCGCGAAAAAAGAGTAGAAGTGGAATATTTTGTAAATTTCTTTTGTAATGTAGTATTATTTGATGCATTCTATCACAATTATCATGTTTGGATGGAAAATGTGCTCCAAATTTTATTTCATCGCAATTTTCCTGATTTTGGTCAACTTTGCCGCCTTTCTTGACCACACAAAGGAAAATGCTGACGTGAGCCAAAATGATGGCTAATCTTAGGTTAATTTTTATATTTACAAAAAGTACATGCCTGAGGCTATTAGCACACCAAATTTGGTCGCTCGACCTATTGCCAGTCAAGAGTTAGGTAGGGGAGGGGCTTTTTTGCCCCCCCCCCCTCCGACCAAAATAGGACTATCAAACATCGCAACCACTACAGAGTTAAAAAGATGGGTATAAAATTGTATCACATTTTTCTAAGAATTGAATAACTTCAAAGGAACTTTGGGTAGTTTGCTGTAAATCTGCCGTGGCCATTTTTCGATATCTTGATTATTTTCAAAATGGCGGCATTTTTATAATTTTTGCAAAAATTCATTAGAAAGTTTGAAGACATTAAAATCATCATAAATCTTAAATTACTCAAGGGAAATTGATACAATCTTCACGAAAACCATAGTATATAAACGTCTACGATATGGTGGCAAGCAGAAATCTGTAGCTCTTCTGGTGAAGGACTTAGAAATTTGATGACGTCACAGCCTCAAAATTAATAAATGCCGCCATTTTAAGAGTAATCAAGGTGTCAAAAAATTGCCACGGCAGATTTACAGCAGATTACCCAAAGTTTATTTCTAGAACTTTAATTCAAAGAAAAATGCAATAGAATTTCAAACACACCTTTTTAAAGATTTGAACTCTATGCTATATCTACTTACTGCCCTTGTTTTCCGATCATAGTTAATTATTAGTCAATTTTTTGTACGGCTAACAGAACAGTTTATGTCTCTTGCATCCCTGTGCTCGTTGACTTGATGATGTCTCCTCCCTGTCTGGGCCATCGCACACAAGAAATCGTAGTGGCAGTCTACTCTTAATATTCTGCGAATTCCAAATGTGATGCAAACTTCAACCAATAACGTGAACTCTACTTACGAGTGCTAAGCCCGAATTACACTGTTCCGTTTTCATATGAATACAGAGCAATTTATCCGTTTTTGCCTTGCGCTAACATCGCTCCGCTGCGACAACGCAGCTTTTCGAAAATGCTAATGAAAACGCATCAATTTGAAAATGGTGCGTTTTGAAAACAATCCGTGAGCACCAAAAACGGAGATATTTGGAAACGCTTCACATTCCTGCTGATAGGTTGTTTATTACAATGGCATTCAAAACGGCGACTGGCTCCTTTCAGACAGCTAGTAACAAAAGACTTTGTATTGAAAGGGCTAACAACACATTTTTCCAGGGGCAGTGTGAACGCACTTTTTAACAACAGTATTTCCGCCGCATGGATTGAAACATGAATATCAAAAGTTGTCTTTTTATGGAATAATCTTAATAGTGCAAAAAATCATACTTAATTCCTCGAGCTTGTTCTAAATTCCTACTAAACTTTCCAGATAAGCCATAGCTTGAAGTTTTTGGAAATGTATAACAGTTTCAATTGTTAGATGGAAATCAGTGATTTTTTACACAGTAAATATTTTTTTCGATTTTGTAAATTCAAGGAAAAACAACTAAAAGACACAGGACGAAAGCATGAGGCTCAAATCTTTAAAAGGGTGAATGTAAAATTCTATGACATTTTTCTTTGAATTAAAGTGCTTGAAAGGAACTTTAGGTAATTTGCTGTAAATCTGCCGTGCCATTTTTTTCAATATCTTGACTGGTTTCAAAATTTGAGGCTTTTACGTCATCAAATTTCTTAATTCTTAACCTGAAAAGCTACAAATTTCTGCCTGCTGCCACATTGTAGACCTTCAAAAACTATGGTTTCCTTGAAGATCGTATCAAATTTCCCCAAGTGATATCAGATTTACGGTGATTTTAATTTTTTTTAAATTTTCGATGAATTTCTACAAAAATAATCAAAATGCCGCCATTTTGGAAATCAACATATCAAAAAATTGCCATGGCAGACCTACAGCAAATTACCCATAGTTCCTTTCACGTCATTCAATTCATAGAGAAACGAGATAAAATTTTAGACCCACCTTTTTAATGACTTGAAAGATTTGAAGCCTATACTTCGAGCGAAACGGTGTTCAGTTCAGGGAGTTCAAAGTATTGTCCATAAGAGAAAAATTAAAGGAATCGTTTTTGACAAAACTGATTCTTATATGTTTCCAGGACTGGGTTCACAGAGGATCACTTACGCTTTTGATCCAAATCCAAAGCTGTACCGGTGTAAACGGGGTCTATGGTAGACTTATGACGATGAGTCTCTCGCTTCCCTGTGCTCGTTGACTTGATGATGCCGCTTCGGTCAATAGAGACTCATAGTATTACTCTGAAAAGCCTGGCCCTATTTAGGCCCAAACTTCGCAATTTCTCGAGTACCAATCAAATTGCGAGATTTGGCCAAGAACAATGCTGTCGAATTTTCAATTCGAATGATGCAGTGGACTAGATCTTGAACGAAGTTGCTGCGGCAGATTGTTGTAAATTGCCCTGGTTTGTTTTGGTCTTAAAAACATGGAAAATGTAGCGTTGAAAGACTTATTTTGCACTCACCAGGTAAAGTGAGCTTCGTTCTTCAGATTTATACCAAGTTTCTTTGATGAAACGTCTGCTTAACGTGGTTTTTGTCGCATTTTCTTTCCGAGGAGTGACCGTTGAACAGAGCCACGGCAATCGTTCGATCATGATTCGATCGATCGAAGGCCTAAGATAGGGTCAGGTATCTTACTGTTTCATTATGAGTCCCTGTTAAGCAAGGTTTACCGCAAGGATACAAGGATCTCATCGTCATCAGTCTAGGTCTAAGGTTCAGCACTGATGTCAAATTTTCCTTTCTCAGCCTCGAGTCATGAGAATTTTATATCAACTAACAGGCTGAGGAGTAGGATGCAGCTCCTGTACAACTTTATAACACTTTAGTCCACAAACCGGCAACATTGTTCTACTACAAGAGTATTTCTTTGCATTCTCGCATCCAACCACTGCACATCTCACTGGTGTTGGTACTGACCTGTAATCGAAATAAATGGGTATCAGCAACTGTTCCGGGCGTCGAATCATTAAAAAAGATAGCGGGCATCCTCAAAAAGTAAAAAAAATCGCCAAAATTTGAATATCAAACCAATCATGAAATTATGTTTTTGATCTCGTTTACCAATGGTCCCAATACCGGTTGAGTCAGAAAAAAGTTCCCACTTTTGAAAATTCATAGCATCAAGAGTACTTTACAGATTTGAATGATTTAAATTCTAGTTAAAAGCCGAAAGATCGAAGTATTTTTGTGATTTCTCTCCATTTCTTACGAGCACTAGAAAATAGGTAAATTCAACTTTATAGAAACTGCAGAGGAACTTATTTGCCGTTCCTCTGCCATAATTCAGCAATCGCTTGTTAGTTGGACTCAAGCAAGGTCTCACACTCTAAGTTGAGGCCTGACTTACAGTAGAAACCCGCATAAAAGAACCTATTTTTATAAGAACCTTGAGGCTGAAATTCAATATTTCAAACCCCTAGATAAGAACCCCCCAGAGGCTGACACTGCGGGAGGTTCTTATATAACAGGTTTCATGTCTTCAGAATCACTGAGAACTTTCAAGAATTCTTGACATTCTGATTAGAATTCTACAATGGTACAAAAGAATATCAGATTTTTAACAATAATTCTAACCTAAAAATGTTCTCTTTAAAAAAGTCTTCAGATCTCATTAGAAGTCTTTAGAAGTCTTGTGCTGAAAACAGTATTAATGTGTGCAGGGGAGTACTGTATATAAGAACCTCTTTAAGAACCTTGCAGGCTGGAATTTAGAATAACAGGCACTCAATTAAGAACCTGTTCAGGCTGCCCAAGAAAAACCTAGGTTCTTTTATGCGGGTTCCTACTGTATCAAGGGTGTTAGTACACGGATACTTTGATTAGATATCTATTTATCTGGCTTTGATGCTTGTTTTCTTTTCTGTATCGTCTTTAACTCCTGTCTGCAGCCATGCTGCAATAGAACGTGGCTTTAGGCCAAAGTGCTGTCAGTTATTCGAATACAACTCCCTTTTATTCCTGTGTCTTTAGAAAAGAAAAATTTGGTTTAAAACCTTCTATTCTGCGTAGGAGTACCAAGACATAGGAATATAAGGGAATTATATTCAAATAACTGAGAACACTTTGGCCTAAAGCCAAGTTCTGTTGCAGCATGGTTGCAAACACCAATTAGAGACGATACAGAGAAGAAAACAAACATCAAAACAAAGTAAATAAATATTTAATCAAATTATCCATGTCCTAACACCCTTGGACCACTGCAAAATGTAAAAGCCGAGACAATTAAAGTTACAGCTCCTCCACAGCAGTAACACAAATGAGGTAAAATTCTTTAAAGGCAGACTGTCCCCTATTGTTCTCAACTTTTTTTTCGTGGCCATGAATATTATGCATGAGTGACCTTCCAAACGGAAGAGCCAATCAGCGTGCAGGATTACGCAAAACAGAATCTCTTCGAACAGTTGATCAGATCGCAATGGCGGCCATCCGCAGCTCTGCGGAAGGGATGGCCTCAACAGGAATCTCAAGGCTTGGTCGAGGGCGGCCAGTTGGCAGTACTTGTTTTCAGAAAGTGGCACTGCGTGAGAAGACCTTCGATTCATGGCGTGAACTGAGGAATGAGCTTGGGTTTCAGACTGACGACAGGCTCCCTTGTACTGGACGTGTTTGTGTTTGTACCAAATACCGACGTAAAGTCGCTAATCAGGCCATGTTGTTGGGAATTGACTCTTTCCCGTACAAAAACAAGCAACGGCCTTTTAACTGAAGATGGCGTTGCGTCATTCTCAATGTCAGGAATAGCAAATCGTCTTGCCATGTGCCTCGCTGCAACTACATAGGCCTACCACTTTCGCCAACTCGCGCGGCATCCTCTTCCATCTCTGTCATGATTGAATTGACCACTTTAATGGACAGCCTCGTTTTGGAAATTATTCAAAATTCGTTCATATGAAATTTTAGACGCCAAATTCGGATTTAGCACCCAAACTTTAGTCTAACCCTAAGTTTTCATGTTGCTAGCGGTTGTAGTGTTAATTTTATGGCGATGTAAAGTTTGAAAATCTATAAGGGATTTGACCGTGAAAATGACTCGGGGTGCAAAGTTTCACCCCGAACGACTTTTCACGGTCAAATCCCTTATAAATCTCTGAACTTTACATCGTCATAAAATCAACATCACAATAGTTAGCAGTTTGAAAACATGTAATTAGACTAAGGTTTGGGTGCTAAATCCGAATCTGGGCTCGAAATTTTCATATTAACAATAGGAAGAGATTTTGACAAATTTCCAAAACGAGGCTGCTTAATTAAAATGGCGTATGACTTCATTCGCCACACGCCTATTGTTAAAGTGACCAATCAACGAGGGGACAGACTGCCTTTAAGATACCTTGCACATAAACAACATACTACACGAAAAATAAACATGGTTAAGCAAACCTTGTTGGTTGAGCCTTTAAAGGGAATTCGATTCCTTTTGACAGTGATAAACTGATTCCGTTTGGTCCACTTGTATATTTCATATGGGCACCTAACTTCTTTAACTTGTGCGCAGCTTGCTGAAAAATAAGGAGAAAAGACTTGAATTCTCGACTCAACTTTTCATTTCACCGTTTAAAAGGAATCGGAATGGCCCCCGTCAAGTTAGAAATATATCCTATTTAATTTGACTTGACACGTGCTGTTTCATTGTATAGCTAAAGAAACAATGGGTGGAAAAACAAGGACTGATTTTGTAATGGAATAGCAACAGTTGCTTTAATTGACACCCCCAATTCAAAGCGATTAGTGACTTTAGACAAAGGAAATTCTCTCCACCGGTAAATCAAAACAAGCATGGCTGCAAAAGTTGCTCCGAAACCAATAGGGCAATTCCCGCCTTGTGCAAGCGGAAGGTGGTCTCGACTGAATAATCTCTAAGGGTCCCGACTGCCTAAGTTACGCCACTGTCGGTAGTTAAAAAATAATTGGCGAAAGACCGAATCTTTTTTCTCAAAGCAGTCATATGCTTGAAAGTTAGGTTATCGAGAGCCTGCCCAAATCCCATTTGGTTTTCCTTGAAACAACTGAGAAACAACAGAAACGATGGACCATGCAAATTTTACCAAAAATGCCATTTAGAGGCCTCTGGTTTCAGTTGTCGCACAAATGTGAACTTCAGAGGCTTGTAACTCCATGAATTTTTTGCGGATTTGCAAGATTCTGGTGTCAAAAATTTATTCAAAATCTCAGGAGATGGGTTACTTGACCAAATGCCATTCCAGCATCTCGTTGTTTTTAAGTAGTTAATCAAACGTCGAACAATTTTTTTGAGACACCCTGTAGGTATAATATTTCGCTTCTTGTTGTATCAGTTTTGTAGTATTACACAGTATTTTGTAAGTGGTGCTAAATGTATTATGAATTGTAAATTTTTAATGAAATGTAAAAGAGGAAGTGAAACCATGATTATAGGCTTGAGTCTACCTTAGCAGCTGCTACAATCACCCATAGAGCACGTTTTTTCTGACGAATAGCTAAATGTTGAGTTGAACCTGCAAATATTGACCAATACCTCCAAAACGAATTAAACATTAATTTTGCAATTTCGAATTATCACTTCACATATCACTCAGTTGTAACCTTTTTCTTTGTTCAGCTTCAAGATTTGTATACTTTCCTGGAAAGTGTTTGCTATAAAGGAGAACCATGAATAACGAAAAAGTTGATTCACCAGTGCATGTCCAAAAACAAGCGAACCGAGAGAACCTTTCACATGTGAAACAGTAATCTTCAGAAATCAGTTATTCTATCTTGGGGGGGGGGGGGGTCAGTAGGGTTTTTTTGCGGATAGCGGTTATCGGCCTATTTTCGGTGCAGAAATGCGGAAATTAAACATCATTTCTGCGGATTGGAGATATTTGTTGCATTTTGCGGAATGCGGATATTTCTGCAAAATTAATACTAATTGCTACAAAATCGTTGATTTGATGCTCATTCCGTCAAAATATTGTGTAACATTTACTTAAAGGCACTAAAACAAAGAAAACAATACATATCACGAAGATCTGAAGACAACAGCCACAATAGCAACAGCAACAACAAAAATTTTTGCGCGAAATAATCACCCACGATGACAGCAAACTGCTTGAGTCTGATCGGTCATGTGCAAAATTAAAAGAAAATGGTTCATGTTGTGTTTTATATGAAGTAGGAAGACTTTGCTCATAACCCTAAAGAATAGCGGAAATAGCTAATTTCTGTCTGGGGATTTGCGGGAACAGAGCAGAAAAATTGTGGAAATGCGGAATTGCATATCCCCCAGTGACCCCCTAACTTTGTTCAGCTGCTGAATGGCCTGGCCACATCGAATCACTTATATATATTTTCATCGATAGCGTAAATTGGCGAGAACGAGGATTTAGTAAAACCAAGAACAAAAATATGGGTTCAGTTTGACCAACGAGATAATGACAAATATGTTTTATTACTTTGGGAAAAGGCATGCTGGATGGTTATTTTCAGTACACGCAAAAAAGTTGTCAATGACGAAAAATACACATTCTAACACAACAAAGGGACTGTTTGGATAAATCAAATCTGAGCTGAGTTGCATATTCCCAGGATTAATAGCCAGCACGCAGGCTAAGGATTAAATGCTCACTGTGTTGCTGCACTGCAGATGATAAAATTGATCCCTTGTTTCTTCGAATTTCAACTGGTTTTACAACTACTTGCATTCACTATATCCTTATGTTCGCCAGTTTGCGATTTCGATAAAAATTGCAAAAAATAGTGCCAAAGTAGCCTAGCTACCTATGTACAAAACAACGCTTGAATCACTGATTTTATCTACTCTAAAAAAGAATCTTAATCGAACGACATTTGTGTAAATTTTGTAGAATTTTCGAATGTGCACAATAGTGATAGAAGCTCTAACACCACTCAATCGAGCCTCACGTATAAAATTGTATAAAAATAACGCTCGATCCAGGCTCTTTTGTTGAATAGCTAAAAGGTCTATTCTCGCTCTGTCCGTTCACTTGAGACTTGTAGCTTGGGCGGTCACGAAAACAAACAGGCTTAGATCCTGGTTGAGCATCTCCTTTGTATTGAAATTTACCCTCTCTTCTAACTGCATTAACTGCCGAGGCCTCCACTTTGAATGTTTCCTCTGTTTGTTTCATATATTCCACTTCTTTTTTTGTCGATTCTATGGCTATAGCTTTTTCCACCATCTTTTCATATGACATATCCTGTGCTATCATAATCTCAGCTTGTAGCTTGCTAGAATTAGTATGCATTGTTACTGCAAATTTAATGGCATCCTTCAAATCCATACAGTCAACCCCTGCTGTTTTCAATCGAGCTATCCAGTGATCACAAGTCTCTGCTGAGCTTTCAGGTTTCACGCAGAAAAATCTGTACCTCTCTGCGGTTAAATTCTTTTTTCCTTGAAACAAGCACTCAGAGTAGCCTTTGCTGTGTCATATGTGTTTGGAGTGTCTTCATCTAATGTCCTCAAGATGTCCCTGAGTTCAGCACCACCAACTGCCAGCAGAGCAGATCTTTTCTTCTTTTCATCTGTTACATCTTCAAATTCAAGGCAGCTTTCAAAATTCTCAATGAAGGCCTTCCATTTTTTGTCTTTATTACTTGATCTATGCTCATTCGTTTTGAACTCTCCACATATTGACTTCAGTTTTGTCAATGTTGTTGACATCTTGAATCAATTGAAAAGCCTACCTCGATACTGCTCGCAACACCATTGTACGATGATAAAATAATGCTATTGCCAGCTAGTTTCCACCATCTTGTTTACTCCCAAAGCAACCTCCCAGTCCTAGGGACTGGAAAATAGTTGCCCTTACAAAGTAACTTGTTCCCAGATCCCAAAATTGCTTTGATCGTCAGAACCTCCACAAATGTCGTATTTGATGCTTTGCCATATTGCACTTCTTTCACGCTTCAAAAAGACCATTGCGCTGATGTTGGCGGCAGGAAATCTTTTACTAAGATCCTTTTCTTTGCAAGGGAAATCGACTAGGATCGTGGTGAAAAATTCCGAGCCGCCATCTTAAACGCAATCTCTGTTGCCAAGCCCAAAAGAAGTGCAAGACAACAAGGCATGAAAGACAACATTTGTGGAGTTTGAAGCGATCAAATACGACAGCAGATGATTGCCAAAATTTGCATCGGATTACTTTTTACCGTATGATTCTTTGCGTCTCAAAGAATTTCAAGGACGATTCACCTTCCACTGTAAAGGATCATGGTTAAAAAATTCTAAAACGACCCGAGGGGGGGGGGGGGGTAACTTCACTTCTCCATGGTGCGGGGTTGTGCCATTTTTAGGGTACCTTCTTTGTGAGTGAGTCCGGATATATGGGTATGTTTTCAACAATTTTTTACATTTTCCGTATCTAAGGGCATGTTTTTTTATAAAAAATCTAACGGTGAACTTTTTCAGCATCTCTGGATTTATGGGTATGGTTTTCAGGAAATTTTCCAGATCTATGGGTATGCTTTTCAGAAATTTCTCCGGATTTATGGGTGGTACCCCTACGATTTGAATGGCATCACCCGGTATCTTGGAAAATCAAGTGACCCCTCTCCTCAGGTAAAACACCATCTTTAGCACAATCGCACCGTGATCAAGAACAAAAGGAAAGTTTGGAAAAATACTAAACTTGAGTTTTTAAGGTCCGAATTAATTTGATGCCAGTCTTTATGTGAACAATTACAGTAGTTTCTTGCATATAAGAAACGGAAGATTTCCTGATTTTCAAAATAATACCCCAGTTTATAAGTAACTGGTACAGGTAAGAAAAAAGATTGTTTCTTACATAAAACTATGTACTAAACCTGTGAAAAATAAACATGAAAAGAAGAATTTTGCATGTAAACTAAGCAAAACGCACCTTCCTGGAATAACTGTAGAAATCTTTCGAGCCTGATTTAAAAAAGCGATGAATGAATGAACAAGGACAGAGATACAGGGGGGTCCAGGAGGGCCATGGCCCCCTCAAAAAATTTCAGTTGAAGTTGCTGTAAGGGAGCGGTCATAAATTATGGCAGGGACCGGGGCGGAAGCATATGAGGAGGGGTCTGAAAATTTTTTGGGTAAATTTATTGGGGTTTGAAATTTTTTGAGGAATTTTTATTGGGGTCTGAAAATAAACATGCAATATTTTTGAAGTTTTAAAAAAAATATTTCAGTTTTCAAGGTTTTAGCTCAGTTGATCAGTTTTTTCAAAAAAGTTCTTGATTAATCTCAAAAAGTCAAGGAAACACTATGTTCAAGCTGACATTGATTGGAGGAAGGTTTGTAACACAATGAAAATCTGAGGGAAAGTTTAGCAAAATAGAGATTTGGAGGAAGGTTTAGAATGATATGTCAGAGAATGGAAATTGAGACAATTTATTGTATGTCATACACATGCAGTCAGGGTTGAACTCACTATGATTAGCCAGGCAAGAAAGCTTTAAGTGATTTGCCAAACAATAGCTTTTGTGCATTAATAAGTGGTATATCCACTGATTTCCCATAATAAGCTTGCCCTTGGTATGTTTTCAATTACAACTAGTTGCATGTATGACAAAATTTTAGTTCTCAAGGGTCATTTTCAATAATGTTGACTCTGCAAAGTCTCCAAAATTTTGTTGAGAAATTTTCATTATAAACTCCTTGAAACTGGGGAATATCAACCACCTTGATAAAACATGGTGCCAAGGGTAGTTGCTGTGTCTGCATCATAGAACGGTCCTCTTGAGTTGATGGCCAAGTCGAGGTAAAACCATATTTCTTTCTCACCTCCCCTACCACTTTGTTGATGGATAGGTCTTTGCAATGTTTTGATATTTTTTGTAATCACCACAGCTACAACAAGCACAAATGATGTTATAACCAACTTCAAACTCTGTATTTGGTCTTTTTTCTTCATCATATGATCCAAGAAGGTCCAGGACCAAGGTATCCATCACTCTTTCCACCTCACGTGTGACTATTTCCATAAAAGTTTGTGTACCTGGCTGTATGATCACTTGGAAAATACAGTAGTTGCAAGAAAGACTGTTGTGATGACCACTTCACTTCGAAAAACTAAGAACTTCACCTCTTCTCTGATGGCCTTTCCTTCTTTCTCAGTAGTATGGCTCTGACTCCTCGTTATAGGGAACAACATTTTGAGCAGTCTGCTTACCAAGCCTGGCACGAACAAGCTACCAAATCAAAACAGTCACCGAATCATCACATCTGCCATTTGCCTAGGCCATGGACACCGTTTCGTTCGTTGTTGTTGTTGATATTCTCCAACAATGCAGTTAGACTTACTACCCGAATTGGGCACTGTAAAGTTGCCATAACAACCCTTTGAAGGAGGAATATAGAACTCAAGTAGTAAGTCTACAACGTTAGAGCAACAATAATTGTGTTTGGTATCGTTTTTCAATTTCCACTTCAGAATTCCAGGGACATGATGCCCTAACCTTTCTATACTAATTTAGTGTGTTAAGAGAAGTACTCATTTCAGTATATGTGCCTTCGGGGGTCTGAAATTGTTGGCCAAAAATGATATGGGGTCTGAAATTTTTCATGGCTGCAGAGCAGGGGTCTCAAATTTTTTGAGGAAATTTTCAAAATGCTTCCACCCCCATCCCTGTCATAAATAATGACTGCTCCCTAAGTCTCTATTCCTTTATTAGTATTTCAAACTATCAGATAGGTACTCCACTTTCTTATGTGTATCTCGTTCCTATCTTTCATTAATCTAGGAAGCCCTTTGGCGGTATGTACAAGCAATCAAACTTGTCCTACACCAGAGCCATGCGTACATCCAAAAATAGATTTACCTGTAATATCAATCTGTATCGAGGAACAAATATTAGTTTTGTTGTAGTTTGGGGAGCCTGGTATCAAATTTTTCCAGGGGAATACCCCCAAACCTCTTTCAAGGTTTTAGCTCACTTCACTCGTCGCCTGGTTTTCCCATGGCCCCCTCGAGTAAAAAATTGTATCTCGGTCCTTGTGAATGAATGAATGAATGAATGAATGAATGAATGAATGAATGAATGAATGAATGAATGAATGAATGAATGAAGGAATAAATGAATGAATGAATGAATGAATGAATGAATGAACGAATGAATGAATGAATGAATGAATGAATGAATGAATGAATGAATGAATGAAGGAATGAATGAATGCATGCATGCATGCATGCAAAAATGAATGAATGAAATGCATCATGTGATAACTATGAAGGGCTGCGATCGGTAATTTTCTAAAACAACGCTGAAATATAGCTCGTGACCTTGTTTTGCCGTTGTTTTGCGTCTATAGCTTTGCATGGAGCCAGCTCTCAGAGCCAAAGCCCTGTCAAAGCGTTGCATGTTGAAACGAAATATGGTCAAATAACGCCGCACAGTCTGCAAGATGGCAGACCAATCTTATATCCCCTTTCACACTTACAAATTGAACCAGTTCAAACTAAAGCAGGTTAAAAATGAGGCCGTCTAATTGGACAATCCCACAAATCGAATGCATTTGATTGGTTAAAAATTAACCTGGTTTAGATTTAGATAAAGCTGGTTGTGTGAATACGCACTAATTGGTCTTGAGACGCATGATTTAAAGTAAACACTTCGAATTTTATCGAAAGGACATCTGATCAGCAACTTCGCAGACAGGTCTAAAAACGAAAGAAAAGACTTAAAAATTAATGAAGGGTTTGTTGCCATGTCCAACGGATATTCTTGAAAATGCAGTTATTTTCTAATTCAATTGCTTCAACGTTGCAATAGACGGGAAAGTTGCTTCTAAAACTATTCTATTCCGTACTGACTTATCACAAAGGAAAGAATGGCTGAAACATCCAGGTAGATTTGATATAATCGCAAAATAATGAACTATCCAAATGATAAAAACGATAAAATTTTCCGGCATTTTGGGTCACCTGACATGGGGCATATTGGAAGTACAGTAGCTACATTCTGAAACGCTATTCTTATACAAAGCTTCACCATGGGCGTACTTGTAAACATTTGCTAACATTTCCAAAAAGAATTACATTAACTGTTGAGATCCTACGGAAACAACAGTGCCTGGAGAGTTTTGAATTTCAACCTACATGAATACTGCTCACCCGGACAATCAGAGGATTTTCGATTGAGATTCTGTCAATCACATTGGACATCGTTCGATCCAGACTCCTTGAAGGATAGCTAACAGACCTATGCCAGAAAAATATTGACAAAACGCGGAAAGAAGATCTTGATAGGTAAAGAGCGTTCGAACCTGTCCGAACAACACCAACACAAGACAAGTCGTAAAGAGAATCGTTTAGAAATGGCATTTCCAAGCTTCCCGGTAGGAACCAAATCACTGCTGTCACAATGTCTGACGACTGAGATCTGGGATGCCTTGAAAGATAAAGAAGATGAAGTTGGCTTTCCATTCAAGAAAAGCATCAATTCTGGCGTTGTTAACACAGATTCTAGCATCGGTGTATACGCAGGATCCCACGACTCTTACAGTGCGTTCGCCTTGCTTATGGATCCCGTAATCGAAAAGTTTCACAGCCATAGATCTGATGCCAAGCATACAACATTGATGGATCCATCGCAACTCGTCCTCCCGAAATTTGAAGATGATGAGCTAGCAATGATTAAATCGACAAGAATTCGAGTTGGGAGAAACTTGGCTGGATTCCCACTTGGGCCTGCCATCACTAGAGAGCAACGGCTTGAAATTATGAACAAACTCATCACAGTTTTCGATCATTTCGAAGGAGATCTTCAAGGCAAATTCTATCCTCTAGAAAACATGAAGAAAGAAGACCAAAAACAACTAATTTCCAACCACTTTCTCTTCAAAGAGGGTGACAGATTTCAGGAGGCCTGTGGTTTGAACCGAGACTGGCCATCCGGTAGGGGAATATTTCATAATGACGCAAAAACATTTCTCGTTTGGGTAAACGAAGAAGATCAGCTCAGAATAATTTCAATGGAAAATGGAGGTGACATCTATGGGGTTTACTCACGACTTTGCCATGCTCTCAGATCAATGCAAGCATCGTTAAATTTCTCATACGATGATCACCATGGATTCATAACATCCTGCCCAACAAACCTCGGAACGGCCATGCGTGCATCTGTGCATATAAAACTTCCAAAGCTCTCTCAAGATAAGGTAAGGAAAATCATATCAAAGCATTTTCATGATAGATTTAAGGAGAAAAGACCAATTTCTTGAGGTGGCTCGTCAGATCTGTAGGTGTTCTCGATGAGGTACGAATTAGGATAATATTTGAACGCAAGAATATGCAAGACTGTTTCTACCTAAGTTTCTAGAGCTATTGGCGTTCTAAAACATGCCAATGCTCTCCTACATAAGGGAAAATGGCATACTCTTTACACAGGTATTGTTGAGGCACACTTTCGATACCGTTGCTCTGTTTGGAGATGTGCCAGTTCGACCGAGCTTAATCAGTTAAAAAAACTTCAAAACCGAGCTGCTAGAATTATAACCAACAGAAGCTTTGACACCCCTAGCGGACCACTTTTTGACCGGCAGGGCTGGAAGACAATTGAAGAACTCGTAAATCAATTGGCTCCGCAATACCTGTGTGTACTTCTCACCCGAAGCTCAAAGTGCTCCTCGTATGCCATGCGCATTTCAGAAACAGATTTAAGACTGTCCAAGAAAAAGTCGAGCAATGGGCAAAAATATTTTCTAATCGAGGAGCAAAAGCGTGGAAAAGCGTTGTGTGCCCTTTGTTCTTTTTGTTCTGTGTTTTTGTCATATATTTCTTGAAATTAATGGTTGCATTGTAAGTGTCATTCATGATGGGGACCAGATGACCTTGTTTCTTTCCTCGCCATAAATGGCACATGTATATACAGGGTGTCTCAAAAAAATGTTCGACGTTTGATTAAATATTAAAAAATAAGGACAACATGAACAGGCTCATGAAAAGATAACCTTGTTCCTAAGATTATGAAATAATTTTAGAGACTAAAATCGTGCAAATCGGTTGAAAATTTACTGAGTTACGAGCTCTTGAAGGTCGGAAATATGCGATAGCTGAAACCAGAGACCCCCCAGATTACTTGTATTGCAAAAAGCTCGAAGACGGAGGTAAGAGAGGCTTATCCAATGTCATACCACTCGTTGATATCAGAGCAAACCAAATAGGACTTCTAAAGTAAATTATTTCTTGCGATCATCCTCAAAATTTCCTAACATTGCGTAAGTCCAAAAACAATGGTTCAAAACAAACTCGGCGAGAGTCTGAATCTGTTTCCTAAAAGCATCCATATGCTTGACAGTTAGGTTATCAAAAACCTGTTTGAATCCCATTTGGTTCGTCCTGAAACAATTGAGAAATAACAGAAACGACGGTCTATGGAACTTTTACCAAAAATGCCATTTTGAGGCCTCTGGTTTCAGCTTTCGCACAAACTTGAACTTCAAAAGCTTGTAATCCCATGAATTTTTAGCGGATTTGCAAGATTCTTGTATGAAAAATTAAGTTAAAATCTCAGGAAAAGGGTGTCTTGACCACGGGTCCATTCAGCGTATCGTTATTTTTTAGTATTTAATCAAAAGTCGAACAATTTTTTTGAGACACCCTGTAGTATTTCTTTTTAGTTAACTTTAGCTTTTGTTGTTTCAGAAAAAATAGCGTGGAATGACCTTCCTGCCGATACCAAACAGGCATCTTCCCTAAATAGTTTTAAAAAATCTATTTAGGATTCTGTGAAGTGTAGTCTTCTTTTATTGTAAATTTTATACTAGGCTTTTAATATTATGGTTTTATATTGTGACTTTCCTTTTTCCTTTGTAAATATATATTGTAATTAATGTTTCAAATGGAGGGCACCTCGTAAAACAATTCCGGTTGAAGGGCAACCCTCCTTAATAAAATGAAATGAACAAATGAAATGAACACCGCTACAAGACAAGAAACTAGTTTAAATAAGTTTATGTGTGTGATCTTATTCAAATTCGAAATTCAAATAATTCTAGTTTCTCATTAGAAAATAAAAAGAAACTAATGTAATTCGAATAGAAAATATTAATAGAAACTGTACTGTGATAATCATAAGGAAAATAAATCAGACATACAAATATGTGTGTAGAAAATAGAATATTCAAAAGTTATTCATAATATTAATATTTCAAAATCAATTCTTCCAAGGAAACCTTGAACCGCCATCGTTTGCATTTAACGACACGGTGCCACAAACAACTGTCAACATTTGGCCTGGCCTGGCGATGAAAATTTAGCTTTGATCAATGGCTAGTGAAGTCCTGCCTTTATGAAACTCATTTGACAAATACAGCCTGATTGGTTTCTTATTTAAAAATATGATTCTTCAAAACAGGGTGTGTATACCATCGTATAAGAAACACTTGTATATTCCAAACATCTGTATTAATTGCAAAGAAAAAAAATTTTTGTGATGATTATTCACAGTTGTAAAGAAATTAAAAATTTGAACCAATAATGAAAGTTTCCTGAAATGATAACAATTTGGGTTATAAGATTTTCTGTTCATTCATACACACACTATTGTTTGTGGGATGGGCAAGAAGATAGCAAATGCAAAACTATCTCATCACATCATTTATCTGCCCCATGGATTCAGTACCTTTCTTTTGAGTTTTTTAAAAAATGGCATCATTCTCAATCCTATAGAACTGAGACTCGCTGCCATATAATACTATCATGTACAGGGTGTCACAAAAAATTGTTCGACGTTTGATCAAATACTACAAAATAACGATACGCTGTGTGTCCACTTAGTCACGTAACCTATCTCCTGAGTTTTTAGATTAATTTTTGACATAAGAATCTCGCAGATTCGCTAAAAATTCATGGAGCTACAAGCCTTTGAAGTTCATGTTTGTGCGAAAGCTGAAACCAGAGGCCTCGAAATGGTATTTTTAGTAATCGTTTTAGTAACCTGCAAGATCTATATATTTGGCGTTCATGATTCAACAGGTTTATCCTATCTCACTCAACTTAGGGTTGGCCTCAGTAAATTAAATTTTCACAAATTCACGCACAATTTTAGGGATACCATAACCCAATGTGCCAAAAGAACGATGGTATCGAGGATACGGAGCACATTTTGTTGCTTTGCCCCTCCTTGCAGTACCACGCAGAGATCTTCTCACTCGAGTTTTTGCTTTACTTCGACGATTTGGATATACAAATCTCCAAAATAATGTTCTAATGCAGATTTTGTTGTATGGTGATGAAAAATTTCCCGATAAACTAAACAAAAATGTACTCCTGCTAACTCTACAATTTATCCACAAATCTGGTCGATTTAATTAGATTCGCACTTCGTTATATGCCACACAAACACAACCACCATGTCCCATCTAAGTAAACGTGTGTTTCTTTTCTGTATTTGTTTTCCTTGTTTTCTTTTACTCGTATATTTAACGTCTGTCTCTGTCTCAAACTAGATGCCACACATTATTTGCGATTATGTCTTAACTGCCAACGGAAAAATTTAAGTTATTTCGATCGCGGACCCGTGGCATGTCATTTGAGACAGAGAGTAGTTTTAATCTTTATGTTCAATTGGCCTCGGGGTAGTCATAGTCTTTTGCTCCTCGGGGTATCGTTTCCAGTAATATTGCATAGCTGTATAGTATAGTAATCTTGTAAAGTAGTGTAGGTTGTAAATTCATATTGTAATCTTTTAGTGGATATATAAAAAAAAGTAATCGTTTCTGTTATTTCTCAATTTTTTCAAGACAAACCAAATAGAATTTGAACAGTTTTTGAGCGTATGGATTCTTTGAGGATACAGATTCAGTCTCTCGCCGATTATGTTTTGAATTACAGTTTCTGGACATTTACAATGCAAAGCAAGTTTTGATAATGACTGCAACGATAAAATTACTTTCGAAGTCCTACTTGGAATGCTCTGATATCAACGAGCAGTATGACATTGAATAGCCTTCTTTTACCTCGGTCTTGGAGCTCGTCGCATTACAAGGAATCTCGGGGTCCCTGGTTTCAGCTGTCGCATATCTTTGAAAGCTCGCAGCTCGTGATTATACAACCGACTTGCACGATTCTGGTCTCGAAAATTATTTGAAAATCTTTGGAACAGACTTATCTTCCCGTTACCTTGTTCATGTCATCGTTATTTTTCAATATTTGATAAAACTTCGAATAATTATTTTGAAACATCATGTACCATGTCAAAGAAACAAAAAATAAATCAGCCTGGCTAGTTTCTTGTAGAGAAGTGCCTTTTCCAAGTAAATCGGGCCTGAGTTTCTTATCAACAGTTTCTTAAAGGCAAGACTTTACCGTATTTATTTTAAAAAGTTCTTCAATTGTTACCTTGAACATTAACTATCTTGTTCATTGAAAATATTTTGCATTTCGCAACGTGAAATTTTAAACTTGATCAAAAATTCAAGGCCAAAATTTCTATTCGGAACACAACCAGAAAACCAAGACTTAATACAAAAAAAGACCTAACAATCAGTCAAGGGTTTGTTGCTATGTCCAATGTATAATCTTGAAAATGCAATTATTTTCTAATTCAATTGCTTCAACGTTGCAATAGCTGGGAACGTTGCTTCTAAAACCATTCCATTCCGTACCGACTGATCACAAAGGAAAGGCTGGATAAAATATCCAGGCTGACTTTTGTCAGATTCTTTCAACCTTATCTTTGACATAAGTGCAAAATAATGAACTTTCAAAATGATAAAAAACGAGGAAATTTTCCGCCATTTTGGGTCACCTGACATGGGGCATATTGGAAGTACAGTAGCTACATTCTGAAACGCTATTCTTATGCAAAGCTTCACCAAGGGCGTACTTGTAAACATTTGCTAAAATTTCCAAAAAGAAGTAGATACATTGACTGTTAAGATCCGACGGAAACAACAGTGCCTGGAGAGTTTTGAATTTCAACCTACATGAATACTGCTCACCCGGACAATCAGAAGATTTTCGATTGAGATTCTGTCAATCACATTGGACGTCGTTCGATCCAGACTCCTTGAAGGATAGCTAACAGAACTATGCCAGAAAAATATTGACAAAACGCGGAAAGGAGGTCTTGCCAGGAGCGTTCGAATCTGTCCGAACAACACCAACAAAAGACAAGTCGTAAAGAGACTCGTTTAGAAATGGCATTTCCAAGCTTCCCGGTAGGAACCAAATCACTACTGTCAAAATGTCTGACGACTGAGATCTGGGATGCCTTGAAAGATAAAGAAGATGAAGTTGGCTTTCCATTCAAGAAAAGCATCAATTCTGGCGTTGTTAACACAGATTCTAGCATCGGTGTATACGCAGGATCCCACAACTCTTACAGTGCGTTCGCCTTGCTTATGGATCCCGTAATCGAAAAGTTTCACAGCCATAAATCTGATACCAAGCACACAACATTGATGGATCCATCGAAACTTATCCTCCCGAAATTTGAAGATGATGAGTTAGCAATGATTAAATCGACAAGAATTCGTGTTGGGAGAAACTTGGCGGGATATCCACTTGGGCCAGCCATCACTAGAGAACAACGACTTGACATTATGAACAATCTTATGACAGTTTTCGATCAGTTTGAAGGAGATCTTCAAGGCAAATTCTATCCTCTAGAAAACATGAAGAAAGAAGACCAAAAACAACTAATTGCCAACCACTTTCTCTTCAAGGAGGGTGACAGATTTCAGGAGGCCTGTGGTTTGAACCGAGACTGGCCATCCGGTAGGGGAATATTTCATAATGACGCAAAAACATTTCTCGTTTGGGTAAACGAAGAAGATCAGCTCAGAATAATTTCAATGGAAAATGGAGGTGACATCTACAGCGTATATGCACGACTTTGCCACGCTCTCAAATCAATGCAAGCATCGTTAAATTTCTCGTACGATGATCACCATGGATTCATAACATCCTGCCCAACAAACCTCGGAACTGCCATGCGTGCATCTGTGCATATAAAACTTCCAAAGCTCTCTCAAGATAAGGTAAGAAAAATCATATCAAAGCATTTTCATGATAGATTTAAGAAGAAAAGACCAATTTCTTGAGGTGGCTGGTCAGATCTGTAGGTGTGCGCGATGAGGTATGAATTAGGATCCACTACAAAACGACAAACTAGTTTAAATACGTTTACTGTGGTAAACATAAGGAAACAAATCAAACACAAAAATATCTGTGTAGAAAATAAAACATTTTAAAAGTTATTCATAGCAATAACTTTTAAAAATCAATGGCAAACTTTGGACTGCCATAGTTTACATTTAACGACATTCTAGTTGCCCCAAACAACAGTAAACAGATTTGCTCTGGCCTGGCGATGAAAATTTAGCTTTGATAAATGGCTGAAGTCCCGCCTTTAAGAAAACAAAAACAGAACAGTAAAGTCTCTCCTACATTCGTGATTTGGCTTCACTAAATTATGCTTTATCCAAAAAATGTTTATAATTTTGCAACCGCCTCTAAGGGGACCATTATGGAAACAAGGTCAACTCGATCGTTTAATGCTATCCCTGCCACTTTAAATTAGGGGTGTTTTTAACTTGTATTTTTCAAATTTGCAATTTAAATTGTATTGTAAATATTTTATTTGTTTATTTATCTACTAATCTATTTACTTATTCTTCTTTTGTGACCATTGTAGATTTTTCATTTCGTGGCAAATTTTTACTTACTTACTTATCTAATTCACCAATGTTCAAAATTGTCTGCAACTCAAAACCACAGTATTGGGATTTTGGCCAAAATAATTCCCGCTGCAAATCAAAATCAAAATCAAAATCCAGTCACTAAGGATGAGTTTTGTAAATTTAAAGTACTATAATTTAGTGTTTGCTTAAATTGTATGAGAGCTATTGTTGATTTTGTCATTGTGCTTCAAGATTTTGCTGATGCTAAAAAAACCCAAAAATTGGAGGCAAAATTGGGCATTCAAGATAAATATTTCTGCACTCAAAGCAGAAATATAAAAAAAACAAAGTACCCATGTTCAAGCTGAAAATTGAGGAAGATCATCAAAACGATTACACGTATTTTTTTTATAAGAAACTAAGAATTCGCGCCGGTACTGAAAGTTTCTTAAAAATATCGGATTTTCAATACTCGGAGTTTCTTATGAGTTTCTTAAAGGTTTCATAGCAGTAATCGTGCTCACGTCCTGTTCCCTGGTGAACATTTCAAAACAATGTTTTCAGAAGCTTTTTCAATGTTACCTTCTGAGTAATATCATACAGCAAACAAGCGAAAGTACAGTAAACTATATGTTAGAATTTCGTTTGTCGAAATAAAAAGTTTCTTAACTGATATTTTCCCAGTGCTGGAGTTTCTTAATCTTTTGGCGAGTTGAGTGTTGAGTTTCTTATAAGCAGTTTCTTATAAAAAAAATACGTGCAGACATTGATCAAAGGAAAAGAAGGGCATTTCACTTATAAAAGAGTCCCGTAAACTTCGGTCAAAAATACTTTCGTTTCAAGAAAAAATCCACCAAAATTCCCTAAAAATTCCTTTGTTCTGAAAACTCTTGTAGACTTTTGAGAATGAGTGAAATGTGCCGCAAAAGCAAAATTCACATTGCTAGGCCCCACCAAGATAAAATCTGTTTACATTTTTTTGGGACGCTTTGGACACCAGGCATCTTATCAATACTTTGTTTTTCCGCGCAGCGTGCAACAGCAGGCTCGGCAAACAATGCGCGGAAAGAAGGTGTCCAGTAAAGGCTGTCCAATAAAGACAAAGCACTTGATCAATCAATAAACATAAAAGTCATGCAATGCAACCCTGCCTTGAAAATGAAATGAAATGAAAATGACGTGAGTTTATCAATCAAATTACCAATCAATCAATATCAATCAATCAAATTATCGTGTTGCGTTCTTGAAATCACGCCACGCAGAAATGGATATTGGAAAATGGAATACAGGTGTTCGCATATGCTGCTTCTCTCACAAAACCAATAATGAGCATGTGCGTGCGTTAGTGCACATAAGCATTACTCCCGTACACCAGAGTCTCTGTGCGTACAGTAAACACCCGCACATAAGAACCTTCATTTATTAAGAACCTACAGCCTGCAATTGTATATTTTGTACCCAATAAATAAGAACCATTTTAGCCTGATATTTTAAAATTCTATCATTCACTGGGAAATATATTCAACCTGTTTGTCAATCAACTTCTTTCACGGATGGACATCAAAAACATATACAGAACTGTGATAGGCAGGGTCTGCAGGGGTAAACTGGGTAAGCTTGGGGTGAAATGGGCAAGGTCAAGGATGTAAATAAATTTGGCTAAGATTAAGATCCACATATTTTCTGTGGTTGCAAAGGAATTCTTCACCAAGCTTTTTGAAAAAACTGATGGTTTAATCACTGTAGATGGGTCAAGAGATCAGAAAAATCATACGAGAACTATTTTTAAAGTAGAGCTTTGCGTTGCTGGTCATGTTGCCATCATGTTTCAATGCTAAACCCTCAAATATCCTTTGTTTTCTGGCATTTGTTTTGGACCCTATGTAAAGAACTCACAGAATAAGAACCTAAACAGGCTGAGTTGAAAATCTTAGGTTCTTATGTGCGGGTTTTTACTATACACCAACTTTCCATCATCAATCGACTAAAGAGTGGAAGCAGACAAAGTAGCATGATTGTCCTGATACTCTTGAAAACAGTCAGAACTGATGTCCAAAACAGACGGGGAAATTGTTTGTTTCCACACTGGGAGCATTGCTTTTGCAGCCAGAGGGAGGGGCAACTTCAATAGGAAGATGATGGGGGTAGATTTCGACTCATGAAATCAGACTCTAAATTTAAAAATTTTCCAAAAGCCATACCCCAAAATCCACGAGTCATTCAAAATCTACCTATATCTTGAAATTGTGACAACAATTCAATATTCTGACCAAGTATAACAAATTCTATCGAAGTTGTTCTTTCGAAAATAACACTCGAAAATAAATGTCTGCTTGTGGTTTTACCAAAAATGGCACCCTAAAATGCATTCCCTGTCTGAAAAATGGCACCCAAAAAATGGCAAACCCGTACTAGTGTATGTTCATTTTATCTTAAAGGTGGTCTGAACAAGGGTGTTAGGACATCGATGTTGGATTGGTTGATTATTTATTTATTTGCCTTGTTTTGATCCTTATGTCTTGTTTTGTTGTCTTGTTTTCTGTTCTGTTTCGTCTTCAACTGATGTGTACAACTGAGTGTGGTTAGGCCCAACCGCTCTCAAGTTGTTCGAATGGAACTCCCTTGTATTAGTATCTTGCAAAGAATAATTCCTTCCCCCGTCCCACCTCGTTTTCAATTTTTGCTCCTTCGCATTTCCTTCCATAAAATCATTTCCTCTGTAATATACTGATGAAGAAAAGAATAGCATTGGAGCAAGTCTATTAATGGTTCAGCGGAAACCTCTCCACAACGGACAATGAAATTGGTCCCACAAGAGTCCCATGTATGTACGTTCTACCGTATTAATCTATTTATCAATTGGGTGTCCAAAAATTCAGTTTTCAATTCAGTTCAGTTTTTATCATTTTTAAATTCCACATACATACAGTATTGACATGAATTATTACAGAAGCAAAAAAAGAAATCCAAGCTAAATTCAAATTAAATATTTGAACAGTTTGAAGACAAAGAGGAGAATTGTATGTAGGAGGAGGAGCTCTCTCAGTATCTAAGCTAAAGTCGCATCTCTGGAGCTAGCCACATCTGTATAATTTTCTTGGGACACCTGGTACTAGACTGATGCCTTTTCGTCCCTTGTTTCCCTGCATTCCTTGGTGACCAAGTGACACCAGCAAATCAAAGAACGCAGGGAAACAGGGGACGAAAAGGCATAAGTCTAACCTTGTACCGGGTGTCCTAGCAAAAAACGCAACAGATTTGATCCGGCCTAGAGGCAAGAATTTAGATCCAATTAATTCAGAACTATTGTTTAAATAATCCACGATAGTTAACTTGAAAATAGATACCTTACTGGTTGATGCTGGTGCATTGACGGTAGGAATATTAATTTTGAAAGTAAAATTTTGCCTCCACGTCCAAACCAGAGCTTGTGGGCTTTGGTCTAAACTGCAAACGCGCTGTTTGGGGAATATTCGGAATTACCGCAAATACGAGCATAAAAATTTGAATAGAAATCCAAACATTCAAATACATTAATTTTGTCCTCAAGAGAAATCTTTCTTTATTCTACAAAGTCTCAAAAAGTTAGAACTGCATCTACTAAACAGGTGAACTAGTTTGCTTGAGTGAGCGTGAAAAATAAGTTTTGCAGCCTTCATTGTTTGAATGAAATCCATCGTCTATAGTCTGTCTCAGAAATATTACGAAACACAATCAAATATACCCAGGGGAAAAGTATCCATGAATAAGATCCCGGAAAATGCTCACTCGTGCTTGGCTTTTTTGCGGGTGCACTGTGATTGAAGAGAGATATTTCTTTGTGTATATATGCAATAACATGTTTGTCCATTTTCATCTTTCGACTTTTAAAGTATGGGTCCTTGTTCATAACTATTACGTTATGTTTATGAATAAGGAGATTCTCCTAAAAGCGCGTTTGCTTTTAGGTCAAAATCCGAAAGCTCTTGTTTGGAAGTGGAGGCAAAACTGGACTTTCAATATCAATATTCCCACCCTCAATGCACCAATATCAACAAACAAGGTATTTATCTTCAAGTTAACTATTGAGGATATTTTTAAAAATTATTCTGGGTTGATTCGGTACAAAGTCTTGTCGTTATCCCTGATCAAATCTGTTGCGTTATTTCCGGGACACCCGGTAGTTATCTATTGATCTATCGATCTATCTATCTATTTCTTTATCAATCATTAAAAGGCAAACATGGAGAAAATAGCAACAACGTATAAGCTACAAATCAGAGGGATCCATGGCGAACATTCTGAAAGTGAAGATGGCACATATGATGTTTCAAATGCAAGAAGGCTAGGAAAAAGTGAGAATGAGCTGCTTAAGGATATGGTGGCTGGCATCAAAGCTCTTATAACGGAAGAGAAAAAACTGATGCACAAGTAAAGTAGTGTATCTCATTTGTTCTAGAACTAAAGTAGTAGAACAGTAAAGAGTAACAAGAGTAGATTTTGAAATATTAGCATCCACAGGGTGTATTCTCTTACTTATGATACGGGGTCTATGCAAGTATTTCTTAGTAGACTCCTAAAAATTAAGCATAATATCTTGCAGACTTCAAATATTGTTACTGATTATTTCTGGTTGTGAGTCCTGTAGACCCTGAATAATTTTGTTTATTGCATCAAATATTAGCTGATGGACACTGAAGTACTACTGAGCTTACGAATGACTGAATGTATCGATGTTATAAATCACGCCAAAAACTGTATGATTCTCCCTTTTTCGGATTCACTGGCCCTAAAAATATGGGATCGCGTTCATGTTGTTATTCACAGATCCAAAATATCCATTTAAAGTGAAAATCCTGAGTTAAAGGATAAGATCTCATAGGTGTTGAAATAGCCTATTGCATTTGATGGTACAACGCGTGCCCAAAGAAAGCTAAGTTAATTGAAACAATAGCCTGCTTGGGTTTGGTTTTGACCTATTTTACAAAACCGTGCCATAATATATGGAACAAGTCGTTCATTTTAATTCAAAATTTCTGACCCAAAATCTGACCCCTTCGTATTGAATTTCAGGGAGAACTCCGCAGGGACTATTATCAGCTCTTTTTACTCGATTTTCCAATTGAAAGGGATTGGCGGTCGCAGACAAAGAATTTTTTTCTTATAAAACATGAAAACAAACAAACCGCTGTTAAAGGTACCTTGAAACCAGAAAGGCTAACTGTCGCATTGTGCATGCAAAAAAGTCTTTGAACTGTAGCCTTTACCAATCTCGTACGATTGTATTTCGAAGAATATTTGCTAGGTATCTAAATTAGGTGGATAAATAGTTGGCGGCAAATCTTTGATCGGTAATGTCTAAAATATGGAATTATGGAATGGAATGATGGAATGGTGGAATAGTAAATATGGAATGACGGATTAATGAAATGGCATATATGAAAAAGTCAATATTTTCACAATCTTGCACTAGTTTCGTGCAAAAACGTCATAAATGTATGCAACCAACTGTGTAACAAGTATCCCAGCAAAAACCAGAACATTTCATGAAAATTCAGAGAATCACGCTTCCATTCTCTAAAACATGGAATGCCTCCATAATTCTCTGAATTTTCGGAAGATATTCTGGTTTTTTCTTTTCGCGTTTTGAAGTTTACACAACTCTTGTGCTGATACATGTAACGAGGAAAGTGCGGCTTATATATGGGTCTCAAAGGTAATAAAACTCACTGACCTTGGCTTCTTTCTTTGCCTTCGCTGCCTGCTTGTTCAATAGTTTCTCGATCGTCTGAGCCTGCAAAGAAATTAGCACTGAATTCAATAACTTGGATATTAACAAGACTTCCGCTTTCGCGCCTCTTACCTTGAAAACGTAGATTGCAGATCTCCACAGCTTCTTGCCCTGTACTCTTAAATCTATGGGACCTGCATACGTGAAAGATAATTAAAAACTCATCGTGAACCATGGTCCTTTTCTGGTCGAATGAAAACAAGACAACGAGAGCCTAGGACAAAAATGACTTTCAGACAATATAAAAGTCGACTTTGGCATCACAAAAGATCATGGCTAGCAAATGCGTCTTTAACATGTGAACATTTGATGACTTATGGAACTTAAAGATAATTAACATTTCTTTATTTTCAAACCAAACACGAATTTCCAACATCTGTTTCATACAAGGCAAAAATGTATCTACCAGATTCGTATCTATACAGTCGGGTTAAAAAATCTGAGTCCCTTTCCCATATTTGTTTGTTACTATTTTTCATTGAAAGGCGCTGATTTTACCCAGTTTTTCTCCGCAGCGCTTTATTTCATTCGTGTCATTGCTCTGTAGGCTGCCTAAAATCTATTTCCGGAAGTCCTACTGACCCATCCGATTTCCTTATTTCCCTGGCCCACAATTCCAACATTTCGCAAAAGAGGAATCTTGGAATTGTGGATATGGGAACTAGGAGAATCATTTTGGTCAGACAGGCGTTGGGAAAGACCAAGGGAACGTCTAATAAATATTCTAAGACATCTAGGACGTCTAATATTCCACAGCGAAAAACAAAAAACGTTAACAAATTCGGTAGTGGACTCGGACATCTGCACTTAGCTGTAATTCTGAATTTTGGGAGTATATACCGGTTGAGCGAGAAAAAAGTTCCACTTTTGAAAATTCATTCCAGCAAGAGTATTTCACAGATTTGAATTATTCCAATTCTAGTTAAAAGCCAAAAGGTTAAAGTATTTTTGTGATTTTCCTCCTTGTGTCACGAGCACCACAAATATAGGTAAATTCAATTTTACAAAACTGTTATGGTTGCAAAATGACTAATAAATGGCCTAAAACATCGATCAAAGCATAAATGACTCCTCGCACAGAATAATGAAGGAAATATAACTTCTCAAGGGTGAGAGATATCCTCCGCACATTAATTACCATGGGATTGAAAATCTTCCGTATTTGTTTGAAAATCGATGTCTTAGAACTCTTGAGGAAGGTGAAGCGCCCATTGCCTATTGTTCGGTGCGAATAGAGTCTTTACGATTTGATCAATGTTTTAGGCACTTTTCCCGTCATTTTGCAACCATGAAAATTTTATAAAGTTGAGTTTAGCAATACTTCTAGTGCTGGTACGATGATGAGAAAAATTACAAAAATACCTTGATCTTTCAGTTTTTAACTACAATTTGAATGATTCAAATCCGTGAAGTAGTCTTGGTGCTATGAATTTTCAAAAGTGGGAACTTTTTTCTGGCTCACCCGGTACTTTAGCAGCAACAGATTCTATCATAACAAGGTTAGTTGTACCTTGCTTTCTTCGATTTGTTTTTGCATCTGTTGTTTTCTTTTCTTTGCTCTTTGCTTTCTTCGAAGCTGGGCCTCTTCTGTGTTTTCATCTCTCCTCTTTGCCCCTAACGTAAAACAAAGGAGCAAATTACAAGGTATCCCAAGATAGTCGTTTGATTTGAAAAATCACAAAAATTTGATTTCGACGTGTCAGGAGGAAAGCGCTTTTTCATCAAGAATCGTAGAACGAGGATAAAGACGACAATCATGTTTGTAATTAATTAATAATTCGACACATCCAGTGGTAAAAAGGGCATGTAGGCTGCAGGCGTAAAATATTCGACTCAAATCATTATGTTACGGAACGTTTCGAATCAACCATGATTCATTCATTTCATGGGTTGATAATGACTCAAAGACAGTCAGAGGAGAAGCATTGCATCTCGTTTCATCAACAAACATTACAGACTCAAAAGTGGTCTTAAATTTTTGGCCGCGACTGTCTATTATAACGTAGATTCTAAGTAGTGTAATACGTAATGTGTATAGTGTGTATACAAAAAAGATACTCACACGTGGGAAGTTCGAGCAGCTCTGTTTCTCCTTCTACTAGATGACCATAAAGTGCTCTCTATAAGTCAAAATCGTGACCATTAAAAAGTCTTCATACTTCAAGAATTAAAAACTTGATGCAGAGAGGTTCGACGACAAAGAATACTAAGATATACTTCAACACATTGAGGCGTTCAAGCTTGAGTCCTCATCTCAAAGCATGATTTTAATCAATTCTAAAGTAACAACGAGATGTATGATACTTTAAATTTAATCGAAATCACGCTTGGATGAGGACACATATCCGTAAGGCCTCGGCAGTATATATTACAACAAAGGCTGATTTCCAGTCAGTGGAATTTTCCGAGCGGGCGGAAATTCTATTGTTTGTGGGTGAAAATGTCGCTTTGAAATTGAATAGATCGTTACGGGTGAGCAACTTTTTATTGTCTAAAATTCCGCCCGCTCGGAAAATTACGCTGACTGGAAACTGGCCTTAAAATACCGCCTTCAAGAAACTCGTTTCACAAAAACAGTCTGATTGGTTTCTCATGTTAGGATATACTACTTCAAACACACACGCCTAAAGCCCGACACGGGCATAACACAAATATGAGAATGAAAAAGTTCAAAAAGTTAAAGTCCAAAGCAAATGTATTAATAGTCAGTTCCTCTTCTGTCTTTGATGTCTTTTTTGTCTTCTCTTTTTAATTTCTTCTTTCCTCTCATTGTCTATCTTCTTTTGACACGTATTGCTAATTAACCTCCGCCACTCTAGCCTGTCTGTTGCAACGCTTTTCCATATATCAAAGACCCCACCTCTTTTCAGAATATCTTTCATTGTGTCTTTGAACCTCAAAAAGGACGACCAACTTTTCTTGCACCTTCAGCGAGTTCACTGTATAACAGGTTTTTGACTGGTCGCTCGTCTGGCATGCGAACAACGTGACCAAGCCAGCGAAGTCTGTTTCTGATGAGAATGTTTTCAATGTCTTCAGTCCAGGCACGTTCTAATACTTCATCATTTGTAACATAATCGACCCATTTAATATTGAGAATGAATCTGAGATGTCGTTGTTGGAGCGTTCTGAGCTTCTTGATATGATGGCGATAGAGAGTCCAAGTTTCGCTTCCATGCATTATAATAGGAATAACACATTGATTGTAAACTTTTAGCTTGGTTTCAGTTGTTAGGTCCCTGCATTTAAAGACTCTGTCTTTGAGCCTTCCTACTGCACACGACGCAGCTCGAATACGAGCCGTAATTTCAACATCTAACTTGCAGTCATTGGTTACCCAGCTGCCGAGATATTTGAAGCGATCTACTCTTTCTAATACTTTTCCTACTTCAAACCAGGGCGTGTATACCATGGTATAAGAAACACTTATATGCCAAACAGCTATCAAAACTGCTAACAGCTATCAATATCCACCATTGTACAAGGATCTAATAGTTTGAGCCAGTACTGAAAGTTTCTGGAAATGATAACAATTTGGGCTTGAAACTTTCATCCTTGTTTCTAGAAAATTGAGACCTATTGGAGACACATTCAAATATACGCCTTATAACTTTACTATGTACCATTGCAAAAGAAACTGAACAGGAATCAGCCTGGAAAGTTTCTTCTAGAGAGGCATTTTATTCAGCAAAATCAGGCCTGAGTTTCTTATAATGCAGTTTCTTGAAGGCGGGACTTTTCTGCAGTACTTGTTGTAATACAGCCTATCTGCACCCAGTCCTTCATATACGTTTCACCAAGTTCATCGAAACCTCAGTTCAGTATTGTGATAAGAGCACTTTATGCACAAGGGGTGAAAAAACTGTTTTTGATGCTTTTAAACTTGGTTCAAACAGCAGTATTCGATGCCCCCTTGATTATTATTGTCACGGTTTTGTTATTTCCTCTTGAATTTCATAATAATGTTTTAATATCGCTTCCCTCTACAGTTTTCAAACAGTTCAAACAATTTTTCTGACTCGCCTGCTATCTAATTCTATCAAAATAGATAAACAAGCTCATCACTCACGAAAACACAATGTATTACGCTTTATTCATAAACAAGCGACAACAATAGTCAGGGTGTGCTGCATAAAGGTTTACTCTAAGAAATGTTTTCAAAAATTCTACTGATGAAGGGTCAAGCCCAAAACGTTTAGTATTTCAAGCTCTATGCTGTATAATATATTTAACGAAATTTATGTTTTCAAAAAGTTGTCCAAGAATTTCGTTCTGCTTTGCCAACGTTTGCGTCTATTGAACTGAGTTGTGTGACAAAACGACTATATTGGCATTTAGGCGAATAACAACAGTAGTAACTAGCTAATACACAATTACTCTCTATCAAATAATGGACAATAGGTGCAGAATCCATTATGCTGTGGGGGTAACAGACGCAAATCCAGCCTGAAAGTGAAGGAGGGGCAACTTGCATAGAGGGTGCCAAGGATGGTATGAATGGAGATGCATGCGGAAGGTGCACGAAATGTTTGGGCTGCATTTTACTGAGATTATTCAATTTTCCTGCGAATTAATGTCGGTATTGTTTGTTTTTTATTACATTCTGTCAGAAGCATATCATTATAAGGGGTGTATTCCTTGCCACAAAAGTCCCATTTTCACTCTCAATGAGGGCACCTGCCCCACTTACCCCCTCCCCCTTAAATCCGTCACTGAAGAGTAAAGCCGTCCAGGTCAAATAAAACAAAGGGCAAGCAAAGCATCGTGGTTGGTGGAAAACGAGGCTAACTTGGACTACAGGTTGCTGGATATACAGCCCACTGTATCAGACTAGACCAAAGGAAAGTCTACCCCAACACAACCTCATTGATCCTACTTTCCCGATCAAAAACACCTGTTTTACTTACCTGCCTGGCAGTCATCAATGACACATCTTTCTCCTTCTTTAATCTTCCATAATCATCAAGATCACCTGACTCAAGGGCATCCAGCCATTTTGATTCTTCATCTTCACTGGAGAAACAAATTATCATTAAAATTTTCATTGGCTACCAATGATGTATGGACCAATGTTTAAGATTCTTCCTGTCGTGTTTAAAATCCTTCAGGGTAAAACCCCTGAATAACTGATTAACTGATTGATTGATTGATTGATTGATTGATTGATTGATTGATTGACTGATTGACTAACTGATGTAACTGATTACTATTTACAATCCTGATAGATCCTTGCGATCTAACATTTTTCTTTGCATTATACCTGATTTTCCAGGCACCTTCCAACACATATTTATGGTATGTAAATGGCATTATAGAAATGTTTGAAAAATTATAACAAAATAAAAACTCTAGTTTAAAACACGACACAGTGGTGGGCTGGTAGCCTGTGTTCCAGACCACTTGAAAAGAAAGGTAAGAAAGATCAGAACAATATACATACATACCATTAGCGCTATCTTACAGATCTCATCAAGGTGAATTGAATGACATTTTGCAAGTAAAAATTGGATGTATATAACCGAAGGTAAAAATTACTAAAGGAATGCTGAGTCAGCAATTTCTGAAAACTTTAAATGCTCGCAGATCAGAAATTATAAGAGCCAGAACATACGTTCCTAATACAAAATACTTTATCAAGGTGACCCCTTGGAGGCTACAAAATTCAAATTCAATTATCACAAAGTTTTTTTGAAAAAGGCTATTGTGACGTCATCAAAACTTAGGCCCCCCAGTTTTTTAGAAAACTGCGCCACCTAGAGGTGTGAACTTTTTAAATTTGTGTTCAGCACCCCAGAATGCATCAGAATCAACTGTTTAATTTTAGATTAGAGATGTGTAATACAGAACTCAGTTTGTAAGCACCTTTTGATACTATAGATAAAGGCCTAAGTGGAGTTATCAACCTTTGAAGTTCAAGTTTGTCCGAAAACTGAGACCAGGGGCCTCGAATTGGCATGTTTGGTAAAAGTTCCATGGTCCATCATTTCAGTTGTGTCTCAATTGTGTGAGGGCAAACCAAATGGGATTTGAACAAGTTTTCGATACCATAACTTTCAAGCGTATGACTGCTTTGAAAAGAAAGATTCAGTTTTCCGTCAATTATTTTTTAAAGTATATACTGTTTTTGGATACATGCAGACTTAACCAAATTTTGATGATGATTGCAAGGATTAAATTACTTTAGAAGTTTTATTTGGTTTGCTGTGATATCAACAAGAGGTATGACATTGGATAGCCTTCTTTTTCCTCGATCTTTGAGCTTTTTTTCGCATTACAAGTTAAGTTAACTGGGGGTCTCTGGTTTCAGCTGTTGCATATTTTTCATCTTGAGAGCTCGCAACTCTATGAACTTTTGGCCGATTTGCAAGATTCTCGTCTCTAAAATTATTTGAAAATCGTAAGAACAAGGTTAATTTTCCATGAGCCAGTCCATCTTATTATCATTTTTCAATATTTAATCAAACGTTGAACAATTTTTTTGAGACACCCAGTATGCATTCCATTCCAAGATTTGATGCATGTGCTGCTAAATGTTTTAACATTATACTCACTCTTCCCTTTGATCTGGCACAGGTTGATCTTGTGATCTATCATCTGAAACAGACTCATCTAAATCATCCCCAAATTCCTCAAAATCAACACCTACAATAGAATAGATAAAAAGGTAAACAAAAAGCAAATCTAAAATTGGCTAGACCTGCAGTTTAAAAAAAGTGTTTGAAAAGGCAGTAATTTTCAAATCCAAACACCTGCCAATGCAAGAAGACAGAAATTGTGAAAAACTTCTCAAATTCTATTTTTCACTCAGTTGTCCTTCTTTAAATAGTATTTTGACACATTGTCACAGAAACTTCAGCAAAGGTAGGTAAAGCTTATTGCAAGAGTTCTCCAATAAAATTTTCTAATTGTTTGACAAATTGCCAGACTTCTGCCTGCTTCTTGGAAGCTGAACTCTCTTTTAAGGTTGGTATACTAAGTTACAAAAAAGTATGGTACCTTGTTGTGATGAGTCACCATTTTGGCTGACAATTGTCTCTTCAACTTCCTCAATTTCTTCAAATTCATTTTCTTCATTCACGTCATCATCATCCTCTGTATCTGCTGTCTCTTGGGACATGGGCTCAAGTATTGGTACTTTGTGTGTTTTTTGCTTCTGGGTTCCTTTCTCTGGTACTTTGATGAACCTAAGATTTACGGAAATCAGGAGAGGAGCTAAATGAAAAAAACTACACATACGCATAAGAGAAACTCCCTAGTATCCTTAGCCTCTACTTCATCCAAGGTATTGTCTCATGAAAGGTCCTGGCCATAAGTAATCTTAGTAATGTGCCGTAAATCACGCACCTTGCTTAGCAAGATGCGTCATTTTGAGCATTTCATTTCACTCTGTGGAGAGAGGTTTTGGAGGTTAAGGATGACAAAATTGTATTTCAGAAGCTTGCATTTAAGCTGTTTGATGATAATACTTTTCCATTCAGTTACTCCGCGTCACTGCAGTTGGCATGAAGAGGAACTAAATGCCTTCAATTCTTCAACATCAAACCTCCTCCACATCTTTATCATGCATTGCCCTCATGATCAAGTGCTGGAAAGCAAAGTTCATAGATTAAGGACATATGTCCTCCAATGGCATTTTTGTCACCATGCAATCTGACCTACCTGTGACCTTGTCTCAATCATCATATTACTGTATGTCATCATCACAGCTAGGGAATTACAAGTCAGGATTGACAGCAACTACTGTATGATTGGCAGCACTTTGAAGAATTGCACAACAATATTTGAGCAATGCACTGCTACAAATGTTTTCAAGTTTTTTAATAATTCAGCCCCTTCCTATATGTCGGAGATGTTCTCACCAGTTGGCCAGGGCAGGATCACTCGCAGATCTAAAAACAAACTAAATCTACCGTTCCGAAAGACTAACATGGGGCAAAATGGTCTCTCTTATATAGGACCCAAAATTTGGAACAGCCTACAGTCGGACCTCAAATCTTCAAACAATGTCAACAGCTTCAAGCATAAGATCAAGGACAAATTCTTTAATGATCTTCAGAAGCGAGAAAATAGTCCTTATATATATTATTGAATTCCTAAAAGCTGTAACAGAAATTATCCTTCAACAATAACAAAAATGTTTTTCTTTCATTTTCCTTTTGAATAGCACTCCTGGAGGGACCATTATGGAAACAAGGTTGCATTGACCTTTTAATGCTATCCCTGCCATCTTTTACCATGGGGTGTTTTTAAATTAGGTTATTAATAAGAAATTATGTAATTTTTGCCTGTAATTATTTCAAATTGTAGACATTGTAATTAGATTTCTTTTCTTTTATTAATAGTTATATATTTACTTTGATGGCAAAATTATACATACATACATACATACATACTGTACATTTCATTTCATTTAGAAACAAATCAATTTATTGACTGAATTTCCTTTTGCAAAAAGATATGAGTTTCGATGAATATTGAACACTTTGCCCCAATGATAAAAGCTGATGTGTGAGATTTTGCAGCAAAGATCTTAAAGGCGTGTGACAAATCACAGCCATACTTTAATCTAGTACTTTAGTCTTGTATTTCATCATCAATCATATGGCATTAAAACAATACAAAGACGCCCAGTCACACTGTGCCAGTCTGGTCTTCTGCAAAGCTGCCTGTTCTGTGGCTAATTTTTTGGCCTGAAAGTGATTGTCACTTGATTGGTAAATCATGATTGGTTCATTCTGCTGAAACAATGCTGTAATTTAGGTTGGCACTTTATTCATTCCATTGTTTTGGGAGCCTTTTAGGATTCTTGCCAAAGGAACAAAATGTTGTAACAGCATTGTATGTGACCAGGAAGAGTGGTCACATACCACAGCATTGTAAGCCTGTTGTTTCAAAAGGAAACAACAGGATAAAGTTGTAGTTAGTGTGACCACAGCCAATGGCTTTGCTCCATCCCCCCATATTTGGCACAGTGTTTGCCATTGCTGACAAGTAACTGCATCTTACTGTGCTGTTGAAACTGTTTCTCCACCAAATGTTATTTTCAATTTCAAAGGACCAAATCCAGCAGATGGATCTTTCTTCATGTCCAAGCCAACAACATCAATTTCTTCACTATTTGATGAAGACCTTTCTCTTTTCTTCTTGTGCTTCTTGTGTTTGTGTTTTGATTTCTTATGTGGTGAACCTGCATGAAATTGATGGAAGATAGATAAAGATTTCATATCAATGCTTCTATTTATCAGCCTGGAATATTTTTACACCGTGCACAATATCTTACATGTGGAGGAAGGTAAATGGTTTTCAATCTGAGCTGTGCGCAGTATGCTCCACAGTGGGCATAAATAGGGGGTCATGAGGACATTTCACATGTACCAAAAGTAGCAAGATTTTATATGGCATCTAGTTGCAGCAACTGTTTGAATTATTTGAATAAACATTTTATCAAAGATTGGCAACTAAAATATGGATGTTTTATTCAGTTGAAAAACCAGCAATAGTTTCTGTGAATTTTTTTCACATTACACCCTCAGCAACAATGAACTGCTCTTTTGGGAGTTTGGCAACCTTCGCATTAGAAAAAAAGTCAGAAGTTCACTACATGTCATCAGAGACTCCAGTTCCTCCTAATTTCAAATCTGAAATAAATTTTTCAGAAACATATACACCTTATGAACTATGACCCAAAGACTGGACCCTAATTCTCGCAAAAAGCATGTCTTTCTGGTACAATTAATACCTTATAATTAACAAACTACACAATCTACGAAGAAATGAAGTTCAAATTCAGAATCAGGGTGACTTGGTGGTTCAAATGACATATTGGCGATCTTGAAGCTTTTTTGCTACAGGCGATTCCAGAATTCCCAAGGGGCTAATTTCTTGTTTTATTGAATTTTCAAAAAGGCCCAAATTGGGCCCATATTTGGTTAAGCTCATCTGAATGCTGATAATTAATAGATTCAGGATCATATATGGTTTATATGGGCCAAATTTGGGACTTTTGAGCTATTTACAAATATTTGGAAAAATTCACCCCTAAAATGTGTACATTTTTCTTAAAAATCTGCATTTCTATGCCTAAATTTGGCACAAAACAGAAAAATTCTGACCGAAATCCTTTTCTAAAAGGATGTAAACAATCATAACATTAAGTTGAACACAAAAAGTAAAATTTTAAATGATTTTCTTTAGCTTTATGAATGAATATCCAAAAAATGAAGAATTACATCAAAGTGAAAAACTTTCTATATTTTGGCAAATTCAAATTGCAATATCTCTTGATCGGAAAGAGATAAATGCATTTTGTCCTTTCTATTCAATAATGTACTCTTTGGGCTTGCAGGATATCATAGTGGATGATGTGGTTTCAAAAAATAATTTTTTGCGAAATGTCCTCATGTGTGCCCACTGTGGCTCAGTTGGCAATAAACAAAGGATCTATTGTTTTGATCTATTGTTCTCAACTGCAAAATCTCCAAGCAGTCTTATTTAGGTGATAACATTATCACTACTGAGGCTTGTCCCTCATCTTCATTCAGCGGAGCCAGAAGTAGTGGTCCTTGTATTATACATATCTCTAAAAGCAAATTACATACACTCAAAACATAACTAAGTTGAATCAAAAACTAATGACTGGTGCTAAAACCATAATGTGTAACAAATGGATGAAGCCTTGAGCAGGGTCGGGCAACTATCGACAACTGGGTAGAGGCAGCAGCGCAGGCCCCTCTTATGCTTTTTGGCATCATCATCAGGCCTCGAAAAAATTTGGTTGATTTATTCTCGGCCCAGCCAGGCTTGAAACAAAATATGTCTTACCACTTTGAATATGATCTTCTGAAGTTTCTTCTCCGTTATCTTTCCTTTTCCCCATTCTAAAGGCGTGATGGTGTGGTGTCTTGTTTTACATTATTTCGCATTCGCAGCAAGCACAAAGTAGGATAGGCCCACGGCACAAAGAAGAAAGATGGCACTTGGCAAAGGTGGTTATGATTTAAGGTGGTAGCTGCTACAATTCAACGATCGCCTTTGTTTGTTGAGATGTACCCTGGATCAGAGTATTTTTTTTAGAATTTTTGAAAGAATTTTTTGTTTTTTGAATTGAAAAAAAATTACAAAAAATTTTTAGAATTTTGAAAAACTTTATTGCAGATAGATTTTTCAAAAAACAACAAATTCTTTCAAACAATTTTTTTTTCAAAATCCTAAAAAATACTCTGATCCAGGGTAGTTGAGATGCTGACTGGTTGCCAACATTTCAATTACATTTTCTCGCAAGATTTTTCAGGACACCCTGGCTGAAAGTATCCAGTTATTGTAGATATAGAAATATACGAACAACAACATTTCAATTTACAACCAGATGCCCCAGCTTTTGGGATCTGCGTCCCTCCAGTCCCCCCCCCCCGTGGCGCCGCTACTGCTCAACTGCATGTTTCCATGTTTCTCAGTTCACTCAGTTCCTGAGAATGCAAAAGAAGCACACAATAAAATCCTGGACAATTTCAATTTGATTTTTGAAGGTAGGAAACTAAACACTATTGCTTCTATGTAGCGAAAATACGTTACTGGCCATGACTGTCCATCGTGTCGATCCAAACGATCGAACGATGATGTGGAAACCAGGCTTCCCAGGCTTTACAAACATAACGGGTGAGGAAGAAAAAGGTTCCCACTTTTAAAAACTCAGAGCACCAAGAGTACGTCACAAAATTGAATGATTTAAATTCCAGTTAAAATCCGAAAGATCGAAGTATTTCTGTAATTTTTCTCGCTGTCTTACGAGCACTAAAGCATCGGTAAAAAAGGGGGCGTATCAGCTCTCTCAGGAGTAGCACGACATCAATTCCAAAAAATACTAAATATTTTCAGTCTCATGGCAATAAATATACAGTGGATATCTCCCACCCAATTGGATTTTCTTTCATGATCTGTGTGAGGAGTCCTTTCTGATCTGATAATGTCTCAGGGCATTTTTCAGTTATTTTGTAACCATGCAATTTTTGTAAAGTTGAATTTACCTATATTTCTAGGGTTTGTGAGACAGCGAGAGAAATCACAATAATACTTCGATCTTTTGGTTTTTAACTAGGATTTGAATCATTCAAATCAGTGAAGTGCTCTTGATACTATACATTTTCAAAAGTGGGAACTTTTTTCAGGCTCACCCGGTATATTTCTTGGGTTGGTCAGACAACGAGAAAAATCACAATAATACTTTGATCTTTTGGTTTTTAACTAGGATTTGAATCATTCAAATCAGTGAAGTGCTCTTGATGCTATACATTTTCAAAAGTGGGAACTTTTTTCTGGCTCACCCGGTATGATAACGCTAAAGATGGTGAAAGGCCCCCGTGAAAGGGAGCTATTTTCACCGTGATGCGTTGCATTCTTCAATCAAAAGAAGTGGCACATCACAAAGGGTGCATTTCTACAATGTGTTCCGGCCTTGCACTATTTGAATGGTTCAAATAGCCTAAAAACGGAGCTAGCCATTTTAACATTTCGTCTATCGGCACAAAAATTTGACAAATTTAAACAGTAAAACGTTATCCACCACATTTATCTTTCAACTGTTGTTGTCTGTTCAACGCAATCTCAATGACACTGAAATTCAATACGAAATCTTGCTTTTTTCTTTTGAACTAATTTCCGCAAATGCTTCCATCTTCACTACACCCTCCAGTAACTACCCCGCCGGGGAAATTACGAGAACATACATTTTCAGCGGGAATTAGAAGTATCATGACGGGGAAATGAAATTTTAGGCTATCATCTATGATGGAACTTAAACAATTTTGACGGGGAAGCAAAAATTTCAACGGGGAAACAACAAAAACAAGGCAGGAAAGTGTTTAAACTCAAAACTTAGTGGGGAAACGAGTTTTCCTGGCGGGTCAACCTTCAACCTTGGCGGGGCAATGTTTCAGCGGAGTCGTTAGTGGGTGGTGTTTAACTGGTGCACAAATGAATACCATATGATTCCAGCAGCAGCACTAGCCACAAAACATGTAAGCAGTTTCCCTTTCTGCTTAGTTTTCACAAGACTAGCTCTGTTTTTCTTGCTGTAATAATTTTCATTCAATTCATCTCCGATATTTGCGAGTTCTGATGCAAGAGCCTTTTCTAAGCGCAGGTTGTCCATTATTACCTGAATGATTCTGATTCTCTCTTCTTTCTGACTAAATGTATCTTCTTCTTTTCGGTTTATACCATGAACGCACAGTTAAGCTAAGATTTACCCAGAATCTTACCGACGTACATTTGAACTCTCAAGAATAAGGTTTGCAAAACGGATCATGTCCTTGTGATGGACGCCTTGATTTGATGATGCGAAGTTATCTGACTTCAAGAACGTTTTTCATTGATATCATGCCAAAATGTCTCTAAGTAAGAAACTGATCTTCATTGGTGTTTCTTGACACAAAAATGTCTTACAATAAACTGATCTTTAGTTGAGTTCTTGACATACAAATGGTCAACAAACTGTTCCCAAGCAGTGTTTCTTGACACAAAAACCGTAGCAAGATAGCTCCTCCAACGATATGACACGCTCACCTTCCAAAAAGGATTCTTTTCACAACTCCGCCCAATAATTCTTACAACATGAATTCCACATGCCTGATGCTCATACCCTGATCGCCAACCAGACCGTTTCTAAAACCCCAGTTAAATCTTCAAGCTGTCTCAAATACAACTGAGATCATCATCCAAGAACTAGTTTATCGCAATGATAAATTCCAGATGGTACTATGCTAATACCAGTCCCATACCTCGCGTGATCGAAACAGTATTTTAATACCTTGATGCCAGTTCCAATTAAGCAGTAATATTGTTTATTCTGTTCAGCTGCGAACTGTGAATGGCAGATCTGTTATGTGAGTTTTGATTGCATGTAGTAAGATAAAATCTCGCCATGAGGCTTTGCGTGACGCGCCAAATAAGCAATTCGTCCTGGCCTGACGCCTCTTGGCTTTTGACCTCGTCTTATATTCAATCCAAGCAGTCACGGTCAGGGATTGGAAGCTGAAAATTTTGCTTTGCTTCAATGTTTTCTTCATTATCTCTTTGTAACGGGATTTTGGTTTCCCGTCACGTAAGACGTTATTGTTCTTGATTATATTGAAAGCATTTGCCCTGATAGTCCAGAACGTTAATGTAAACACTATTTAATGGGAAAAACTTTCGCAGGAAGAAACTTGCATGAGTTGGAAAAAATCGCGAATCTTTTTGGAATTTAGCATAGTTCGAAGGTTCTTGTTGAAGAAGAGGAATATATAAATCTGACAACATATGTATTTTATTCTAGATCAAAGGAATTTTTGCGGGAACATACTTTCATGAATTTCAAATTCAGGAAATTTTTTACTGAATACATTTTTACGAATTTTAGCTAAAACGCGAAAGCTTCTTCCCTGGAAGAAGATGAAAGCAAGAACATAACGAGAGAGTCCTGAATCTTACGGGCAGCAGACAATCAATCTTTTTGTGCATGAATACTCGAAGATCAAAAGTCATCCCAAATCCCCAGTCCATTGTTTCCCTGCTGGTATTCAGAGTCCCAGCTCACAGTAACTACAATGTCTCTTGCAAAATGACATCCAACTATTCACCCCTTTGAGCTTGGCTTAAAATTTGACTACACTCTCTACGAACATAACAAACATGTTATGGAAGTGCCGACTGCCGACAGTGCTCAGAAATTTAAAAAAACTTGGAGTGTCGATGGGTGCTCAAAGAAATTGTTGGGGGACTCCTGCCACCAAGCACCCCCGCTGGCGCCATCCCTGGAGTCACACTGTCGCTCATCAAAAAGGATGCAGCCACTTTTCTGAATAAGGCTCGAGTTTTTTTCATGCAAGGCTACAGCCTAACATCCAACAAAAATCAACCAGCTTTCCTATTACCCATGGCTCAGGTCTTCCGTGAGTTTACAAACAGCTGGTTTTATGAGGGCAAATGGGTCACACGCATTATGAGCGCCTGGAAACAATTTCTAGATACTGCGTCACGCCATGCTACACGTGTATATGGCATTTGCATTGTAAAATCAAAACTCAAGCGAAAAGTTGAACCTAAAGTGATTCAAGCGAGAAGTTGAGCGTGGTCTGTCAAACCATGTCTGTACCAAACGGTTCATTGCAATAAGAAGAGACAGGTAACAAAATGTTGAGTTTTAACAAAAACGAACTGGAAAATAGAATCGGAAAGGGGCTCTATCCGATATCTTGGGTACCAAAGCATAAAAATAAGATATGAAAGCTCCATTATTTGCGAAAATTTTACCTAAATTCAAAGAAATGTTCATTTTAAGCAATAGTTACATGGTATAACAATAAGATAAATGTTATAAAATACAGCGAAGAGATTCAAAACAATTTGAATACATATATGACGATACAGTTATCAAAGCAATGAATATATGGGAAAAGTAAGGTATGAAACGAGTTTTTTAAATCGCTATTTTCTCTTCTTTTTTTTTGCCCGAGTACGGCAGATTTTTGGTGCATTTATCCAATGCATAGGGGACTGTCACCCCAAGCCTCATAAGCTCCCACGCCTGTGTCTGATTAAATACTGCTGAAAATAGAAAAGAATGATTTATAAACTGTTCACGCAGCATTTGATAAATTCAAACTTTCTTTATCTTTTGCACCAGAACAAAGCCTTTGACTCTTTTCAAAGCACTAGTACCCAGGGCCAAAACACTGTGGGTATTTTTTTATAAGAAACTAACCCAAATATTCAAAGTTTCTTCACGTTCTTATTTTGGAGTATTCAAGGTTTCTTAACGGTTTCTTAGCAGTTTCGTTAGATTCTCGACGTTTACATGCTGTGCCCGCGCCAGCATTTCCCAAGGAAATTCTAGAAGCCTTTCCACTGTCTAAACTAGATGTTTCATTTCTCTTCTTCATATTTTATATGCATTATTTCAATGTTTTCCAGATGAAAGCCCCTTGAAAATCAGCATTTGCTTGAGGGTTAAATGTTGACATTTTATGAAAAGTACGTGCACACGTTTTTCTTTATAAGAAGCTGGTTTATAAGAAACTAGTACTAAGATGGCCAAAATTTTAAGACACTCCAGTACTATGTGTTAGAAGTACTAAGAAACTTTCAGGAGTTAAAAGCTTGGATAGTATAGAAAATATATCGTCGAGCCTTTATTTTTGAGCAATATGGACGAACTAATTGTGTTTTCGACATAACAGAACACTGTTCATTCCTATATGATATCTTAAGTGTCAAGAAACATATCTGCAGCAGTATTAGCGAAAACATTGATAGTTCATCCATTCAAAGAATAAGAAACAAATTAAGAACAAATTTCATGGTAAATTAAGAAACTTTTAGTACTATAGCCTGATCCAAGTTTCTTGTAAAAAACCTGTAGCAAAGCAAAGCAGAACAAATTGGTAACCTTTTACTCTTTTAGCGTACGACAATAGCCTGAATGCAGAGTTTACTTGCGGAGGAGGTGCTCCTCCTCCGTAAGTAAAGTCTGCACGCAGGCTGGTACAACAGGTACTTGCATGTTCAGTGCGTGCTACAAAACTAATGATCATAGCACGGCAGTCGATGTGTACTTTATAACCAGGAAAGCTATCGCAAAAATGCACCGGGATCTCATCGATTTTGCTGCAATAAACGCTTGCGCAGTGGTAGTCTGGAGGCTGTCCCTCCGTGGCCTTGCGTGCAGAAAGCCTGGTTCCTTGCATCAACTTGAGCACGTTGGCATGAGGGCACTGGACTGGGCGCACGGGAAGCGATTTTAGACATCTTCCTTGGAGTTCAGTCCTAGACTTATGACGATGAGTCCCTTATATCCCTGCGGTAAACCTTGCTCAAAAGAGGAGTACTCAGAGGAGTAACTCTATTGTCCGAAGCGCCATCATCAAGTCAAAGAGCACAAGGCAACAAGAGATTCATCATCATAAGTCTAGTCCAGTCCCCCTTGTCGAAAATGACGTCAGGGAACCAGAAGGCGTGCAGACTCAAATTTCTGCGAAGGAGGAAAGTACCTTCATGGAGGCTGGAGGTTTGAGTCTGCACACAGGCTATCCGGCGGACTGTTGCTTATCCCTGCGGATAACTGAATAACCACCGCCTTACTGCATCTTATCCCTAACGACATGATGTTATGCCTCTATCATGTTATCATCAACATTTTGCTTTTTCATAATCAAAATAGCACTGCCGTTGTAACACTGCTTCCCCTTAGTACCTCTAAGGTATCCTTTCTAAGTATGTCAACAGCAATCAAAATCTTTTCTTTGCAACGACTCTATATGGTTTAGGTTGATGCGTTAAAAACACCAACCCCTCTGTTTTTGGCAGCTCTTCTCCATCGGCAGGAAGGAACTCAAAACGAAAGGGCATAAAATGAATGAAGCTACTGGTAGGGCAGAGAAAATCTATGTGAAATCATTTAGCGGTGCTACAACTGATGATATGAACAGCCACGTGATTCCAAGCATGAAGAGAAATCCTAAGAAAGTTATCCTCCACTGTGGAACCAATGATATCAGAAGCCAGGCTACACCAGAAAACATTGCAAAGGAAGTTATGGAGCTTGCTATCAGTTTATCAACAAAGGAAAATACCGTGTTCGTGTCAGGCATTGTACCAAGGGGGGACAACTGGAATAACAAGGTCAGTGAAATAAATAAACATCTTCAATCAGCATGCAGTTCAAGAAATATGCCTTTCATTGACAATTCAAACATTTCCACAGAATATCATTTAAATAGGAGTAGACTACATTTGAATCCAGAAGGTACGCGTATCTTAGCGAACAATTTTCTTTTTTACTTAGGTTATTGACTAGGACCAAATTCAGACGTAGTGAACTCCTCAGAAAATTCTTGTAACATTAGTAGTTTAGATAGGCCTTCCTTATTTACAGATGAATCAATTAGTGCCCCTAACTCCTTTGCCGCTACCCCTCTTGCTGCTGATACTGACATTACTGATGCCAAATCCAAACTAAAGTTGTTAAGAGTAAGAAATATTGGTAGGGTTATCATTGGCTACCTCAACATCAATTCTGTTAGAAATAAATTTGATGCACTCAAAGAAATCGCTTCGCAAAGTTTAGATGTCTTGATGATTGCCGAAACAAAACTTGATGCTACTTTTCCAACGGGGTGTTCCCCAGGGGTCAGTTTTAGGACCTCTATTATTTAACATCTATATCAATGATCTTTTACTGTTTATTCAAAATGTAGATGTATGCAACTATGCAGATGATACCACAATCTATACTTGCGATAAGAACCTGAGGAATATAACTCATAGGCTTGAACATGATTGTAGTGTAGCTTTGAAATGGTTTTCCGACAACTTCATGAAATTAAATGCAGATAAATGCCACCTTTTGGTTCTTGGGCAGAGTAGCGATGATCCAGTTACTGTTAGAATTGGAAATTCCGAAGTTGTAAATAGCTCTGAAGAGAAGCTACTCGGCGTTCAAATTGATAACAAACTGTCCTTTGGCAATCATGTCTCGAAATTGTGCCAAAAGGCTAGCAATAAACTTTACGCACTTGCTCGCATATCGCCATATATGGATCAGAGCAAACTAAGAACCCTCATGAGAGCTTTTATCACTAGTCAATTTCAATATTGCCCTTTAATCTGGATGTTTCATAGCAGGCAGCTCAACAAAAAGATTAACAAAGAGAATTACTTATAAGGATGCCGAATCTACTTATAGTGAACTATTAGAGAAGGACTGTGCCGCTACTATTCACACAAAGAACTTGCAGTTACTTATGACAGAGATGTATAAAACTAAAAACGGGCTTAACCCTTCATTTATGCAGGAAATCTTCTGTGAAAATGCAACTCACTACAATTTACGCAATAATAACGAATTTGTACAACCCAGAGTGAAATCTGTTAACAACGGGACAGAAAGCGTCCGATTTAAAGGTCCGCAGTTGTGGCAAATGTTACCACCAACGATACGAAATTCGAATTCGCTTTGTCAGTTTAAAACAAAGATCAGAAATTGGTACGGGGAAAATTGTCCATGCAGATTATGCCGCACTTTTATTCCGAATTTGGGCTTTTTATGATAAAACAATCTTAGATTTCTGCTTTTATACTATATATTTTTGATGGCATGTAAATATTTTATCCACGTTTTTATTGAGTATTATTTGTATTTTAAAGGATTATTTTGTATTTTAATTTTTAGAGTTGGAATTAATTAGCTATCTACTGTAGCTATCTTTTACCATCAAACAATAAATAAATGAATAATAATAATAATAAAAATAATAATAATAATAATAATAATAATAATAATAACATTCTGTGGGATTTTGAAGTGCAAACAGACCATGTGATTGAAGCGAGAAGGCCTGACATGATCGTGACAGACAAGAAGAACAATACATGCAAGATAATTGACTTCGCAGTGCCTTATGATAGCAGGGTAGATGCAAAGGAAATGGAAAAAATTGAAAAATATCAAGATTTAGCCAGGGAGCTTCGAAAGATTTGGAACAAACAAGTCAAAGTCATCCCTATCATAATTGGAGCTTTAGGAACAACTCCAAAACTTTTGAGAAAGAGACTGGAGGACATTGGCATCAAAACAAAGATAGTGGAATTGCAGAAGAGTGCAATCTTGTATTCTGGAAGGATCCTCAGGAAATTTCTTGAGATTTGAGAAGACTTGTTGTCACCGAACCTCAAGGAAAAAGATCTCTACTGACTTAGACAGTATGCGATATGACGAAAATAATAATAATAATAATAATAATAATAATAACGCTGGAAAACTCGCGAGAGAATCAAAAACAACTCCATTTTAGCGAGAGCTTCTCCAAAACAAACTCTCTTTCCGGCGGAGAATGGGATAAATGATGCATGCTTTCTTGGAGTGTAGTTGCCATCTTCATCAAGCCATCTCTCCGGCATGAAATCTTCTGGGTCGTTCCAGTGGCGTTCATCATGATGAATTGCATAGGTATTGAATATAACATGCGTGTGTTTTGGAATCTTGAATCCGGCCAATGACGTATTGCAAGTCGTTCTATGAGGAGGAATTATCGGGGTAATAGTTGCAAGACGTGCAGTTTCGTTGACTGCAGCCTCCAGGTAGGGAAGTGATCCACGGTCTGCCATACAAGGGATCCTTTTGCGGCCGACAACCCGGTCCAACTCTTCATGAATTTTCTCCTGTTTCTCAGGCCATAACACAGAGAAGACGATAAACCAGCTGATCGTTGTTGATGTTATTTCCGTGGCTGCAGTAAACATGTCATGCATAATCATAAGCAGGTTATCTTCTTCCAAATAACGTTGACTCATTTGGTTCTCTGCAATTTCCTCATTAGCAGCATCTATCAAGGCATCAGTGAAGTCCCGTATGTTTCCTTTTTGGAATGTTTCTCGGTGCTTTTCAAGCCATCTATCTAAGATTGGGTCTCGTATGCTCACTGATTCTCGAATAAGGCTGATATTTTTGTTTGGGAAATAACGCAGCCATGTTAAGAAATCAACACCATTGGCCGCGGCAAGGCCTTCCATCAGGATTTCATTGTAGTAAACAATAGATGTGAATTCTTCATCATCAATATCGTACGTTGAACCAACAATTTTCCAAATAATACCAGCAATGTTTTCACAATGAGCAATGCGCAATATTCCAGCAAAAGTTGGTCTAATTGCAAAACATAAGGTCCTTTTGGATGATTACAAAGTCCGTCCTGAGCTAAACAAGCATAAGAATATCTGATTATTGATTTCTTCATAACCCCAAATGATCGTTGATTCTGTTTTTTGCTACAGTCAGAGAGATGAATGTTGCTGCTAAAGTCGCCTTCAATGGAAAATCGAACGCCTAGTATAAGGACAAGAATCGCCTCAAGGTCAAAGGCAATATTTTGGTCTTTATGTCAAACGAGAATGATACGCAAAAATCAAAAGTCATTACCCCTAGTTTGCTTATAGTTCGTGCACAAAACTATTGGTGCATCTGTGTCAAATGAGATGTCATGTGAGATTTACGATAACGCAAAATTACTTATGCAGAACCCTACAGAACGTTTCAGTTGTTGCTATTCGCGGGCATCTAATTTGAGACAAGCAGTCACGAAGATTCCTCTGTGCAGAATGATATGCATGAAGATGTTTTGGTTCAGTGTGATCACGTCCCTTCCCCCAGTCCATGGCCCCATTGCTTGCTGGGATTCTGCACCTTTCGTCTCAACTTCACCTGCGATGATTGCATCCGTTGCTGTGTAGGAGGGAGGTCCTTCTACCTTTGGTTATGCTGCAAATGCTAGCCTCTGTGCAGGCCGCCGGTTACATCATCCTCTAAAGTTGAGTTATTTGCATAATGAGTACTATCAATAAGTGGCTAATGATTCGTTCGTTCTAGAAAACGATTGTTTTGACATAATTGCGCGCGACGAAGGAGCGTGCTTACTAATTGCGAGGTAGTGAATTTTCGTTTGCTGGCTACGCATATTTCATTGCTTCATTGCCGCTGTTCAAAACGTTCGCATACCTACAACGACGCAGCAAATCGAGCAAAGAAATGCTCGTCAATAGGATTAACTCAGCACAATAATCTGTTGACCTTGCTTTCATCACCCTCTTTCTAGTCATAAAACATGGAATAGGGAATAATGGAACAATTAAATCTAGTTCAAGGGAACAGCATAAAGGTCATTTACGAATTTAGTTTGGCTTTATTCGAGTTCAGAAATATCTTAGAGTGCGCGCAGTTGATAACTTTTAGTTACTTCTAGTTAAGCTGCTAATGAAGTCAAGAACGTGCCAATTCTGGGTGAATTTGTTGCTGTGCCAGGGTAAACATCCTAGTAATTTATCCATCTTATGGTGTCAAATCTGTCTAACATGAAATAAGCCGACGTCAAATGTTGCTATAGGATCGCGGGAAACTTCTGTCTTGTATGCGCTTTATGTGCGCTTTCTTTATTTCAGTGCCAATTAGCAGAGATAAAACGTTAATCAATTGCTTTAACGAGCGTGACGGAAGTGGGTTACTTACTTTCTTTCTTTCTGACTGACTGACTGACTGACTGACTGACTGACTGACTGACTGACTGACTGACTGACTGACTGACTGACTGACTGACTGACTGACTGACTGACTGACTGACTGACTGACTGACTGACTGACTGACTGACTGACTGACTGACTGACTGACTGACTGACTGACTGACTGACTGACTGACTGACTGACTGACTGACTGACTGACTGACTGACTGACTGACTGACTGACTGACTGACTGACTGACTGACTGACTGACTGACTGACTGACTGACTGACTGACTGACTGACTGACTGACTGACTGACTGACTGACTGACTGACTGACTGACTGACTGACTGACTGACTGACTGACTGACTGACTGACTGACTGACTGACTGACTGACTGACTGACTGACTGACTGACTGACTGACTGACTGACTGACTGACTGACTGACTGACTGACTGACTGACTGACTGACTGACTGACTGACTGACTGACTGACTGACTGACTGACTGACTGACTGACTGACTGACTGACTGACTGACTGACTGACTGACTGACTGACATCGAAGCCCCTTCTTAGATTACAAAGTGGACTTTGTAATCAATCAAAAGCGTTATTTTCAGAAAATTATCCTGCTTTCACAGTGCTGAACAAAGCCTGCATGCAGAAGGTAAGTCCGATGTCCGAAGGAAGTTTCCCTGCACATCATACAAGCTGTGACGGTGGAAGGAACGGTGGAAGCTTGACCACAACGGACTAAAGAGATACCAGAAGAGTCGAAGCCCGGTCGAGGGTATGATTTCTCCATTAACAATATGAATCCTCTTCTGGATGAGCGCGTCCAGAATATTTTAGGCCGTTAACCCCATAGTGGTTGGGTTATTTGATATTACTATTTTGGTTGGGGGGGGGGGTAAAAAAGCCTCCCCTACCTAACTCTTGACTGGTAGGTAATAGGTAGAGCGACCAAATTTGGTGTGCTAAAAGCCACAGGCATGTACTTTCTGGAAATATAAAAATCAACCTTAGAATAGCCACCATTTTTGCTTACGTCACCATTTTCCTTTGTGTGGTCAAGAAAAAGCGGCAAAATTGGCCAAAATCAGGAAAATCGAGATAAAATTAAATTTGGAGCATATTTTCCATCCAAACATGATATTTGTGATAGAATGCATCAAATAACACAACATTACAAAAGAAATGTGCAAAATAATCCACTTCTGCTCCTTTTTTCGCGATAATTGAGATTTGAAAATTTGCGAATTTTCCTGGGTCAGTCCCAGAAAATTGTCTCCCGCCCCCTCATTTTTCAAAATATTTCGATGAAACTTTTTGAGACATTGCACAATACATAGTTGCAAAAAGTCAAGAAGTTTCATGGCTATAAAATTCTTCCTCGCAGAGTTATTTAAAAAAATCTACTAGGGGGGGGGACAAATTTGCCCCCCAACCAAAATAGGGTTAAGGAATGAGCTTGTGGCAGGCCCTGGGCTCCAGTTCGTGACCTTGTTGTTGTTGTTCGTTGTGGTGAATTCAGGACCGGTCGGGCTCACGTCTGCCGCAAAAAAGTTGCATTCAGTGGTTTCAAGGTGAACTTTACATAAAGTCACGATTTAACTGTCACGTTGAGAAAATAAGATAAATGGCAGGCTTTGATGGGTGCAAAGAGGTTATGTCTGTGGCTTAGTAGCCATGAAGAATGGTCTGAACTTTGAAATCCAGTTCCAGATTTCCAGTTACAGTAACAATTGAATCCAAAAGCTTGTGGACAAACCACTATGGACGTAATCCCTCTTGTTTCGAAATAGGCGTAATGTTTTGTGGGTACAGGGATCGACAAGCTGTGTTCATTTCAAGACACTGATTTCTGTCATCACTTAACATCTCCTGCGCTTCTGCTTGGCTTGACAACTGCAAGTAGACGGGGAGTGTCACCGTGGTTTGTATATATCATTCATGTTTTATATTACGAATTTTTCAAACAAGTGTGTTGCTGTTTTTATTTTGATTTATTTCGGCTGCTGTTCTTTTCCACCAGAAAGGTTGCTGTTGCAAATAAATCTTGGTGCATTGCTCTCCAGTTTCAAATTTTCTGACCTGAAATCATCAACGCATTTCTCATGTGCTGCTACTTGTCAACGCGTTAAATATTTCTGTCGATTTGTCCTACAGAGTCAGGTACCTACGCAATTGGTCATGGCTACGAAGATATTACTACAAGATCCAAATCCCATCCTGATAGACATGAACAATTAAGTCCCAACCAAACGCTCTCGACTTTTCCACTCGACAACGCTCGACATGGATGTCGCGTGAAATGTCAAGGGCGTTTGGCCACCTTGTATAGGCCTAATGATGTCGAATGATGTCGAGCGTTGTTGAATGTTGTCGAATCAAATTTGATCAAGTTCAAAATTGTCGAGCGAAGGTCCCAGGGGGGGTACTCCCTAACTTTCAATACGGGGGGGGGGTCCATGCCACGATTTCGTTGCTGACCCCTAAATATTAAGCCTAATGTTTTGGGGACCCCAAATATTGAGTCTAATACCTTGGAGACTCACGCCAAACTCCACGATTCTTCCTTTTTTCAGATTTATGGACCCAAAATATTGAATTTTTGTCCATGTTGTAATTCACAGACCCCAAATATTGATTTAATGTAAAATTTCGGACCCCAAATATTGGCATGGACCTCCCCGTATTGAAAGTTATGGAGTACCCCCCTGGGGCGAAGGTGCTCGACAGCTCGACATTTCTATGTGAAATTTTGTCGAGTGTTGCCGAGTGCGTTTGGCCAGGTGCTCGACTTTCCGCTCGACATTGCTGAGCTTACACGTGTGCACTGTATAATTTTTCCCACCAAAATCGCGGTGAGAAAGGCTCTGCCAAGCAAGAATTCTTCGAAATTCTCCAATATAAACAGAAAATCTTCGCAGGATATTCTCATCATATATCGGAAACCTCCAGGATCTTCGATGCTCAACTCTGTGAAGATATTTCAAAATAAACCTCTTTGTTGTCTGCTTCTCCTTCATCGAAGATCACTATCAAAATCGGGCTAGCAACAGTCTTACGTTTTGTACAACCCAGAGTGAAATCTGTTAACAACGGGACAGAAAGCGTCCGATTTAAAGGTCCGCAGTTGTGGCAAATGTTACCACCAACGATACGAAATTCGAATTCGCTTTGTCAGTTTAAAACAAAGATCAAAAATTGGTACGGGGAAAATTGTCCATGCAGATTATGCCGCACTTTTATTCCGAATTTGGGCTTTTTATGATAAAACAATCTTAGATTTCTGCTTTTATACTATATATTTTTGATGGCATGTAAATATTTTATCCACGTTTTTATTGAGTATTATTTGTATTTTAAAGGATTATTTTGTATTTTAATTTTTAGAGTTGGAATTAATTAGCTATCTACTGTAGCTATCTTTTACCATCCAACAATAAATAAATGAATAATAATAATAATAATAACGTTGTCTTGATTGAACTTTGATGCTGTTTTGAGAACAGCAACAAAATTTAGTGCGCTTTTCTACGAAAGAAACAGAAACTAAAACACGAAGTCGACGCTACCGTGAAGTCGAGGAAGACTCGAGTGAAATGTCGAGAGCGTTTGGCCACCTTTGCTCGACAACGTTCGATATAGCTCGATTTTTGTCGAGTGAAAAATCGAGAGCGTTTGGCCGGAGCTTTACAAACTGAAAACCTTTTGAGAAACTCTGAGAGCATACAGCTCAAATCCTTACTGGTTGCTGAAGCACGCGGAAATTATCCAATTTCACGGTCGTCAGGCAATCAAATAGCCCCTTTCCAACCACGTGATACCAAATTGGCCGTTCGAAATGAATTCCAGAGTACCCTCACGAAAATTGAAATGACTACTAAGTTACAATAAATAGCTACATGGAATTTTCTTTGATAAATCAGTAGAGGGGATGCCCCTCTACAGTTTTGTAGCGTGCTTGGAAAAAATCTCATTTGGAGCTTAATTACATTCATTTTCGGTCGAAGAATATTGACATACGTTCAAACATCGATAACAGTCGCTGCAAATAAGGATATAAGGATGAAAATCTCAGCGGTTATGGATATTGCAATAACCCAAGCACTGTCCCTCAATTTCATACCAAAATCGCAGGTGATCTTTTTCAGGGATTTATACACAGAAATGTGATCTGGGCCTAAACTTGTTACCGATTAGAACTCATTCGTTGCCGCAAAAAGGGCTTAGTTTGTATTCTTGAGCTAAATGATTCACTTAGCAAGGACTCGAATATCAATTTGACTTTATTTTCCATTTAAATGTCTCCAAATTTTCGTTTAAAAGATCCAGTCTTGAGCAACTCCTTGCACATTTGTCTTGTTCCATATTTTCTCTGCAAGCGCCAGTTCTTCTCAGGAACGTCGCATCGATATGCTTTGTGCTACAGACAATGCCATTCGATACAGTTCATACACTCGTGAATAGATATGGCATGCCTGATTTTGCTTAATTCATTCAATGGAAACAAACAAGATAAAACATTTTTTGGCAGTTTGGTTCACCAATGAATAGATTTTACACAAAACAACAAATTTTTTCGTTTTTTTGCTCCGTTTTTTTATCGCATTTTCTTAATTGATTCTAGACCAAACATGATCGTGGAAAGCATTCTCATCGGTGGCATTATCCTTGCATTGTTGCTGTATCTCCATATATTTATTCGACCAAAATCATTCCCACCTGGCCCTATTCCCCTTCCTATAATCGGAAACATGCATCTCCTGACTGCCCAGCCTCAGAAAGATTTCCAAAAACTCTCTCGTAAGTATGGAGATGTGTTCAGCCTCTTTTTCGGGGGGTGGAGAGTCGTCATTGTAAACAGCATTGAGGCTGCTAAAGAAAGCTTGATCCAGAAGACATCAGACTTCGCTGGAAGACCACCGAGTATTACGGGAATGGAAGCAGCTAGGGGTCAGAAAACAGGACATGGAATTGATATAGTTTTCGCTGATTATGGCCCATATTGGCAAACAGTTCGAAAGTTGGCTCATAAGGCTCTAAAGATGTATGGAGCAAACAGAGAGCAACTGGAGAAAAACATAAGTGTACATTGTGGAGAACTAATTGAAAGATTATCCTCCAAGAATGGAGAAGCGTTCTACCCAAGGAAAGATTTGTGTAAGTCTTTCAGATTGCTATTGGATAATCTTCTGAATAAAAACAAGAAAAATCAGCCAATCCGACCACGTTATTTGAAATATTTCATTCTGACTGGTCGGGGAATAGATCTGTGCCCCGCAGGAACTTTTTTTACCGTTTTGAGAACAGTTAGAGGGGAGCAATTCAATAAGCATGACAGGACTGTGCCATTTCGACGTCTGAAATCACACCCTAAAATCTATCAATTTTTGTGAAAACGATACCCAAAATTTACAGGCCACCCAAATATGTACCCTAAAATTGTAACAACAATCCAAAATTTTAACCAAGTACGTTGAATTTGATCAAAATCAATATCCTAAAGAGTTATCTTTCTAAAATGACACCGCAAAATTTATGTCTATTTGTGATTTTACCAGAAAGGAGATCCCACAATTTATTTTCTGCCGGGAAAAAGGCACCCCTGAAAATTGCACATGCAATGCCAGAATATATGGTAGTTACCCCCTCCCTGCGGGAATTAAAGCCCTCCCTGAAGCGAAAACGACAACATAAATTCATTTCAATGAGATAAGCGTAAGTCGAGGTAAAGGCAAGGCTTTAATCAAGAATGACTTTGGCCCGGGGGGGGGAGGGGGTATATGACTTACGGTTCGCAGAAAAGTATCCTCTTCTAACTACCGAAACTTGCCGTCATACAGAGCGTCAGAAAATTTTTTATTTCCTGCGGACGAAAACTCTTTGCTATAAAATTTCCTGTCAATTCTCCATCACAACAACTGAATCGATCAAAATGAAAACGATCAAGCATTGGATCAAAAGCCTGGATGAAAATTTTTGAGACGAACTTTTGCAATCATGAGCCAGAAAAAAGTGCCCACTTTTGAAAATTTATAGCACAAGGATTACCCCACGGATTTGAATCATTCAATTCTAGTTAAAAGCCGAAAGATCGAAGTATCTTTGTGACTTTTCTCGCTGCCTTAGCAGCACTAGAAGTATAGGTAAATTCAAGTTTATAAGAATTTCATGTTTGCAAAATGACTGGAAAGGAGCCTAAAATATCGATCAAATCATAAAGGACTCATCGCACAGAACAACAAAGAAAATGCCATTTCTCTAGGATGAGAGCTATCCTTGGTAACTTTATTGCCATGGGATTGAAAAAATCTTCAATATTTGCTTGAAAATAAATGTCTTATAACTCTCGGGAAAGGTGACACCACCATTTCTTATTGCTCTGTGTGAGGAGAGTCCTTATGATTTGATAAATGTTTTAGGCCCTATTTTAGCCATTTTGCAACCACAAAATTTTTGCAAAGTTGATTTTTCTCTTATTTTTAGTCCTGGTAAGAAGGCGAGAAAAATCACAAAAATGCTTCAGTCTTTAAAAGCTTTTAACTAGAATTTGAAGCATTCCAATTCCTGTAGCTATGAATTTTCATGACGCTATGAATTTTCTTGATGCAATGAATATTCAATAGTGGGAACAATTTTCAGGCTCACCAAGTTTATTTTGACAAAACAGAGAAATGTTCCATCCCCTCATTTGGCAACTGCGCCGGTCAAGGCTTCTGTTGACGGAAAAGTGCGTAAATCTGCAATAAAAGTGACACATCCATTGTCGATTACAGTTAATCAACACGCTTTCCATTCATTTGGAGTGAGAAATCATACAGGAATTGGGCCTCTTGGTCATTTTATCATAGCAACAGCACCAGCTTTACAGTAAAACAACAAAGTAATTTTTGTTGCTTGGCCTCTTTCGGGGCCTTTAGAGGTCGGGGGCCCTTAGTTCTTGAACTAAAGGTAACTTTAGTCCGTTACGCAGGTGGGACTGCTATCAGTAAGCATTCTTCAAAACATTCTCGGGAAATCACTACAAAGATAAAAATATTTAATTTACAGATAATGAATTTCCTGTGAGCTTTGTCGAAATCCAAAATTTCCTGCGGACATTGTCCGAGCGTCCGAAGACATTCTGACGCTCTGCAGGGAGGGGTACCTTAGTACTGTTCGTGGTACGGGGACGTGCCATTTTTAGGGGTACTTTTTTCAAACCATTACGGAATTATGGGTATCATTTTCACAATTTTTTGACATTTCACGGAATTATGGCCCAGATATTTATGCGATTTGTGGAATTATGGCCCTAAAATCCACCAGAATTTACGGAATTATGGGTACCAATTTTTCGGGCAAAATGGCACGTCCCCGTCACATAATAGGTTGAGTTACCCCCCCCCCCCCGAGCGTCATACCCACTTTTATGATGAATTTTGGCGAAAAACCACCCAGTTTAGATTATTTTTCGCCAATTTCTAGATAACCCACCCATGTTTGAGGAAACTCTGCCGAAAAAGGGACCCTTGTTTAGCGAATGTTGGACCCAAAAACCCATGGTTCCCCCCGGGGGACTTTGGTTTGACAAACATCTCTATTGCTTCTTTGTTGGGGAGATGAAGTGCTGACCCTATTGTTGAGACATATTGCGTTTCAGCTTTGTTGATAGCGAATCAACGTTGGGGCTCACGTTGTCATGCGCATCGTTCCTTTTATTTGATCTCTTATTCTCAACTGTCAAGCTGATTTGCAGATTACGTCAGCGAGGAAAATCATTACTGCGCATGCGATCTGGAGCCCTTTTTGAGGGATTCCTCCAGGCTCACAACTTAGCCTGTTTGTTTCGCCAACAATTCTCATGCTCAGCGACATCAACTTTCCGTTCTAGGTCTTGTAACAACCAACATAATCTGTACAATTGTTTTGGGTTCGAAATACGACATCAACGATGAAGAATTCACAACTATCTTGTACATGAACGATATACAGTTTCAGGGCATAGTTGGATCGAACGGTATCGACTTTTTGACATGGCTGCGTTATTTCCCAAACAAAAACATCAACCTCATTCGAGAAGCAGTGCGAATACGGGACCCGATCCTTGAGAAATGGCTGGCAAAGCACAAGGAAACGTTCCTAAAAGGAAACATTCGGGACTTCACTGACGCATTGATTGATGCTGCTGATGAAGAAATTGCAGAAAATAAAAAGAGTGGACGGTATTTGGAGGATGACAACTTGATTATGATCATGTCTGACATATTCAGCGCTGCAATCGAAACAACATCAACAACAATGAGCTGGTTCATTGTTTTCTCTGTGTTATGGCCTGAGAAGCAGAAAAAAATTCACCAAGAGTTAGACCGAGTCATTGGTCATGACCGGATCCCATGTATGGATGATCGCTCATCCATGCCGTACCTGGAGGCTGCAGTCAACGAAACCGCACGTCTGGGATCAACTGCTCCGCTGATTCTTCCACATAGAACGACATGTGATACGTCATTGTCCGGATACAAGATTCCAAAGCATACCCATGTGATCTTCAATCTCTATGCAATTCATCATGATGAACGGCATTGGAAGGACTCAGGTGATTTCCAGCCAGAAAGATGGCTTGATGAAGATGGCACATTCACTCCAGGAAAGAATGAATCCTTTCTTCCATTTTCTGCGGGAAAGAGAGTTTGTTTTGGAGAAGCTCTTGCTAAGATGGAGTTGTTTTTGATTCTTTCTCGAGTCTTCCAGCGTTTTGAGTTCTTTCCTGCGGATGGTGAAGAGCTTCCATCAACAGAAGGGGTGGTGTATTTAACGCATGAGCCCAAAGAATACAAAGTTGTTGCAAAGAAAAGATTCTGAGCCATGCTGTTGATACAGGAGATGCAAAGTAGTTTCAAGCTGAACTATGCTGTTTTTTTTTGCTGAAATAGTAGGTAGATAATACCCTGTCACACTCGCAAGTTAGGCTATCGAGTCTTGATTTGTGATAGACCTTTTCACAATTTGGAGAAAGGGGCGGAGGAAAGCGCGGCCCATTTTGACGATGTTAGCAACAGTAGGAAAATGGGGGGATCCCCTCCGCTTTGGAGATAAGCGTACGGCTTGTGTCTCGGTTTTGTTGAGGGTACCGAGGTCTGCCCCTTTTGCTGAGTCCTTTGTTATGCTGGTCTGCCCCTTTTGCTGAGTCCTTTGTTATGTTATTCTGTTATGTTGTGATGTCGTTGTGTCGGAAGTAATCGTCAGATCTGACAATGCAAGTCTCAATGGAAAAATAACAAATTTCAACAAGGCTCTTAAGACCATGAATGTGGACATTCTTCGTCAACAAAATATTACAAAGAATCATCTAGGAAAAAGAGGACTTCATCTTAACTTTTCAGGTAACTTGCAGTTAGCTAGAAATCTTATTGAAAAAATTCGCCTTTTTTAGCAATTAGAATCATCAGGTACCTGCCAAGTAGATAGCTGTAATGAAACATCCGGCTCGGAAGAAGTATACCTACCCCCTGGGAATAATGGAAAGGGTCAATGTCCCAATGATAATACTGGTCGTGACCCTGACCATTGCCCTTTGAATCGTAGAAAAGGCTTATCTATAGCATCACTAAATGTAAATAGTCTCCTTGCTAAGATTGACGAGGTAAGGTTGCTTGTGAAAAAATAAATGCATTGATATTTTGACTATCAATGAAACAAAAATTGATGGTAAAGTTGATGATCAACTTATTGCCATAGATGATTTCTCCCTTATAAGACGTGACAGAAATAGGCAAGGTGGCGGTGTTGCTCTTTATGTAAGAAATACAGTTGGGTTTAGGCCCCGACAAGATTTTCCTAATAAATTGCTTGAAATTATCTGCATTGAAGTAGAGCCCCCTCATTCCAATCCCTTTATTGTCATAGCTTGGTATAGGCCACCTAGTGAGCCTAATTCATGTTTTGACAGCCTTCAAGAAAATTTGAGTTTTTTTGATAGAGAGGGAAAGGAAATTATCATTCTGGGAGATACTAACTGTGATTTCAGTCATGCAAACAATAATCCGAGCCATGTTGTGCAGTTACATGAGCTGTACGACCTTTTCGGTATGACACAGTTAATCAAGGAGCCTACCAGGGTTACTCTGGATTCTTCAACTTTGATTGATCATATTGCCACTACCAATTGCAACAACATCGCAGAGAGTGGGGTACTAGAGATAAGTCTCAGTGACCATTATCTTGTTTACTGTATAAGAAAGTTGCGCGGTGGGGTTAAACGCCAACATAAATATATTACTTCTCGACAACTAAAACACTTCAATCAAGATGCCTTCCTCTCTGATCTATCCGCGGTTGATTGGGAGGCTATTGTAGCAAATGCTCATGACATTGATGACGCAGTTCGTCAGTGGACCCATATTTTCGCGCTAATTGTTGAAAAACATGCCCCTACTTTAAGTAGAAGAGTTTCTGATAGATACACGCCTTGGCTTAACGCTGATTACTTCAAATTAGCTAAAACGAGAGATAAACTCAAAAGTCAAGCTGTAAAAGGCAATTCAAAGCTGCTGATGGAATGCTACAAGCAAATTCGTAACAGGGTAAACAACATGAATACGCAACTTAAGCGCAAATATTTTTCTGAAAAACTTACGCAGTTTCAAGGAGATCTCAAGAAAACTTGGAAAACCATCAACCAAGTTATTAACAAAAAGTCTGGCACTACAGTTGTACCTTGTCTTACTGTAGACGGCCAGACAGTCAGAGGTCACAAAGATATTGCGTCTTCAATGAACGAGTATTTCTGCAGCGTTGGGAATAAGCTCAGTGAGAAAATCCCGAAAAAAGCTAATCCACTCTTGTCAGGTGAATACGCTATCGAAACTCCTCCTTTGAGTTTCTCTTTTTCGGCAATTATGACGGATAAATTATCTTCAACCTTGAATAAGATGAAGACATCGCATGGTTCTGGCCACGATGGCATTGCAAGCTTTTATTTAAAGATTGCTTTGCCAGTTGTGGGCGGGTCTTTGTGTGATCTCTTCAATAAATCATTGTTTGCAGGAAAATTTCCGGAGGACTGGAAAATAGCGCGTATTGCACCCATCTTCAAGAGTGGAGCCAAGGACGACAGGTCCAACTATCGCCCAATATCCGTTCTTCCATTCATATCTAGACTATTCGAGAAATTGATTTTTAATCAGTTTTATGAATACCTGGACGCAAATAAATCACTATACGAGCATCAGTCTGGTTTTAGACTCTTGCACTCGGTCGCTACTGCCCTAATGGCTAGCACCAATGATTGGTACCTGAATATAGATAACGGAAAATACACTGGCCTAATTTTTATTGACTTGAAGAAGGCCTTCGACACGGTCGATCATGAAATCCTGTTAGAAAAACTTAAAATGTATGGAGTGACTGGCCTGGAACATGACTGGTTTACATCTTACTTGGATAATCGTAAACAATTTTGCAGGATAAATGGCTCTTCTTCTGATGTGAAGGGAATAAATTGTGGAGTTCCTCAAGGCTCTTGTCTTGGTCCACTGTTGTTCCTGATCTACATCAATGACCTGCCCTTTTCCCTGCAAAAGTCTCATGTCAGCATGTATGCTGACGATACGACCATTTCGCTCTCTTCAAAAAGCATTGGTGACCTGCAAAATGACTTAAATTTAGATCTTCTGAAGCTACAAGATTGGCTGCATGCAAACAAACTTTCTTTGAACGTTGTGAAAACGCAGTCGCTTATCATAGGTTCTGGACCAAACATCCGTAAGATAGAAAGCCAGCCTGATGCTCAACCATCTTTTTCAATAGGTGATCAGGAAATTGAAATGATTGCCAATGCAAAATACTTAGGTGTTCAAGTAGATAGTCAACTAAACTGGGACAAACATGTCGATACTATCAAGACCAAGGCTAATCGAGCCCTTGGACTTATTAAGTATTCTAAGAAATATCTTCCATCTGATGTGCTCAACAAAATGTACAGAGGGATTGTCGAGCCCCATTTGAGTTACTGTAGCTCTGTTTGGGGCTGCTGTAGTAATTCAAAAATTAACGTCCTGCAGAAAATTCAAAACAGGGCTGCAAGAATTGTAACAAATAGCCCATACGATGCCTCTGCTGCTCCACTAATTCAGAACCTTGGCTGGCCGACTATCAACAATCTTATAAGAAAAGAGACCGCCACGCTAACATATAAATCTTTGAATTCACTTGCCCCAGTCTACATGAGAAAACTATTTACAAAATATTCAGATGATAGAGAACGGTCTTTGCGCTCAACAGAAACTGATCTAAGGTTACCGTTACTAAAGACTGTCAATGGCCAAAAGGCTTTTTCATATCGCGGTGCAAAACTTTGGAACAGTTTGGAAAAAGAAGCAAAATTGGCACCCTCCCTGAAAACTTTCAAGGAACGACTATGAGGGCGGTGTAACTTTATTTTCTACTTCATTTTTATTATGTTTTATTGTAAATTAGGTATTATAGCATTGTATATTGTAAATTAGGCATATAAATTTCTTTTGTTCTTAGTTTAGCCTATTTTCCTTTATTTTATGTTATTTTTTAACAGGTCAGTTTGAAAAACATGTATAAATATATGAAACTTATACCTGTATAAATATTTTAAAATGAAATTTTAAAATGAAATGTCAGGGTTGCGTCGAGGGCATTGAGCCGGTCTGCGTTTAGGACATTGGGTCGCGTGGGCTAGACATTATACAGGTTACGTCACCACACCGAGTTGGATATCCACGAGCCAAACCGAAAGGATCGGCGACGGGATAGCTCAATCGGTAGAGCGTCTGCCATGTAAGCAGAAGGTTGCGAGTTCGGGACTCGCTCTCGTCATACTTTTTCCAATTTTCCATTTGTCAAAAAAATTACCAAAGTCAGTGTTATAAAATTCTACCAAATATATATATGTTATGCTGGTAATGTTTAAAGCAGATCAACAGCCGAGGAACCTATTACTATGCGCGAGAATCTTTGTTTCTTTTCTAATCTTTGTTTGGATTGTGGTTGGATTCTCTGCCCACATTCACTTAACAAACCATACAGGCTTTCTGCGGATGATCACATGTTTCCTTTTTGGGGGATAACCGTTGCTTTGAACATTGAAGATTCTTATCCCCAACAAGTTGCATCTCCCTTGAGTTATTTTCGATTAATTTGCACCTTTTAAGAGTTGCATGCTTCTCTCCGAGTATGGTAAGCATTTCCTCTAGATTATCTAAGGCGATTTGTCATCCTTCCGCCTATTTGTGAGTGTATTTTGAGACCCTTTAACTGCATGTGTTCCCTCAAGTTTAATGTTCGACCTGTTGATCGGTTGGGGCTAAACTGAGCCACTTCAAAGCCAAGGACAAATACCTGTAATAAAGTGCCTCCAAATACACTCGCACATGGGTAAAAAGGATGACCAGATGGCATGGCAAAGTAATCCAGAAAAAATACGTACCAGACAACACAAGTACCGTGCAACTCTTGAAAATTACAAACAAATAAAAAATTCGAGTTTGCAGCAAGCTGGAACCGAGCCGCAAAGAAGGGGATTCCTCAGAGCTGTTATAATGGACCGCGCTCTTCTCTTTACCTTTCCCCAAACTGCGAAAGGTCTATTGGTCAATCTAACAAATCGAATTTATTTGATTGGTATAAATGTCACCTGGTTTAGACAAAGCTGGTTTAACATTCTTAATGTGAATGGAGTCATTTTCTTCTTTAATAGTTATGCTGTTAATAATAATGTCGGACGGACAAAATTTCGTAATGAAAACATTTGTCTGAGAAATCCAGTGGACAACATTCCTTGTTTTTAATGAAAAGAGAAAAACTGCTGATGAATGCTGAATGCCATCAGTGTCTTAGGAAAACACTTCCCCTTTCTTTTTATGTCGGACGCCCAGGGGGCCACTTTCGATAAAGAATACCAATAGCGATAAAGAAAATGAAAATATTCGACTAATTATCATTCGCTCGCTTTGCAGCTAATTCTGTCAACAAGTCACTTGTCTTTCTTTTCAGACATTTTGTTACAACCTCCTTTTGCTTGTCGTTGCATGCTTCCCAAAGAATTTTGGTTTCACTGCTCGCAAGCGTATCTGTAAGAACGCTTTTGATGAATTTCTCCTCCACAGCTTCCTGTATTTCTTTTGTTTCTGGTAGGCCAATCTTAGATATGACATCAATCATTCTGCTTTCCGTTATGAACTGCAGCATAATGTTCAAAATATCCTTCTGTGGTCGTCCTGATTTCTCTGAAATGAGATTGCAAAATTATGATGGGGAACCCCGGGAGATACTCCCATTATGGTCTAACATGGAGGTCCAGTCAGGGTCAATAAGGTCCAAACAAAAATTTTGAAAACACCGTCAAACGGTAGTATGTTTTTACAAAAACTCTCCAATGGTAGTTCATGGACCTAAAATTGATTAATTTGGAAGCATTCAGTAGTGAAAGTTTTCTGCAGTTTTCATGATTTTCAGTTGCAATAACTGATGGAACAAAGCAAGAAAATTTCGAAATTCATTGAAGATTATTGCTGCAACGACCAGATTGCCATGCGGAGGAGCGTACTGAGTTGAATGCATGTGATGGCGAGGAATCTTAGGCTACGCTCACACTGCTCCGTTTTCATTTCTATCCGTTTTTGTTGATGAAAACGCTGCCCGTTCACATTGCTCCGTTTTCAAATAGATACGCTATGAAAACGATAGGCGTTCACATTTTTTCAGCAAATTGGTGTTGTTAATCACCTTTTGAAAACAAAGCCTTTTGTTAATAGCTGTCAATAAGGCGCCAATGGCGACTTTGAATGCCATTGCAATCAAAAGTCTATTAACAAAGGAAAGTGCAGCGTTTTCAAATGTCTCCGTTTTTGGCATTCACACTGAAAATGGATCGTTTTCAAAACGCACCGTTTTCAAATTTATGCGTTTTCATTAGCGTTTTCGAAAGCCCCGTTTTCACAGCGGAGCAATGTGAATGCAAGGCAAAAACGGAGAAGTTTTACTCCGTTTTCATATGAAAACGTGGCAGTGTGAGCGGGGCCTTAGAATAACCCGAATTGGAAGAACGTGTTTGGAAAATTTGATAAGCATTTGATAAGACCCTCAAACCGACTGGACCCCCTGTTTGGCCATGGTGGGAGCATCTCCCCCCCCGGGCGGGGAATCTACAGCCATGACTTCAATTAGAATGGTATCTGCTCTAACAAGGATATATTTTATAACAATTGTATCCGTTGCTTTTAAATCAAGGTCAACGCTAACGTCCATAAGCATACGTAGACACGAGGTTGGTATTACCCCTTTCTTCTTAGAAAATGACGATACCCCCCAATACCCATTTCGCTTCAAATAATAATTCAATCCAGTGGAGCAAAACTTAGACGAAAATCATCAGTTTAAGTGTTACCTTTCATTCTGGTTCTAGTGCGATCACTGATCTGCTTTCTTGCTCCGTTAAATTCTGGTCCGTGTATTTTGATGATAACTCGTTGCATTTCACCATCTTGATTCTTCAATGACATGTTCTTGAGAGGCCGTATAACGATACCCTGCGCTTTATTCATACCTACGGATGGAGGAGCAAAATCTTCTATCGTCTTCAAATGAAAACGGTACGAAATCATGCCGTTTTGGTTTCCGTTTACACTAAAACGTTTTCGTAATCGGCATCAAATGAAGACGATTTTGAAAATGGAATGATTTGAAAACGGCATGAAACGTTTCAGTGTGAGCGCTTGAAAACGAAACGATGTCGTTACGGATTCAAAGAGAGACAGAAGAATAATTTGTCTCCCTTTCGATTAGTTACGAAATCTTTCTGTTTTCAAGAGTTTACACTGAAATATTTGATGCCGTTTTCAAATCGTGCCGTTTTCAAAATCGTCTTCATTTGATCTCGGTTACGAAAACGTTTTAGTGTAAACGGAAGGCCAAAATGGCATGATGTCATACCTTTTTTCATTTGAAAACGATATAGTGTAAACGGGGCCTTTGCAAAAGGCATATTGAAAAAACCAAGTAGAAGACAAACCTAACCAAAACCGGATGACCCATTAAAGAGTGAATTTTGCTTTAAATTTCTGCCTTTGGTTTCTGTGACCGATCTTCAAAATTTCCTTTTTGTGTGGTTGCATTGAAAACTGAATTAATTTCACATGTCATAGATTTATTTCTTCAGGACAGCGATGATGAATTTTGGCTTATTTCCAGTGGCGTAACGGAGCAACTAGGGGCCCTTAGTAATTTAGCTACGCAGGGGGCCCCTGAGGCGGCAGATAGATCAACAAAAAAGTCTGCCAAATTTCCAACATCAATACGGTGTTTTTATCGCCAAAATCAACTTGAGCCCAGCACATCAAAACCTTCATAACCGGCGTCTATGGAAGTATTTTAATGAAGGCACATTTGCACAAGAGTGATTGCGAAGCGAGCTACACTTGGGATAGCCCATTGGGAAAATTTTTTGAACCATGCTCTTTAGAATATCACAAAACGAATCTTTCGTTGAGTTTTCATCATCGAATTCAGAAAAAAAGGATAGTAGTCGACGACATGCTTCCCAAGGAAACATTCAAATGTTAAGTTCAGGTATGAAACGAATTTTGGTAAATTCATCCTCTAAAACGTTCATATTCGCTAGAAGGTAGCAAGGCATTTTTGAAAAATTTGCCATTTACACCAACTACACCAAACTAAACTTGCAGTTAGTTCAACTCACTGCGATGTTCAGTTCATAAGAAGTCTTTGGGTCTCTTTGGAGGGGCGCTAAAGAATTCAGTGTAAATCAAAATGACATGCTGTTTCGCCAAAGCTACATCAGTACATTACTGAAAATCGTAAGGGCCCCCTTGGGGCCCCCAAAGCTCGGGGGCCCTTAGGAGTTGCTCTAACCCCAACCACCGTGCGTTACGCCACTGCTTATTTCAGCAATAAAAGTTTTATAAAAGATCGTACTTTTGGCCAAAATGATATAACAGCTTCGTCAAAGACACTAGGGACCTATTTCACTGATGGTACAAAAAATTCTTCATTTGATACAAACATTTTTTATTACCTAGTGGAAGTTGTGGAAGTCCAAGTTGCTTTGGGATGGTTGAGTCGAAGCCAACGGGATAGATGAGAGCATCGTTCATTTTCCCTTTGAACAGAATATTTGGGTGGGGAATGTCGAAATCTTCGAATATCATGATTGTATCATAGAGATCGATGAATTCTGAAATAGAAGAGTATTTGATAAACGAAGAATTACTCAGCTAATGATAGTAGAGTCCTGGGGGGGGGGTACTTGACCTTTTTTATACGGGGGTGTGCCCGCCACAAAAAAAACTTTTGAGCTGTTCCAGAATTTTCCCCTGAAAACGATACCCTGTCCTAGAAATGGTTTCTAATTGGTCTTAGCAAATTGCTGCAAAGTCCATGAAAAAGTTGAACAAATTCGGACAAATTAACTAACAAACCGACCGTAAAACTTAAATCGAGTATTGCTGAAATGATAACCTGCTCCAGAGAAAATGTGCCTTTTTGACAACCAGCTCTAAAAAAACGTCCTTACTTTGATACCCGGCTCTAGAACAAAATTGGTGAAAACGTTACCCTGAAAAACGGCACATCCCCGTCGACCAAATATACCAAGTACCCCCTCCCCCCAGGAGTAAAATTCACTTGTACTTTTACATCCATCAATTCTTGGATTCTTGAGATTGAACGAGGCATGTTACAAATTCCCAAGAAAGCACTGTACCCTGAACTTGGGTGGTTGGGTTTATTATGATAGTTGAATCGACATGGTGCGACACAACCCAAACAGGATTCTTACCTACCCAAACGAGTGTACAATGTAGGAATAATCTTATTGTTCATAATTTTCGCGATAAATGTAGTTTATGTTTTTTGATGCTCGCCCCCCCCCCCCCAAAGAGACACTTTTATAGTTTCGATGACATTATCGATTAGCCTTGATTTGAGATCGTTGTTGTTGTTGATCGCTAGGCCTAAGTTTTTGCACCGCCTAAGCTGGAGAGTCAATGAAGTATCATATCGAAAACATTATTAAATCTACTGGTGTCAGCTCTGAATTCTATCGAGTACGTAACATGAGGACGGTTCATAGTCACAAAATGCAAGCTTTCTTTGTCTAAAGACAACAACGCGCATGAATCTATATGTCAGTCCCTCAGGGGGGTAACTCAACCTATCATGTGACGGGGACGTGCCATTTTGCCCGAAAAATTGGTACCCATAATTCCGTAAATTCTGGTGGATTTTAGGGCCATAATTCCACAAATTGAATAAATATCTGGGCCATAATTCCGGAAATTATGAAAAATCCCCTGAAAAGGACACCCATAATTCCGTGAAATGTCAAAAAATTGTGAAAATGATACCCATAATTCAGTAATGGTTTGGAAAAAGTACCCCTAAAAATGGCACGTCCCCATACCACGAACAGTACTAAGGTACCCCCCCCCCCCGAGGTCAGTCCTCGTAACAATTGGTTCGAGAAAGCCCAATTGAGCAAATAGCTTTTCAGAGAAAGCTCAATAGAATGGAACCACGTCGAGAACATTATCTTTTCTCGAAACAAGGTTACTCTTACGCCTCTCCTTTTGAGACTCCTACGCAGTGGCGTAACGGAGCAGCTTGGGGCCCTTAGTAACCTAGCTACGAAGGGGCCCCCTGAGGCGGCAGATAGTTCAACTAAAGTTTACCAAATTTCCAGCATCAAAGTGTTGTTTTTATTGGCAAAATCAAGTTGAGTCCAGCACATCAAAGCCTTCATAACCGGCGTCTATGGAATTTTTTTGAAGGCACGTTTGCACAAGAAAATTATTAGGGATGGTGGCTGAAAGTGAGTACTAGTTACGCGAGCTACATTTGGAGTATGTCTGTATGTCCAATGTCGGGAAATTTTTTTGAACGATGCTCTTTAGAATATTGGAAAACGCATCTTTCTTAGCACCTCACCATCGAATTCAGAAAAAAAGAATTGTGGTTGACGGCAAGATTCCCAAGGAAACATACAAGAGTTCATCATACGTATCGTACAGAAATGAATTTTTCGACAAGTCATCTTCTAAAATGTTCATATATGCTAGAATAGCTGGGCATCTTTGGATAGTTTGCAATACGGTGTTCAATTCACTAGAAGTCTTTGCGTCTCTTTGAAGGGGCCCAAAGGCATTCAACAACACGCTATTTTTCCAAAACCTGAAAATCTGAAAATCGCTTAAGATGCCCCTTAGGGGCCCCTAAAGCTCGGGGGCCCTTAGGAGTTGCTCTAACCCCAACCACCGTGCGTTACGCCACTGCTCCTACGAAGGAATAAGTACCTGGCTCAAGCAGCTCTCCATTTTCTTTTTTCCTCCTGAATGCGATGTCAAGTCCAAAATGCCGAATATCTGGGCAATACTGAATTTCTCGTTGTATTGGTGTTACATTTCCTTGTGCAACTTCTGGGTGGTCATAAAACCCTGAAAAAGAAGTTCGAAGCTTGTTCTCTCATTTTCGAAGACACATAGTTGCTTGATTGGATACCATTAGCCATTCTCGAGTGCAGAGTAAGGTTTGTCAATGGTAGGTACTTACAGACAGAGGATTTGTTCCTAATGGCGGAAAATATGCTAAATCATCAGAGACGAGAAAGATAAAGTTTTCGATTGTGCAGTAGCGGACACTCGGGGGGTGTGAAGGGGTGCGATCGCCCCAATGTTGGCTAGAACTAAGACTTTTGTGTTTGAAAACAACAGAAACAATAAATGATTTTAACTGAAACAATAGCTTGCCCCCGGTATTTGGCGAAATTTCTGCCTCTGTTTTAGTGTATCTTTGCAAGCTTTTACAGTTCAGTTCTTTCGTAACTTAGCATTCCCAAATTGAAGAAGTCGTCTCAGAATTCATGAGATTTTATGAAGTAAGAAGGGCTTTTTACGAATTCGTAAAAATTCCTGCGAATTCGTCAGGGATAAAGGAATTCGCTACCGTTCTTGCTGCTTCCTTCGACCTCTTAATTTCTATGCATTCATACGAATTCAGACGAATCCACGCCAGTTCGTCTGCGAAATCAGGCGAAATCTTCGGATCCCTAGGAATTGAGGGAAGGTTACAAACAAAGATTTTGTCAAGGTACGAAAAACAACTGCACTGTATTTTAATATTACAGGTTTAGCCACGAAATTAAAAAAGAAACAACTATGAAGAGAACATTATTGAATAATGATTTTCTATACCTAGTTTCTAAATCTTCCCTCTTGGTCTTGTAGCATTGGCTAGTGGCCTGATTACGTCATTGAGCTACTTTTGAGAAATCTTTTTGCAGCCTGCTACAATAACAGATTTTATTTAGGATGCATGTTTTATATAACAAAAGACCATACTAAGAAAGTTTTCATGACAGGACGAACAAGCACTCACCACCAAAAATTTCTCCAAAAACAGTCACTTGTGCCACATCAGCACCATCTTTATCTTCCAAATGGACCAAATCTTGGACACGGTTGAAAATGCTGATAATCTTCTCCTTCAAGTTCGACATAAAACTTGCAGATTCAAAGTCTGAAATTTCTTTGTTTGAAACTTCTCTCCTTTTCGAGAACATGCATTCTTCACCATCTGTATGACAACTGAAACTTTCACCATGAATCTTTTCGGTAACTGCCCAGTTAATATTCTTGTTCATCTCATTCTTATCCCAGCTTCTAAACACAGACATTGTAGCAAGTTCTGGATATTCGAAGGACTCCATTTTCAAACTCGCTTCGATCGGCCTAAATTTGATGTATTTGCGAGGATTACAGTAAATCACTGTGAAAACCTTTTTAAGCTAAAATACATTTATTCAACTCCTTTTGTACAGGTCTTTGCATATATTTTCGAGCATCTGCAAATATTTTGTTTGCTGCGTTGTTGCAAAGTAAATATCAAAACCTGCAGGATGATAGAATTGCGAGCAGTTAAATAACAGTTGTGGAGTTAAAACATTATCAGCGCTTCCCCTTTCCTTGTTTTTCAAAATTCACATAAAATTCAAATTAAAACTTCCCCATTCCTGATTTTTGAGGTTGATATACACCTCGGTGCTGGGGCAACACGACCACAGGGTGATGAGTGATAACAAATTCACAGTGTAAACCTATTGCTTGTTTCGTGAATTGTTGTGTAAACATTTTGGCAGTGCAGGCGTCCATTGAGAAATACCGGGTGTCCCAAAAAAGATGAAAGCGTTTCAACAGTTCCTGTGAAGGAGCTTTAGCTTAAAAACATTTGTTTTCAGTTTATTGCAAAGATGAGATCTTAACTTAGATTTTGCGACCTCGCATCTTCAAATAAGATTTGTATTCGCAAAGTAATTCACCTAAACAGGCAAAATTTCTGAGGCAGCAAGATACAGATAGTCAGTCATTAAAATTTCTATTCTCCAGAACAATTTAACAACTATATCAATTATAGGAAATGTTCAGAGAAGATGCATTTACACTTTAATCCTTTAACAGTTGACAGCGCAACTTTCTAGGACCGAAGGATAGGAACGAGGCCAAGTAGCGTCTTCTAATTGCACAGGATCGTCCTCACCTAATACTCTGTTTACACGGAACGGGACGACTGCACTTTAGCGGACCAGCTTTATGTCATATCTCTCAGGAACTAACTCTAACCTAACCCTACTAACCCTAACTTAACCCTAACTTATCCTAACTAACCCTAACCCTAAACTAACCCTAACCCTAACCCTAAACTAACCCTAACTAACCCTAAACTAACCCTAACTAACCCTAATCCCCATTTCCAAAGCTTAACTCTGACCCTAACCCTTACACCATGACACATAGTGTGCCGATTTTGAAAGCTGGTCCGCTAAAGTGCAGACTAGCCCACGGAACAAAAAATATGGGATCGTGATCCCACAAGGATCGAGATCGCGATTCGAGTTGCGTTTACACGGGCGTTAAACGAAAACGGATCAGGATCGCGATCCACTCGCACGTATTGCGTATTGTGCATCGTTACGGAACCTAGAAACACTACAAAGACAATAGCGCTTGTATTTACTGCGCATGCTTAAAGGATTTCGATTGGGATCGCGATCCGAGAAGCGTTTACACGGCATATTTTTTCAGGATCGGGATTGCGATCCGGATCGCGATCCACCTCTGAAGTGAGATCGAATTTTAGGGGATCAAGATCAAGTGTTTACACGGCAACTCCTATTTAGGATCGGAATTGCGATCTGGATCGCGATCCCGTATTTTTGCTCCGTGTAAACGGGGTATAAGTTTCGGTACAGCTGTGATTGCTCGGTCATATTGGGCTTTTGTATTAGTGAAGAGTAAATTTCACTGCCATAGCTCAAAATCTTCAAAAAATAATATGTTGTTGTGCTGCCCCAAAAAGCTTCCTCGAAATTACAGAGATTTTGCCAGACCCTAACCCTTGCCCTTACCGTATATGACATACAATGACACAACGGCACTACACAACATTCGAATACCGCCCACTAAACTGCACTCTAACCTAAGGCAGAGTCCTAAGGTTTTGATTTGGTTACGTTGGGCATAGATGAGAGTAGCACACCATAGCACAGAAGCTTTTCTCCTTTACGACGTCTTACCTGCTTGACTTAAGTCAAAACAATAACATACCTTTAAACCATCATTAGGATCCAAATCAATCCGAGTAAACAGTCTACATTTGTTACAAAACAGTGCTCATTGACTCGCGCGACATGAGCCTTTGAATTTGCTCCGACTACCATTTACATCTTCACCAAATGCGTGCAGTCTGAGTCTAAAAATCTGAAGAAAAATCGAACTTCCCTTTCCTTCGAACAATGAAATAAAAATCGAACGTTGCCTGATCGTCAACTTCAATCTAATCAACGGTATATCAATAATTAAACAGCACAAAGTACTGTCTTTGATGAAGGATATATTTCACGACGCTTTCAGCATGTACTGAAGATTTACCTAATTAGCCATACAAACGCTAAGAACAGGCACGTGGTCTAACAACAAAGAAATTAAACGCGATCACCTGTCAATCAAGCACAGTAGTCAGTCTGATAAGATCACACAAGACAGGAGGCAAAAAAGATTCCATCTGCTCCACTGCCAGCTTCAATACTTGGGATGTTAGACACCGCAGTTATGTTAAGTGAATTCGCTTCTGCGGTGGAAACATAAAAACGTTTCTACGGAGGAGGTTTCCTCCGTAGTTGCAAATCATTTTATCTTATCCTCGGCAAAAGGACAAAGTGGCAGCAAAGAGGCACAACTGCAGTGTCTCACCACCCATGCTCAGTCCACAAGGACCCTCGACTTTTGCTCATCTCTTCTCTTGTTGTGGAAACGAAGCACTGACCCTTTTGTTTTGACATATTGTGCTTCAGCTTTGTTGATAATGAATCAACACTGGGGCTAGCACTGTCTTGGATCTGGAGGACATTTTTGAGGATTCCTTGAGGTTCGTATTTTCAACAATCTGATTGAAATGCTAAAATTTTCATCTTTCCATTGAGGGCCTTATTTCCCTTGAGCTGTAAAACTGGATAAAAAGCTCAATCAGTGACAGCTTACCAAAAGTGACTTACAGGAAGGCATTTTTGGCAATCATGCCTTGCTAAAGAAACTCATCTAACTAGTGATAGCTGGTTTTATAGTACAACAATAATGGAAAACTGGTTTTGTTGAATTTTAGGGTCGGCTGTTCTGAGAAAAAACAGTAGTTGATTTAGGCCATATTGAAATCTATATTATATAAAAATAAAACTAATCCGTTTCTGGAAGCTTAGGGAAATGTGTTGTAACTGTAGTGGCATCAGATGAGTCCAAGAGTGAAACAACGCCATGTATTGAGTCTATTTCACAGCCCTCACTTTCGTCAGTCAATGAAGAGGATCAGTGAAGAGGAAAGCAAAAAATTTAGTGGTTATCATCTGTTAGTAATCATCTCATAATAAAATTTTCCATGAGTTAGTTATAGTAGAAACGCAATAACAGTTTTAATGATCATCACGTAGGAGTCTTAGACTGCGTTCACACGATGCCAGCACATTTTGAAAACAGTGAACAATGTGACGGTAGCAAAATTTGAGCTAGCGTTCACACGATGCCGTTTTCACAAATCCATTGTCAAAATCTACTGTTTTCAAAATCTGCCGGCAAAAAATGTGCCGTTTTCGTGTGAACGGGAGGCCTATCCGTCACATTTTTCACCGTTTTCAAAATGTGCCGGCATCGTGTGAACGCTGTCTTAATTTGTTTTGTTAGGTGGAACATGAAAATGTTAAAATACAAACGTTTCATAATGAGTTATCTCAAATAAGTTTTTCCAATAAATGTTCACAAATAAAGCAGTTATTTCACACCCAAAAAGGAAAGATGTTTACTCAATAAAGACGCATTGCCGACCATAATCCTTTGCGCACCGAATGAAACGCAAAACAAACTGAACCTTGGCCAGAAACGAAACGTCTTCAATACAATACACATGTCAAATTCGGGGTCGCAGAGGATCATGGGTAGCTATGCGTCTTTAAGTTATAAAATATGTAACCAAGGAACTTGATTAAAACAACGAACAAATCATGACAATCAAGTCGATACAGAAATAGACAATCACTACAGATAATCACACCGCATAATTAACAAAGACAACAACAATAGATCGGAACAATACACAATCAAACAAACAATAATGACCACACAATAGACGACGATTTTCAACGATGGAAACTGTACACGCTGACTGTAATAACGACATGGACACAGCAGATGAAGCAGACAATACGACATATGCACAACAACAATGAAACAAAAATAAACAATCGAAGACGAACAATAGAAACAAAGGCAAACTTTTTGTTGTTGCTTTCACCAATAACATAAGCAAGCGTAACTGTTCTAAACACAATTAGTAATTACTAAATCAAGTTTAATACTACGTGCAAAAGAAAATGATTAAAGAACAATGAAAAACCTGATAGCGAATAAACGATCCTTACATGACAATGGACAATTGTTACGAACAATGGAAATTGCTACGAACATAACAATGGACAATCGTGGCAAATAAACAAACAATCAGTAATAACAATGCAAGTTTTAACAGAAACAGGCAACGGAAAGGAAAGTTAAAAGTACACAAGTAAAAAAAAAACTTAATAGGTGACAATGCTAACAAACAACGAGTCACAAATCCCAAAACTTTTGCCAGACAAGATTTGCAGTGCAAAAAGGGAGGAAGCATTTTCAATTTCTAAAATTCGACGAATACTGTCACAGAAAGTAACCAACTTTTACTTTATTCACACTAGCAAGTTAAACCAGCTTACCAGGTTTTCGAATGCGGCCTCCTGATTGGTCAGTCCAACAAATTGAAAGTATTTGATTGGTTGAAAGTTAGCATGCTTTAGTCAGTGTGAATGGAGTATTTGCTGAAAACACGGTCTGTAGCAGAATGTTTGCTGGCTGAAATTCATTATTGACGAGTTAACGCTTCACTGCCCACTTTTTGCACAAAATTTGCGTACGTCAAGAATCTTGAGATATATTATAATCGGGATACTACACACACTTACGTGAATGAAAACGAGAGACTAATACATAATCTAAAATATTAAAGAACACACACAAATATCAAGTGCTTAAGACGGAAAATAAAATGAAATACTACAAACAACATTCAAAAACGTGACAAAAGAGACATTCACTGCGATTTTTTGCAATGATTTTACGATCAACGTTACAACATACAGCACACAATACACAATATATGGAAGTTACCTAACAAAAGAGATCACATCTCTAACTATTGTTATCAATGGGCGATAGATGCATCTACGTGATTTTAAGTACGACAGATAGCTACAGTAAATGATTTAGCAATTGCTCCTTGACTATATCAAATTTAAAGTGCCACCAAAGGGAGTTTGAGAGAAATCAAAGTTTCGAGAGTCAAAATATTGTTTCATAATATAAATATAGCTGAATCGATTACTGTCAATATTTCTTCATTTTAGTGCTGGGAACTGACACTTTTTGGATGTTTTTGCCCCATGACTTTGTGCAGAGCCTGGGGCGAGTGACGTAGTCTGATAGATCAAAAATTCAATCACAATCTACCGTTAAGTATACTCGTTTCCGACGTCTCGGTTTCTACTATATCAAAAAATTATGCTGTATTTGAATTCTAATTTTCAATCACAGTGTCTCTATGGTCCTGTTTACATGAGGAAAACCACCTCACCTGCCAGGCCAGGGGCTGACAGGCGAGATTCCACCTTCCCATAGAATCCTTTGTATTTTCATTTCGCGTTTGCATGACGAACGCAAAATCACCAGTATGATGAGATCCCATTGGTGAAGTAAACTTTTTCCACATAAACGAAATACCACCCGTATGGTGAGTTGAGTTGAATGATTCATTGATGCTTATTGGTAGATTCGTTCTGATTTTTAGGAAGAGAAACTTAACTCCACATCCCCTCTCAGCCCCGGGGCTGACAGGTGAGGTAAATGATCTCATATAAACAATGGCTAAAATTTTCCCCGCCTGTCAACCCCGGGTCTTGCAGGTGCGGTGTCTTTCCTCATATAAACAGGCCCTAATACTTCAGGAAAGAATGTTCGACCAGCCTGGACGAATTTGCTTTATTTTTGATTCCTAGACATCACGAATGCTACGTTAATTCTGCTTTCCACTATGGCTGCCAAGGGAGCTAGTCCGTTACTTTAACGGGCGTGGAACAATCTTTCAGAGCGGGAAATCTGCAGACGATGTTTCCTAACTTCGAAACTGTAAAAAACTTTCTAAAAACCGTACACGGGCCAGTACACGGTTCTTTTGACTCAACAACTTTTGACTCAACAAAAATGGAAATGCTGTACATTACAAGAGTCCCTTGTGCCCCCTTCGGTGAGACTTGATCAACTGACAGCCTAACTGAAGTACCCTCGATCAGGGAAACAAGAGACCCAGGTAATAAATTTAGGCGACAGATGCATCTATTCTGATTTCATAACAGGGAATACGAAACGATAATCGACTGACAACACTGTGTACCTTACAATCACAAAAATACCAAAGACAGAACAAAACCGAACGAAAATGTATCTTCTCAACTTGTTAGGGATATCAACTGGTCATAAACAAGGCGATTCCTCGACGATGAGAAACACAAAGAGTGAATAGCGATAAAAAGGTAACGGGAAAATGTACCGTGATAAAAATGTTTTTGCTGATGTGTTTCGGCTGTGTGATCTTTCTCTATTTGTGAGATCTTTCCAAGTCTTCAACAGATATGAACTTTGCCTGAGCGGAAGGATCATGTTGAGGATGAGCAGGAGCCTTCTTTATTGTTTCCACGTTAAACCATTTTGATAGTGGACTCTCTTTAGGCTTTTGTTGCTCTTCATTCTTGTTTCCCTCTGAAAAAAGAAAGAACAAGATTGCCTACATCAAATGGATTCGCAATAGCATTAACTTTAAGGTTAGAATTCAGTAAATATTTCGACATTTGAGGTCCTGCAATTTCTAACTATTTGTCCAGACGACATTTCACGTGAATTTATCAATTTTGGGTTCGAAAATAAGGGTGTGTTTGATTGGTACCAATTATGAAAACGGAAGACTCGGAATTTGTGTTTGATTGACTCCCCAATTCTGAAAACGGCAGGTTTGGCAGGTTTGGCAGGTTTGGCAGGTTTGGCAAGCCTGCTGAACCTTCTGCTCCAAGAGGCAGAAGGTTTGGCAGACGTTGGAGAGATTCTCAATTTCATTTGCAAAACTCTGAAAACGAGGCTACATTGCTCGCGTTGCTACGGTAATAGGTAACTTTACCGTTTGTTGCCAAGCACCAGAGTCGTCTTCGTGTTTTCAACTGGAAACCTCGTCTTTGGCCAGGATAAATCTGGCACCTGCTGCTTTGAAGAACTTTGTGTTTGATTGGGAAGTGTGTTTCCGTCTCTGCGAAGTCTACCGTTTTCAGAATTTGGCGGGTTTGGAATTACCAATCAAACACAACCTAAGAGATAGAGTTAATGGAGCCATTACAAATTCGGGGCCGCAAGGGGATTTTGAAGGTATTCACTACTCATTCATCAAAATGAATAAATTCTTGGAAGAATAGGGCTTCCTAAGCTTGGAGGCACATGACTTAATCTTCAAACCTTTAAAAAGGTTGGTGTAAAATTCTATTACCTTTTCTATGAATTGATTGACGTGAAAGGAACTTTAGTCAATTTGTTGCAGATCTGTCATGGCAATTTTTTAGTATCTTGATTACTTTCAAAATAGCGGCATTTTAGAAAATTGATAGAATCTTCAAGAAAACCATAGCTTATGAAGGTCGACAATATGGTGGCAAGCAGAACTCTGCAGCTCTTCTAGTTTTGGATTTAGAAATTTGATGTCGTCACAGCTTCAGAATCGATAAATGCTGCCATTTTGAAACTAAATAATTCGCTGAATATGGGGTAGAAGACCTGAAACCATTCATATAAATCCCTGTCATCTGATTTTTTAATAAGCCCTACTCTCTAATGAGATCTTACAGCATTCTTTAATCTGTAACGAAACAAGATAGCAAAAACTTGCCACGGCAGATTTACAGCAAACTGACCAAAGTTCCTTTCCTGCACTATAATTCAAGGCAAAATATGATATAATTTTACACGCACCTTTTTAAAGGGTTGATACCTATTCTAAACTTGGAAGCTGTTCAATTAATTCCAATTTTTAACAGAATGATAGAAGAACGTTGAAAAGGAAGGCTGACTCTGTTGACTCTATTGAAATTTGGAGCTTATGCAACAAATTATCGTTTCACAGGCAAGTTTCTCACAGCTTTCTTGGACTAAATTTCTGTGTGCTTTCATGAACAGAGTTTTCCTGGAAATATTTCACGGCTTTAGGTCTAGCTGACAATTGCTACCTACCCTGTTCCTTCTGTTACGAGAACGAAGGCACAATTCGTTCATATCTTTCTTTGGAAGAGTAAGTTTTAGGGAGTAAGATCTCACAAGATTCAGGTATGTCACAAAGCAACCACCATGTCCGTTAACGTAAATGTTTTGTTTGCTTTGTAAATTCTGTCTCACATCAGATGTCAGCCATTTGATTTACTCCCTATGAATAACCCATTACATGAAATGACTTGTGCTGCTAAAAATATGCGACCTTTACCTACATCTGATGTGGGACGGAATCTAGTTATAGTATTCATTAGATATTTAAATCGTTCCTTGTGTTTGTGCATTTAGTATAACTTCATGTGTTTCAAATTGGCCATGGGGTAGTCATGGTCTTTCACTCCCCTTGGTATCGTCCCTGTAGTGTCGTATAGTAGAAACGTATAGTAGAATGTAAGATTTATTGTAAAAGTTTATATGAATAACAATAAGTTTTAGGGAGGCAGTCTACTTCAACACAGTATTTTCTACAATTATAAAGCAATGTTTGAATTTCACTGCAAATCTCAGTTGAAACTGCTTTAAAGTGGACTGTTAAAACTTTAGAAGACTAGAATCTTTTTTGAGGCCTTACCATCAGATTCTTTAGTTTCTTCTGGCTTCAGCTGATTCATAATTGATGCAGAATTTCCTGGTTTCCCTTGCGGCTGTGGGGCTCGTAATCCCATCTGCTGAGCAACTGCCTGCAAGCTGCTAGCCACTGCTCTTGGGTTATACATCATCGCCTTTGCAGCATGTCCCCTCACATAAGCCTGCGCCATCGCAGCTTGCATTTGCGTTCTTAAGAGATTTTGTTGCTGCTGCTGATGAATTGCTTGTGCCGCTTGAAGGGCCTGGGCACGAGCTGCATGCTGCAACAGTTGTTGTTGCATAATTTGAGCAGCCATGACGGCAGTTGCAGCGGGGACATTAGGGCGACTGAAGGGCAAATTGTTCAAACTTGTTGGCGGGTTCATCGGTACAGGTAGACGTGAGTTATTCTGTGGCAGAGGAACTCTCCCCCGTGAAATCTGGTTAAACCGTTGTTGTTGTTGCTGCTGCAGAGGAGGTCTCGGTGGCATTTGTCCGTGAGATGGAAAGTTTATTGGATTCTTCTGAGCTCCGTTTTGTAACAGGTTAGGGTTAAATGGGCCACGTGGAGGCGCACTTAGGGCTGCAAATAAAATATATGAAAATAAGGACAAAGTTTCCAGGAAAATGGCACTCTGTTGGACTACAGAACAGACAATACTGCAAAAACAAAATAAACCCACTTTAAAAAACTTACTTCCCTATTTGACGGATCAAAGAATATCAATAGTGCCTTGATAAAAACTCTAAATTGGCCTACGGTAGCGGATATGATAAAAGTCGAAACAGCTTGCATGGTTTATAAATCAATAAATGACCCTGCTCCAGACTATCTGTCAGAAATTTTTACGAAAAACTCGGCATGCAGTAGGAAAAATTTGAGAAACACGGCAACTGATCTCCAAGTCCCTCTAATGAAAACGTGCAATGGTCAATGAGCTTTCTCATATCGTGGTGCGGGGGTCTGGAACCATTTAGATTTGGAAGTCAAGCAGGCATCCTCTTTCAAAGCATTTAAAGACGCTGTAAAAAATGATTTGTTTTGCTGTTTCTTTTTATCTATTTCTTCATTTCTGTATTATTGTAATTAGGATAGGGTTTTTAAACGATAGAAATTTCTTTTTTTTTAGGTTTTAAGCACGGCCCCCTGAAAAGCAGTCTTCTTAGATTGACGGGGTAACCGTGGATAAATAATTTAAAATGAAATGAAATGAATGAAATGAAATTAACCATCTGACTATTTTCATAATTATTTCGTTTTTTACTGTTACAGGATTGATAACTCCGTTAAAGGTCACACCAAACCACAATTTCCACCAAACCACAATTTCCACCCAACCACCACGTCCCTCTTTCAGTATATATTCCTTGCGTTTGCCGTAATTATAAATTCCTTTTGTGTTTGCTTGTTTCTTCGTTTTTATGTGCTGTAGCGTAGCTGTTTTTATCTGCTGTATGGCCAAGTGGCAGAAACGAACGGTTGCTCCCGTGGCATCATTCAGTAAAATCGTGAAGTAATTCTTACATGAATGCAGAAAATAGGGTCAGCTTTTTCACTGTTTCATTACGAGTCTCCGTTGAGCAAGGCTTACTACAGAGATACAAGGGGCTTATCATCATAAATCTAGCTCGTCATTAGAGCAAAGATGATTGACTAGTAGCATTCTGATCAAGAGAATATATGGATTTTAAAAGTTCAATGAAGGAAATATGACGGATATAAATTTTTTTCACAACGATGTAGGTTATTTCTAGTTACATCCTGTAAGATCCTTAATCTCAATATCAGCCACGAATAGAAAAGTGCGTAAAACATTATTCCACCCGTTGCAGATAGCAGAGCACGCTTTTGAGATTTGACTCTAGATCAAATTGAGGGTAAGGATCTCCACGATCTATTTCAAGAGAACTGACGTCATTGTGGAAAATGGTTTATTACCATATTCTACTGCTAATGACCAATCCCGTCCATTTCTACAAACAGAGTTTTAGATTACCCATGCTTTATTCAATATGAGAATAACTCTTACATTAAAGGCACCATGAAAGAAGATCATCAAAAGTAAACACGAGTATTTGAAAACGTTTGTGAAATTACCTTGGTTTCTCGCTCGAACTTCTGCATTACTGAGCCTGCCATCGTTGCCAATGCCTGGGTTTCGTCTTCCTTGATGCCCAGCAAACATATCTCCTCTATCCGGTGCTCTCACCGACATATCTGTTTGCATATCGAACCCACTTCTAGCGCCAGTCGCAAAATCATCTTGCATCCTGGAATACGCTGAACCGGAGCCAACAACCTTACTAGAAATCTGAGGAGCATTACTCCCAGGGGGGCCAAAATCTTTTTGCTGCGGAGGGAAAGGTCCTCTGCCACCTAAGTGATCTTTGTTGTCAAGCAAGCTAGTCTGAGAAATATTATCCATACCTACAGGGCGATGATTTGACATTAATGTATCTCCCCTACCGTTGATGTCTAATTTCTCATCCAATAGACTGCCAAACAGCCTGTGAGGGTTCTGGCTTTCAGGTATATTTCTGGAAGCAATACCATTATTGTTATGATGCAGCAGTGGGCCCATGTCTTTATTGTTGTGTGGCGTGTCAAAATTTCCCAGAGTTGCATTTGTGAAATCCAGTTTCGTGATCAAGTCATCATCATCATTATCAAACATATGTGGCTTGTCTCTCTGAAATAGAGCAGAAGTTATTTCAACCAAAGCAAGCCACGCACAAACGACAATACACAATATGAATCACAGAAATGTTTCAATCTCTATTTGAAACAGTTGAAAACTTAATATCAATCCTCTTATCTGTTTCTATACAATTTCTTCTATCGCTATCCAGCAAGTGAATGATTCTTCTAGAAATATTTTTTGACAAGATTGAGAAGATTTTAGAATGGAGACGCAAAACAATTCTATCAATTTTGGTTTTCAAACAGCATATAAAACAGCAAGGAAGAACGTTTCTTTGAAATTACAAGCACCTGAATAAGATGTTGTCCCTACCCAGAGCTGCAGATAGTTGTTGACCTTCCTCCAAACCTGAAATTTATGCTCTCAACCTTCCTCATTTTAACACGATATATAATTACTGGAAAACAGCTCGACGGTGTTTTGTGAACCATACAAAAGCATTTAATTAGGGATCTTCCAATATCATTTGTCTGTATGAGTGCAAGTATAGGGCTCTAACCAGGTTTTAATACAAGGGAGGCCACAGTGTTAAGGAAGCTATTCATTAATTGAAAGGTATTGGGGCAATGACGGGGGAACAAAGAGTTCAAGATGAGAACATCGAAAAGCTACTGAAGCATCTAAAAGCAAGGGTGTCCAAAAATGTACTCCTGTTTGCAAAATCACCAAAATTTGATTACGAAAGTTATCATAAAATCTTTTCATCTCTTCTATCAACAATTCAAATATATTTAATGATGGTGAGCTATCTGTTCTCTTTACTTAACGGGTATGAAATAATGCAGTGAAAACCTCATTCTAACACTGCATTCACACTGACACAGTTAAACCAGCTTTATCTAAACCAGTTTAAATTTCAACCAATCAAATGACTGGATTTTTCCGATTGACCAATCAGAAGGCCTTATTCGAAAACCTGGTTTAATTTAAACTGGTTTAGCTTGCAGTGCGGATGGAGCAAAAGCAACACTGTTTAAGCAACATCGCTAATCTTGCCTCTAATAACCGTTACATTGAAAATTTTGCAGTATTCTTCAAGTCCACAATAGCAATTCACGTTTCATTCTGATATTCATGACCAAACAAGAAACTCAATAGAAAGAACAAAAGAAATTACTTAAATAAACATAAGTGCTTTCGTGCAGAAAGCTTCACAACCAGGTAGCACTAAAAAGAGTTTGATTCATTTAATGGAAAAATAGTTCAAAAGATCAGCTTTCCCTGCAAAAATAATTTTTTCAATCTACTGATAAGAAAAAGAAATTTGAAGATCTGCCTTACAATAAAATTTTGGTGATTTTGCAAACAGAAGTACTTTTCTGGGACGCTTTTCAAAATCATTTTTCCTGACACATATGCATATTTTTTCCTCATAGACGTTCTCTCTTTCATCACATTTTCTGATCAAACCTGATTTTTCTTCTTTGATATAGTTTTGAAATATAACCTCACCATCTGCATACTGTTGACATGATTTTTAATGGTTCTATGTATTTATTGAGGATTCATTTTCTAAATCTATGAGACAATATAAAATTTTATTTTGGACAACTAAACCTTCCTCAATTTTTGGCCAAAACCTTCCTCCAAACCAGGTTTGTAGGTTTGCAGTGTTTTTGCGTCTCTGTCCCTACCATCACCGGTTTGTTCAAATTTGCATTAAATCAAACAGAAAACTCCCAAAACAATAATAGTGGATATAACGTGGGAAGCTTTCAGCAGAAAAACATACGGGTATGCATCTCTTTACTCCCATCCCCACAATGCTGGATGCTGCCAAATGACTACAGCAGAACGCAACATGGAGAATTACTGACAGGAAGAAAATCTTTGCTTCCAAAATAATAAACCCCCTGCAAAGACACTGATTGGTAACATCCGTGGGAGGAAAGACGTTAAAACAGAAATGTGTTCCTTACAACATCTTGTTTTTCTGAATGCATCTTTTTAATGACAGCTGTTGGAAGAAAGGCAGCTGGTACTCTTGATTGCTGCAATAGAAAATCACAACACTCTTATGATCATATATTGTATTACGTTTAGCAATTTCCATGTGAATTAATATGAAATTAAGTTGAATTGCATAGCCTGGATTTTGTGCAAGTAAGTGCATCTAGAACTAACCAACCCTCTCTACCATTTTGGGAACTTGCGCCCAATAATACGATTTTTCCCAAAGTCCCAAAGTTTTTGAATTAGTTATAAAAAAAGGTATTAAGTCTATCCACTGTACTTAAAGCGTAGCCTGCATCAAGGATCATGACGAGAACGGTTATAGTATGGGCACTGGGGTCGCATTTGTTCTTCTAGCTTTCACAGAATTCCCTCGAAGTACACTTGCAATCCCACATAACCAACAGCCAACCAGAACATAAAATGGCAGCTACTTGTTTACCACAACTACATTGCGACCTTGATTGTCTTCATTTCTTAACTGAAATTTGTAGGGACTGAGACTACATTTCACAGAAACTCTGTCAAGGCCAGAAAAACAATAGTGAATTCAACACAAAGACCATAATTTCCCCCGCTACCTAAAACGGGACTGCTAGCGATCTGACGTTCTTAGACATAGCATGCTTTGCATCTGCCGTCTCTCGGTTAGCCTTTTTCATTGCCATATTCATAGGATATGAAATTGGAAACAACAAAGGGCAACCAAGAGACGGCACGTGCAAGGTATGCTGGGTGAAACAGGCCCTTTGAGGGAGTTTCTTCACAAGTTCATGACTTTTCCACAAGTATGTAGTTTATCATAAGAATGGTAAAAACGAAAGTTGTTCGTCAAATGTCACACTCCCTCCTCACCTAAGCTAATTCGCATCCTCATGGGCGTATATATCTTTCAATATACATATTTTAGTGGTGCTGTAGTCGAATCAAAAAATATCTACAACAACAACATTCTCGTTCCTGCCTTGCTCATAATCGAATCAACGTGTATAGAATACACCGCTGGATACATACATGGGCTTGATGTTTTGAACTTGTGAAACTATCTGGTGTTTGCAGTCCAGTATCAGGCCTGAAAATGAGGATACATGTCAGTTGAAATCATTAATAATGGGAAACAGCTAAGGCTTGTTTGACAATAAATGAATGAATGAATAAATGAATAAATAATGAATGAATGAATGAATAAATGATTACTTTTTATCCAGGGTGGCTAGTACAAGATACTAGCCAACGGCAAATCAAGTTAGTTTGCTGAGATCTGACTGCGATACGTGCGTGGATATTCTCTATTTTGGAGAACAACAGCATGTGAAAGCGTTCTCTGTACCTTATTTATAGATAGCCTCTGATTAGCTACATCTATTATTTTCAAGACAACAGATATATTAAATTACTTGCGTACACTAGCGCTACAGTCAAAGTATAGCTACACAGCCATTACTTCTATGGTTGTCATGTAAACTCTTGTAGATCAGTCAGAAGAAAGTGGCCTATTATCATGCTAGTATTAATAGACCTTTTAGCTATTCTACAAAAGAGCCTGGATCGAGCGTTATTTTTATACATTTTTATACACGACGTTCGATCGAGTGGCGTTATAACTTCGATCCTCATTGTGCAAATTCGAAAATTCTACAAAATGAAGCAAAATATCGTTTGATTCTGATTCTTTTCAGAATAGCTAAAAGGTCTATTGCTCTTTGTTGCAGAATCAGCTTGTCTAATACCTTGGGCGAGGAACAGATTAAAATTTGTTTCACCATGACTTAAAGGCAGTCTGTCCCCTCACTAATTTGCTTCACCTAAACAAAGCAAAGTCAATCTGGCATAATTTTCAAGGCCATGAAAATTACGCATGAATGACTCTGCTCTCGTTGAAGAAATGCAATTAGCGTAATTTGTCGAATATTCAATAGTGCTCTTTATAAATCTTTTTCATTCATCAAGGGGGCACACTGCCTTTGATAATGCGATAATGGTGGAGAGGAGACACATTTCGGTGGTTTTAGACTGCGTTCACACGATGCCGGCACATGTTGAAAACGGTGAAAAATGTGACGGTAGCAAAATTTGAACTAGCACTCACACGATGCCGGAACAATGTGAAAACGGTAGGAAATTCGACAGTAAAAACTCGCTGCAAGATTTTGATGTCAAAGAAATGTACCTACACCCTAAGAATCCGTCAGTCTCGTTCGAAAAGCGTCTAAAAATGTTTCTGTTTTCATCATTTTCAAGTTTTTACACGATGCCGTTTCTAAAATGTGCCGGTTAGAGTTCCGTTTTCAAAATCTACCGTTTTCAAAATCTGACGGCAAAAAATGTGCTGTTTTCGTGTGAACGGGAGGCCTATCCGTCGAATTTTTCACCGCTTTCAAAATGTGCCGGCATCGTGTGAACGCAGTCTTACTCTCATGTGACTTACCCATGGTGACGATGTTGATTTATCCCTGTCATTCTTTGATCTCCATGGTGATTATTTGGCTTTTGTTGTGGCTTCATACCTCCCTTCTGCGATGGAATGCCATCATTAAAACCGCTGAAGAAACTTCCAGGAGACATTGATCTTTGTTTCAGTGTCTGTTTAAAGAACTCTGGTGACAGCAACCCTGTTTAAAAGAATCGAAGAGACCTTCTGACGTAGACAAAATGATTGAATTTACTGAAAACTTGACGAAAACAACTTGTATGCTTGGTGCAAACCGGAAAACTACTTACTAAGAAAGGGTTCTTTTGAAAATATTGTGTAAGCCCCTTTCACTGGAATACATACGCGCCATAATTGCTTTTCATTGTCGAAGCTTAGTAGGACTTTTGACCGTAAACGTCCTGCTGCAAAAGACTTGCTTCTAAAATAGCTCTTTCTAATTACTCAAGCAGGATTCACACCACACCAGAGTGAAAAGTTCGTGAGAATTGGCAAAATGCATTTCCAAACTCACTGTGAACACACCAAGCCGAGACTTCCGTATGAAATGAACTCAAAACTTGTTGATTCTATCGAACTACGTCAAAGCACTTTCAAAGCATTTTCAAATTGAAGCAAAAAAATTTCAGCACCTTTCTCCGAAGCATTTCTGACACATTCTCATCCTTAGCAAAGCTGGTCACAAAAGACATGGAAGATAACTGAAAGTAATTGAATTTGAAATTCTCTGGTTGTAAAACAAAAAGAAGTTAGATTAAAACTCACGTTCTGCAGTTGGGGCAGTAAGCGGCGACACTGTTGGTCTATTAATAAAATTCAACGGCGACTGCTTGCCTGCAGTGATAGGAGAAGGTGATCGGCTGAGAGCTCTCTTTAACTTTTCAAATGATGGTGAAGTTCGTGTTGGTGGCTTAGGAAGAAGATGCTCTGGAAGTCCACTGACCTGTGAAAAAGTGATCATCAAAGACAAGTCCGAGTTTGGTACGCTTGATCATGAAATACAAGATAATACAGTTATGAATGGTGTATTACACTTTATTCCACTATTTTTCGTCCATTACTTATGAAATTATGTACTCAAAAATAAGCAATTTGTGCGACGTGACGTCATAAAAGGGCAAAGAATATGTGTCTTTTCACGTCACTTCCAACGAAAACGAGGCTGTCCCATTGTTTTCTCACTTCTTAATCGTTGCTAGCCTCTTTATTGCCTGCTTGCTCATGCAAGAAAATGGCAAAACAGTGACCAGATTTGGCATGCATTATGAGAATGTTTCCTGAATTGACAGCCGTAAAGAAAGTCAAAATGTGGAACAAAGGTAAGAGATCGTATCAGCAGTTGGTAAGCTGCTTTGTAGCATTAATCATATTAGCCCAAGACTTGTCCTTTACAGGTAATGCGTCCATGTAAGTACTGCCGCGTCTACACCCTGTCAAAATATGCTGACAAGATGCTGACGAAGACCCTTAAACAGCGCACTGTGATTGGCAGAATTCAACTGATAAAATGCTAACTAAGATATAAAATTTTTGAATGAGGCTTTCTGCTGTGGTTCAGCTGTGGAGGCGCAAACGCAAGTAAGTCATCAGCTGGCCAGTGTCATTTCCTCTTCCATATTTTCTTCCCCTTTCCCAATACACTGCCCCATTCTAACCTTTTTCCCTTTCTCTCCTTTCTTTTCCTTCCTTTCGTCCCCTTCTTCACTTCCTTCCCCTCTTTCCTCTTTCCTTAAGTTTAGTCTTCCTTCTTTCCCTTCTTCCTTCATGGCAAATCTGAGCACTGCCTTCCTAGCAGCGACGCCTACCAAATTGTGGAAAAATCTACCGAAATCAACAGCAACGCAATGAACATATAAGCTGTTGAAAACTGAATACAAAGATGAAGAAAACATACCACCGGGGCTGGCTTCTCTGGCAATTGCCCAGCAGCTTTCATTGATGACACAAGCTTATCAAACGCTGTCAATTCAGATTTATTTTTCGTCTCTATTTCTTTCTTCTCCGGTTTCTGACCAATAGGTTTTGGAATCTCAGGTTCGATATCTTTCAAAGTCATCCTTCCTTTAACTTCTTTGGATTTGTCTTGTGGTGGTGTTTTTCGCTTTGGAAATATATCCATCAAGGGGGAAACTGGGATTGGGCGTTCAAATGAATGCGTTGGAGGAGCAGGTTGGATTGGTGTGAAGTATGGTTGTAACGGGATGGTTGGACTATGAGATGCAAATCCTGGTTTAAGAAATAAATGGAATGAACGCTAAAGGCTGTGTTAAACACATAGACAACAGTTAAGCACGGGCCGCAAATCCTTCCCTAAATAAAAATTCATGAAGCAAACAAATGTTATAATTTTGAAAATGATGCTGATTTCAAAAGTGCTCTTTTTCGGATTATGGCAGACCACGTTCCCTTCTAGCAATTCGTTTGCAATTAAAGGCAATAACGATTCTCTTATCGGTAATTCAAAAAAGGGATAAAGCGGCAAAAATGTCCCTAACTGAAGGAACAGGGCAAACTTTAATTGAAGGTGTTGTGGCGCCGTGGTGTAATCCTCTGACATTGCAGCCAGGATAGTCAGGCGGAGTGGGTTCGAGTCCCGGTAGGGCCCCACCACTTGAGCGTCATGACAAGGAGTCGCGGACTCGATTAGGTCTGCTCTATTTCTGCGATCCCAGCGCTTGGCGCTGAAAAACGTAACTTCACCTTCACCTTCACCTTCACTTTCATCTTGTGCGAGTAAGTGGTGGTTTTAAGAGAAATCATGCGTTTGTAGCGAAATAAGACGAATAAATCTAAAATCTGCTTGGCAGATTTTTGTTTATTTGATTCACAAGCCAAGCAGAAAGCATTTAAATTCTCATATAGTTAGGGTTTACATTAAATAATGATTACTCTCCTCAGGGTTAAAAAACGAAGTAGCGTGGTAGCGGAGCTACCAAGAAGATAGCTGAAATGATCAAATTTCCTAGGAAGGAAAAAGAGCAAAGGGGAAATAGAGGTGGAAGGAGAGGAAAAAGAAGGAGAGAAAGGATTCGGGAAAGAATGGAGCAGGATATAGAGAAAGAAGAAGGAATTGTGTATGAAGAAGCGAAAATGCTTAACTTTCTACCAGGAAAGAAAAAGTTTTATTGAGCCCTGACTCTGCTGCTGAATGCAGTAAACCAAATCTGCCTGGACTATCTTTAGATTCATCCTTCTTCATTAGCTATAACCTCATGATTTCTCTTTAAAGAAACCAGTCCTACTGGCTTCAGAACAACTTCTGCAAGGTAACTTTTTTTTTTATTCATCTAAAAGAATTAACAACAAATTTTACACCACAGGAACGATACCAAGGGGAGCGAAAGACAATGACTACCCCAGGTCCAAAACATAAAGACAAGCAACAGTAAATTACATACAACTACTGTACATTACAAGCAATTAAAACGAAGAAAATAAACTGATTGATGATACATCATACATAAAGGGACTTGGTGGTTGGGACTTGACACATTGCTGAGGTTTCAAAGGATATTAATCAAACCGACCAGTTTTGTGGATGAAACGTAAAGTCAATTCGAGAATATTTTTGTTCAAATCATTAGAAAGGTCTTGATCGCCATATAGTAAAAGCTGCGTCAGAGCGTCATTTGAAAGACTAGCGATTTGTACAAATGGTCGTAGTAACTCTACAATTCCAGCGAGAAGATCTCTCCGTTGAAGATCAAAAGAAGGGCAGAGCAGCAAAAAGTGCTCCGTATCCTCAATCCCATCACTTGTTGGGCACATAGGGTTTATGGTGTCCCTGAAATTATGCTTGAATTTGTGAAAATTTAACTTGCTGAGACCAACCCTAAGTTGAGTAAGATAGGGTAATCCTATTGGATCGTGAATTCCGAAAACAGATTTTGCAGGGGGACGGACTATTGATAATAGCTTTTTCTTGAAAACAGCAACTGAGGGTGCAAGTCTCAACTCAGGGTCAAGCTTATTCCACTCGGATAAACTGTTGGGATAGAAACTAGATTTGAATTTTTCTGTTCTTGCCCTCATTTGCCCAATGACATCCTGGTCACGACGACAGTACTGCGACTGATGAAGTGGGGGAATTGGATCTACAGTATACTCAGGGCTAAGATTGTTTACAAACTTGTACAACAAGGTAAGGCGCCTACTCCATCTTCGGGAACTTAATGACTCCCAGCCAAGTTCCGTGTACAGCTTCTCGCGAGACGTTCCTCTCCATGTTCCTGTTATAACCAAAGCAGCAGAATACTGAACAGCGAGGTAACTGACAATCACATTGACTTCTAGTGTCAATCAAACGCCAATGGTGCTATGGTCTTATAACATCTGTTCTTGTTGAATTGAAATTAATTGCATGACAGGTCAATAACAATGTCTGAAATATATCATCAAAATTTACCTGCATTGTTTGCATCAAATCCCAGTGGCACACTATTTGGTCGACTATCGTCACTCTGATGGCCTCGTTCATTCTGGAACCATTGACTAAACTTACTTTGTGAATTTGTCTCATTCGTGTAATCATCAGCAAACTACAAAGATGAAAACAGATTTGCAAGATTCACATTTTGCTTGGTTGATACTGGGTATCCCAAAAAAGGTTTCCGGAACTAAAGGTGCTATTTTAGTAAAAGTGTGTGCAAACGGGTGTCCCAAAAAAGTATAAGCGTTTGAGCAATTACTGTGAAGGAGCTATGGCTTAAAAAATGTTCGTTTTCAGTTTATGGTATCGATGAGATCTTAACTTAGATTCTGCGACCCTTCATGTCCAAACACGGGCGATTCGGACACTGTAGTTGTGCTTTCTAAACTAACGAAGAAACAATAATTATTCAATACTCACCCCTGGCAAGCAACGTTTGTATTCCGGTCAAACATCGTGGTTTGATTTAGGCCCTCCTATTCTGAATCCCAACTGCAACAACAAATCGCCTCCCTAGCTTACCCTAACGAACTGCCCTCGTTGCTGCGAGGGCAGTTCGTTAGGGTAAGCTAGGGAGGCGATTTGTTGTTGCAGTTGGGATTCAGAATAGGAGGGCCTAAATCAAACCACGATGTTTGACCAAGATGTTTGACCGGAATACAAACGTTGCTTGCCAGGGGTGAGTATTGAATAATTATTGTTTCTTCGTTAGTTTAGAAAGCACAACTACAGTGTCCGAATCGCCCGTGGTCCAAACCGAATTTGTATTCGCAGGGCAATTCACCTAAACAAGCCAAATTTCTAAGTTGCCTATGTTTGCTAGTTTAATGTTTGTGTGCAGTGCTGAGGTTGCAAAACGGTTAAATCTAACTGGTCGAAAACTCCAACTCAACAGAGACTATAGGTTAACCCTTTCCTGTCTGTCTGAAGGAAAACGTTTGCTGTAGAAGAATGATAAACACTGCAAATACAGTTTCTATTTGCTACCTCGACTGCCTGTTTTCTTGAAAAATCGCTATTTTGAATAAATTTCAATTCCCTTCCCAAGGGCTTAAAAGTACTGCCCGTGATCTCAAACATTCGATTTTTCGAGCAGATTTCAATTTCTAACTGAGGGTCGGAGATACGGAATGTCAACTGTAAGTGCGAAGCATAATCTCTGGAAAAGTCTACACGTGGAGAAAAAATTCCACATAATGTAAAATAGCCTTTATATCACTGTAACCAGTAGACATTGGTTATCTGGTACATAAGCCAACTGCACACTAACCAGCTTTAATATACCTGCATAAAAAGAAATTAAGCCTTGTTTTCATGTAATTTCAAGTCGACGGGAACGCATTGGCGCCATTACTGGCTGGCTAAACTTGAAGTGCAGGCAACCCATCACCAATGGTTGCAGCTATATGAGAACCAGACGTAAACAATGAGTATAGGACACCAGATACAACAGATTTATAGAAGATCAAGCAAAACGCTCGATTAATCATTTTGAAATATACTTACAAGGTGTGGAGGCAAGTAATCCATAACATCAAAATATGCATTGTCATCAAAGAGCTTGTCTGTTGGTGTCTGCATTTGAGAATTACTTCTCCTTCTCTCAGTAATAACTGGCTTGCTATATTCCTCATGTTTTAGTTCATTAAGCTCATTCCTACTTGTCTTCCTTTGTTTCTTCTCCCCTGGGGTTGATGATCTGCTGCTTCCTTTGCTAGATTTTCTACTTCTATTCTCCTCAACTTTATTAAAACTGGCTGGTTTCTTGTCTTTCCGCAGAGCTGATAAGAAATGAAAGAAAATGTTTACAGGACTTCACTACATCTGTCATTGCTAACAGTTAATTTTCTTCTGTGTTCTAAACTCTGTTGAGAAAACTGATGTCTGATTGAACAAGGATGTTCCCTTACGGTAAAGAATTCGTAACCTATATGGGAGCAGCTTCTTCCAAATTGATCGTCTTCTTTTGCAATGACTGCTTAAAATGGGTCTTAATCAATAAATAATAAAAACGATGACTTAAAAACCAAGCATCTCCCCTTCCTGAAACGTTCAAGTACAGAGAAGTTAAAGCCAAATTACTGAAACAACTTAGTTTTCTACTATCAGCCAAAGCTCTTTTCATTCAACTCTGTTGAAGTCTAAAATGATCGGTACTCTCAAACGGGACAAGGCTTTTTGACCGTTAAGGCTCTATTTAGCTCCTCTCTCAATTAAGCCCTTCTCTCTATTAAGCCCCCTGTCTAAGTCCCTCCCCTCTTAGCAAAAATTCTAAATAAGCCTCTACTCTCTATTAAGCCATTTAATATATTTAGCCAAACGAGTCTGCATGTTTATCATGATATGGTTTAGGATAAACTCAAACTCGTAAGATTGTATGCTGAATCGGTCAGACGTGGGGTAAAAGAACTGAAAAGCTATCATATATATCATTATCATCATTTGATTGTGTGAACAAGCCACCCTCTCTAATAGCCCCCTCTCATTTAAGCCACCTGCAGTGTTTGAAATCAAATAAACCCCACTCCCACTGCACGGGCTTAATAGAGCTTGTAAGGTATCTAGAAACCATCAATTCATTGAGAAAGAGATAATGAATATGAAAGGATAGAAGTGCATCGCAAACTCCCGATTTTTAGCAAGAATAAATGAGCATTTTTCAAGCCAAGTTAGTCTTCAAATACCATGAATGAGAAATATTTTCTTGAAACAACATTCTTAATAATTCACTACTAAACAAGTATTTGCTTATACTTAAAACAAGGAAATTTGTCCTTAAAAACTGTTACTTCCAGAAAGAAGAAAAAATACTCTTGGCATAAAATTCAACACAAATAAGAACCGTAAACCGCCATGATATCATTTGACAGCCACTATAAAGTCTGCAATGCTATATGTTAACAAATAAATTTCATAGCAAAGCTGTAGCAGAAGAACTTACGATGCTTCGCATCAATTACTTATTTCAAGGATACTTATTGTTCTCCAATCAAGTTTCACTTGAATGGAAATAAGTATCTGAATCTGCTCATTCTGAGAAATCTTACTAACAAAGTGAAAATATTCTAATTAAGAATCCTTGGAAAGAATCTTTTGCTTACCACATGTCAATTCGTTAAGCAAGCATTTACTCATCAAGTAAAAATATCCTAAACATGAATTCTTGCCAATGCTTTTTGCTTACCACACGGACAAGTATAAATTTGCTTGTTTCAAGAGATTTTGTTCTTGAAACTAGTCTTTCATCTTTCAATTTGAGAATCAGAAATTTGCTGTGTGGCTTTCCTCCACCTATCTACCATAGGCCTCGTCTACGAAAACATGAAGGGGTGGTTTCAAAATAACATTACCTTTTCTCTCCTGTTCAATCTCATCGTTGAATCCTTTCAATTCAATAGTTTCTAACTGACTTGATGGTCCCTCTGTCATCCACTCTGGTAGACTGCCTGTTGATTCTGTCCGTCTTGCTTCTGAGTGATGAAATAGCATAACAATCATAAAGACAACCGTATAATTATCCAGGCAGTAACAAAGGGTACAACAAAAACTATATGATGAGCCCTATAAATATGCTGAAAACACCAGATATTTCTTCCATGGTTACTTTGCTTGAGCACTTTAGTTTGAATTTGTTCTACAATGTTAAAAACTACAAGAGTCTGTTCTCTACCAAGTGTTCAAAAATTTTCAGTTAAAGGCATTGACGAGATCTTAAAATCGATTTTGCAACATTGCATTTCCCAACCGGCTTTATATTCGCAGAGTAACTCCCATAAACAGGCAAAATTTCTGAAGCAGCCCAAGACAAATGGTTATGGAACTGTGCACTTACTATCTACGAGTAATTTGGTAAAAGCTTCTGGGGCACTTCAACAATACACCATTTTTGGAAGTTTGTTGAGCTATGAAAGTGAAATTTACTCTTCACTAATTCAAATGCCCAATATGACTGAACAATCACAACAGTAACGAAAGTTGGGTGAGAAAGAGCCTTCTTCAGTATTAGAAGGTATTTGACACAGTTCCTGTTCCTTTAGCTCTTCAGTCACAGAAAGTTGCGTTGCTAACTGTTAAAATGTACATACATCTGCTCTTGAAATTTCTCTAATCGATGCAATAGTTTAGTTGATAAGAAAATTTCTAAGAATAGAAATTTTACATAATTGCTGAGTTGCCTCCAAATTTTCTTAAAATGCTACATGGATATTAATAGCGAAATTCAATAACTACTGTCTCAGGCTGCTCCAGAAATTTTGCCTGTTTAAGAGAATTTGCTTTGGGAATACAAACCCGATTTGAACATGCAAGGTCGCAAAATCTAAGTTAAGATCTCATCTATGCCATAAAGTGAAAATAAAGCATTTTGAATCCAAGGCCACTTCAGGTAACTGCTCAAAAGTACTTAGTACATACTAAGGTCTTGAAAAGTATCATTTTCTGTTTCTTTTTCCCTCAAATCATAAAAACTACTGTTCACGGACTTTTGGCATTACGAACAAGTACCAATAACACTTACCGTGTCTAACATTGTAGTCACTTCTATTTTCTTTATCAAAGCTTCCTGATCTGTCGTTCCTATCTCTTTCCTTATAATTTCTATAGCTTTTATGGTCATTGGTATCTCTTCGTTCATTGTAACTTCGGCCCTCTTTCCTCACTTCTTCATTTCTTGGTTCATAGTTGGTCTTTGGTGACCGCTTTGCTTCAGGCTCAGGTCTCTGCAGTCATAAAGAGGCACAGTGTTAATACTTTGTATAATCCTGCACTTTACACATAATTACTCATTACAATCTCTTTAATAGATAATAAGTCACTTCATCACTTCACATAATGGACAGCAAAAGCTTAGGAGACTCAAATGGGGGCTTAAAGTAGACTTACAGTATATGACGATGAGTCCCTTGTATCCCTGTGTAAACCTTGCTCAACAGGGACTCATAATGAAAGTGAAAAAACTGGACCTATTTTCTGCATATGATCAATCAAATCATGATTGAAAGACTGCTTTAGCTCTGTTCAATGGTCACTCCTCGGAAAGAAAATGCGATAAAAACCACGTTAAGCAGACATTCATTCATTGAAACTTGGTGTAAATCTGAAGAAAGAAGTTCACAAAATAAGCCTTTCAATGCTACTTTTTCATGTTTTTAAGACCAACACAAACCAGAGAAATCTTCAACTACCTGCCGCAGCAACTTCATTCAAAATCTAGTCAACTGCATCATTCGCATTGAAAATCTTACACAATTGTTCTTTGCCAAATCTCATAATCAGATTGGTACTCAGGTATTGCAGAGTTTGAGCCTACAGTAAATAGGGTTGTGTTTTTCACAGGAATGTTATGAGTCTCTGTTGACTGAAGTGCCATCGTCAAGCCAATATCACAGGGAAACAAGAGACTCTAGGTCATAAGTCCAGGCTTAAAGTAGAAAGAGGTGTTGTCAAAAAGTCAACCGACAAGGAAATTCATGACAGGCTTTAGCTCTTTTACACCATGTTTGCAAAAATAAGCATGCATTGCAATTTTATTAGTCAAATAAATAAATGCAAGAAAGTAATCATCCCAAGCCATAGCAAAATATCTAATATCGAAACTTTTTAGCAAGTAGATAGAAAATCTTGGCAACCATTGGCATTTTATGTCAATGAAGGGGAAAAGAGAGGGTGGCTTATTCAAAGGTCTGGATTTTCAAAATATTTGGTCCTGATGCTAATTTTACCATTGACAATTTAGTTTCCAACAAATTCAGGGAATCCCATCAACCTTGCAAATAGTCTAATCATAAACTTCACGAATTTAAATTCATAATTCAAAACTGACTCACGTTTTCCCTAAGGACTGACTTCTCAATGGTCCTTCTTCTGAGGGAAGCTCTTCCAGTTAATCTGTCTCTCCCATCAACAAGAGGTGACTTTGGGTCATTTCCAAGGCCTACTTTTCCACCAAGCCTTTTTAGTGAGCCCTCCCTCTCCTTTTCTGATTCTGAAGTTGTTTGGACATGGCAGCCTTGGCAGAAGCTGCGTCTATGAGGAGCAAGCTCTATTGCATTATCAAGAAGTTCAATCTTCTTGCCACCATCAAATGTCACACATTTCCCTTCAACAGATGGAGATGCACTCCTTGAAGTGGAGGAACGGTGCCATGCTTCAATGTCCCAAACACCATCCCTGTAAGGAACCTTAGCAGTTACGACAAGTGTCTTGTTTTGATGTCAAAGTACTCAAGAGAGATAACACTTGTGTGTTGGTTTAAGAGCACCGGAAATATATCTGATAATCTATTTGAAAGACAATGGTTCCCTGGATATCAAATTGATCATAACAGCAAATATGTAACTAAATGGTAGACATGTTCAAAACTACAATTAATTTGCCTGACTGAAATCAACTACTCCTGGGATTACCAGGGATTTTCAAGGGAAAGGACCTTCAAGAAGCCTTCAAAACATGCCCAAAATCACAACCAAATTATTTTGCAAAATGTTGCAAATCAACATTTCAGTCTTAATTATTAAAGAGTATTCAATAAATTCAACACATCAAATTTGTAGATCTTTCCCATTCTAAATAGTAAAGATACTGCCAAAACTTTGCCAAATATTGAGGGGCAAGAAGCTACTGTGTCAGTCAAGCAGCGTTTTTAATTATTATTGTTTTCAAACAAAGATCTTTGTTTTTGCCAGAGACCCTTTAATGGACCTCCCTGACAAGATTTTGCTTACTTATAGAATTCTTCTGATAAGCACTCTGGTCTTTTCAGTGATTCTGGGGCAGATCTCAATTCAAGGAGCTCCTCCTGTTAATAAAGAAGAGTAATGTTGATTTGAGTACTCAATGGTTTTTCACCCAACTGTTTCAATGTTTAAGATATTTAATGGATATTTGCACAACTGTTTAATGCTGTCACTACACTTTAGCTACCTGGCAGGCCATATAAGAATCCATACTTGCCAGACTACAGCAAGTCTCCACATATAAGAAACGGACATAGTATAAGAAACTGCAGCCTGCCACCATGGGGCATTATTTTCTTCTTTTATAGATACAGTATTCGACAGCCTGTTAAAATGTCAAAGTTGTTTTTCAATCTATTTGACATTTTATCACAAATATTTAGACCTGGAACACTTTAGACCTTTGCAACTACTATTCAGTATTGTTCAAAACTTACAAAAAATACTGTTGACAGATGACTTCATTTCATCTTACCATGTTTCTAGGCACTTTTCTTGCTTTGAGTAGTTTACAGCATGCTTCATAATTTTTACTGGCATACTTCAGGAGGATGTTCATGTTTCAGAAATTAAGGTGCATGACCAAAACTGGCATGAACTGTGTAGGATGCACGAATAAAAACGACAACAAAGGTATGTGTCATACTTCCCAAGACCAAGTGAGTAAGACACAGGCAGATACAAATGAATGAACATCAGCTGCTTGAGAAGTCTGATATTTCAAACAGCATGAATCTCTTGGAAGAAGATGGCCTTGGAATGAGCAAACAAAGTAACTCAACTGCATCCACCAAATAAAAGTAGCATCAGGGAGTTACAGGGTATATCTGTTTTAAATCGAAATTAATTTGCTCACAAAGTTTTCCAGTGTGAATTCCCAAATGGGACATTGCTCTCCTCAAGGGAAATATTTTACTACCAGGTGTGTGATCAATTGCTCCCAAACAAACATTTGGTAGCATGCCTGTGTGCCGTGGGCTATTGCATGCCCTCCACTGAAAGCCCAGCTTCACCATGTAATGTATCTTGTAAAAAGACTTTTTATCATGTCTATGAGCTAGGTTATTAAATTGCTCCTCTGATGTCTACCCTTACAAAATTTTGCAGGACTTCCTACTTTCACAGGAACGCCCTGGAAAGTTTCACAGGATTGCTTTGTCACTGAACATGTTGAGTAATGATGATGCAATTTGTAGGTCATGACAAGGGGTTGTGGCCATATTTGGTCTTTGCGCCGAGGTTCTGAAAGCTGCAACTTCATGTTAATAAGGGTCGTAGATCACCTTAAATTGGCCTTTTGTTGCAGGTCTTAATTAGCTGTAAATTTGCTATCTCTTGCCCTCTATAGAGTCTAGTCATTAATGATGATCACCTTCACCATTTTCTTACAAATTTAAGAATGAAACAATGAGAGTAAATATCATAATTTGTGGTAATGATAAACACAGGAGGTAAGAACATAGTTTCTATTACTATGCTGGAGAAAACAGAAACAAATATTTGGAAGGAGTTTCAGACACAAACACATCTTATCATAATTTTGCCTCAAATATTTAAGCCTGATTTCCATATGATCGTAACAGTTGGGGACCTACTGCGACACATCGGCGACGTGTCCCTGATGAGTTGGTGACATATGGAAACGATCACTCTCATGATCATATGGAAACCACTCATTAAACTCATCTCAACTCTTTCGATGCGTCCCCGTACCGTCCCCGTCTGATCGGTGACGTCGGCGAGGTCATTCAGAAAATGTTTCCAATTAACGCAACCGTCCCTGATGTGTCCCCGAGCCTGTCTTGGCGACACGTCGCCGACTGTTACGATCATATGGAAACCAGATTTTAACAACTATCCGAACACTGGTTGTAGTCCTAATTCTGTGCCAGTTTATGTTTTTTCTGGGACGAGATGCCAAACATTGGGTTTTATGAACAGGAAATACAGAATAGGGGATCCTTACCTTTGTGTAAATAATCCTTGAGTTACTTTCTTTTTCATTGCTGTCTTTGCTGGAATCACAGCTTGTTTGGTTCTTCTTGCCTGTAATAAAAGATCAAAATGTATATATACAATAATACAGGGACTGCTCTACAAGGGTAAAAATGAGTAACCATGGGGGGGGGTGGAATTGGTTAGAGGGGAACAATATGAATGAATTTGTTGAAATCATGATTCATGTATCTTCTTTGCTACATCTGTTTGAGCTAACCTCCTTGATACTGTGATAGTTGAATGAACAGTTTACAATCTAAAACATTCCTGCCATTAACATTAGCTCCCTTCCCCTAACAGTGCAGAAACTGTACTACTGTATGTGCAAAAACTATTAACTTTGAGCCTCCATTGCTCTGGGCAACAGATTCCAAAAGAGGCATCACTTGATATTTTCTTCCTTGGGTATCAAATTCTTCATTTATCACTTCAAAAAGCTAATCCAAACACTCCCTTATCTCAGATTGCTTGATGGCATCATTTAGGCAGTTTTACTGTAGTTTTCATTATAACACTTGAAAACAAAGAAATTTTGTGAAAACTATTTTCTATCATATCTAATCTCCTGCACCTTAGAGAATTAGCTTCATTCCAGATACTAATGCATGCTTTTCTTCTCAAATGCAGATATTTAACCTACTGTTATCACTGATATACCGCAAACAACCAGAGAAAGAAACACAACGCTTTGTCAATTTCACATTTCATAGCATCAGTTTAACTACTTTTTGCTGGCAAACTGTTTACACCATGTTTCTTTTATTGTTATAAAGAACTTTAATCAACAATTTTTTGTTAGTAAAATATCTGCCTGAGCATCAAAACATTTACTTCTCATAAAATATTCCCGGGTGTCTTTTGAAACTTCCTTACTAACCAACCACTTTCTTTAGGCACTTGGGAATTGTTTGCATGCAATAGAAATGTAGCAAATAATGTCAATTCCCAGGCTGATAAAAAACTAGATTTATTGTCACTGCTCTGATAAAGTACAATCAACAACACCTGTGATTTGATATGACTTCAACAATCATAGTAATGCATTGTAATTTTACAACACCATCAAGTCCATTCTTTTAAGACAGACCTAATAAACACTGAAGAAAAGTAATTGAAACAACCCATGTGTTCTTGCACGGCACAAATAAGTCATGCTCTACAAAAAATGGATATGTTAGGGCAACATGAGCAAGTCACAAAACTGTAATAATTGCCTTGACAGCCTTGGCCCACAAAAGACTTTTCTCCCTCTGCTCAATTTCTTATCACGAGTCTTCATGCAGGCTACAAATTTTTCTGGTGCTTCAACCGTTGGAACCACTGTGTTGGATGATGTGAATGTTGATGTAACAGTAAAGTCCCGCCTTTACGAAACATGTTACACAAAGACAGCCTGATTGGTTTCTTATGTCAAGATATACTTCTTCAAAACAGGCTGTTTATACCATGGTACAAGAAACACTTTTATACTCCAAACTGCAGTCAAAATTGTTAAGAAAACGTTTTTGTAATATGCACTGTTATGCGAGGATCCAAGTACTGAAGGTTTCTTGAAATTGTAACAATTTGTGCTTGAAACTTTCATTCTTGTTCCTAGAGAATTGAGACCTTTAGGAGACATATTTAAGTGCATCCCTTATAATATTGCTATGTACCATTGTATAAGAAACTGAACATGAATCAGCCTGGGTAGTTTCTTGTAAAGAGGTATTTTATGAAGCGAAATCAGGCCTGAGTTTCTTATAATGCAGTTTCTTAAAGGCGGGACTTTACTGTAACAGTTCCATTCTACTGTTTCTTATGGTATTTTATGAAGCGAAATCAGGCCTGAGTTTCTTATAATGCAGTTTCTTAAAGGCGGGACTTTACTGTAACAGTTCCATTCTACTGTTTCTTATCTTCAGATGATAATTACCAACTAACTTTACATCCATTGTCCTGAGCTATCTATGTGTCTGATAGCATGGGGTGTGAGATAAGTTTGGCAACAATTCAAATCATATCAGAAGCAAGATGTTATGACATTTCTATAAAGTGAGACATCTTTATTCCACAGGGTAAATCTCCCAGTATCACAAATTTCGACAGTAGTACGGGAAATTGAAATTGCACCCGACTTTAAATGATAAGTGAAAGTGAAATTTCTGATTCACCTGAGGGTAAGCATATACAAAAGACATCAAGGTAGGTAGCCCTCTGACTTTATTCCCTGACAATAAACTGCCTTCCCTTCAACATTATGGTTTCAAGTTAAGTAGAATGTATACATAATGTGGTCTAACCATTAATTAAACAACCCCTTTTCATGATTAGTAAAGTGCTACGAAACATGCATGTAATCTATAGGCCTAATCAAGTTGGGGTGGATGCAACTAAGAAATTTCTGGCTAACTTAACACTTGGGAATTTTCACGGGAATTTTTTGGCTGTGGGGTTAAGAATTTGGGCTCATCATGAAATACGATCCCAGCATACTTCGGTTTTCATCGAGGATCGGAAGTAGTTTAACATCTTGATCACTGAAATTTGAATTCAACAATCTGCCTCGCCGGCCGACCATTTCAACAGTAAATCATGAATGAAAAATGAGGAGCAATATTAACCTGATTCTTGGCTCTTCACATTGTCGTTTGTACTCTGCAACTTTTCTCCTGCAAAACAGAAGACATGTATTTACTATTTCTTCAGGGCTAGGACACGAATTCGCGAAATAATGATAAAGATACGCAGTCACGAGGAAGGGCATCTTTATTACCACGACATATTAGGTAACGCACCGTCTGTTGTTGAAGCATTCAATTGACTGTCATTGGTTGAATTCGGCATCAAAATATCACACGTACTCATGTCACTGAGCACCACTTAGCTGAAAAACTTGCTGGCTGTAAACTGACCAAACTGCAAGCCTAAGACTAGTTATTTAGATAAAAAACAGGCTGTGTTTGGCTACTTTCCTCAACAGCCATTACTCTACTGCAATAGCAAGCGTGTGTTGGCATTCTTATGTTGTTATCTTAAAAGGCCTGGGCACTAGAGTTTACCGCGCGATAAAAACGCGGGCAATGAAAGCAGAGACTGTGATTGTGGAGGAGGAAGGAGGAAGTTATGGTTTGCTTTTGTTGGACCTCCAGTCACCCCAACCGAGATAAGAGCTGCAGTGCCAAGGGAAAACCAGTGTACAATACGTGTTCCAAGGGGCTCCAAGAAACTCGTTTTTATGAGAAACCAGTACCATGATGGGTACAAAATTTGAAAAGCATACATTGACTTTCCAACTTCTAAGTTAGAACTAAGACGTCTTGAGCATCGACTGAACTTTATGGACAAATGCGATAATGGATTAATGGAGCTCCTCCAGCCTATTGGAGCGATATTTCTTTGGAAGGAATGATTAAATTCATTCGCACAACACAAGAAACCGTCTTTTATTGACTATGCCGCGAGTACTATCAAACAGCGGACAACGAATGTTTATACAAAGGGGCAAGCGACTTCAACAAATTACCTAACAACATAAGAAATGAGCCAAATTACCACAAATACAAAACTGCTGTTTACAACCATAGAGAATCTTTTGATAATCAAAAAGATTTTATTTTAAATGGGCATCAATTCATCATATTCTATTTGGCCTTTTATATCATATTGTATAAATTTATCTTACCGCTTAGGTTTTTACAATTAATGTTTGTGAATTTCTAACTGTTTCTTTTTATAGTAGGCAACCTTCGATCTTAAAGATCATGCTGTACGCATCAAATAAAGTCTTAGTCCTGATGAGTCCGGATATGGCTAAAATGAAATGTGACCAAGGGAGCAAGGAGAGGATATGCACAACGAAAAACTATGTAAATAGACTCGTTTTTAATATCATATCATATCATAACTCAAAGCTCATATTATGACTATGTTTGCTAAGGCTAGGGTTGATCAACTTCCTTTTATAAGAAGTACCGTAAAATTTTTATTCTTTCCTCTCTGAGCCAAAAATTTGAATAAGTCCCTTTCTTTATCAAATTATGTCAAAATCCAGAGACTACCAAAGATTTCCAATTCAGTCATAGCTAAACTACCCTGGGTACGAGACTCTCTCGTTTTCTTTTTGAGAGAATCTGGCGGTCCCCATGGTATAGCTAAACAAGTTTCAATATCAACTTTGATACCCCAATCTCTTTTGATCCTCTGAATGAAGAGTCCGAAATTAAATCAAGGCAATACTGCTTTACGAAAAGTATTTTTCGTCAAGAAAAATTGAGGCTATAGAACCTGATATAGCAGTGGAAACTACAGAATAAGTCTAGGACCTAAACTGCAAGAAATGCAACTTCACAAACTATTAGTACCACTGGTATCAAACTAAGAGACATTTTTCCAAGTGAAATTGAGGATTTTTTGTGCTAATTTTCTTTCATTTTGATGAACAAGTTGTCAGGAACCTTTTTTACTCTTTAGACACGGTTGATCAAATTCAGAAAGAAAATCTCGTGACCTTTTCACGTCCTATTTGGCATTCAGCTATTTATCTGTCGAGACGCACTTCTTTTTTCATACTCTTCTCTCTTGAAAAATCGGCTGAAAAAAACAAATATTCTCACTGAACTGGGCAATCGAGGCTAGCCTCACTTTGAAATACCTGAAACCATTGGCCAAAGCACAGAGAAAAGCAAACATGGCCGCCAGCGGGTATGGTTCTGGAAGCTCAGCAACGACGAGTGTTCAACAGTCATTGAAAGAACTGCAGACGATGATATTACAGATTCAGGTAAGTGTGTTCCAAGTAAGACGTAGAAATATTGAACAAGACTCTAATTTTATTCCCTTTTGCTTGTTCTCGAAGAAGATCATGGAGCAATTCTAGAATACCCTCCCTCGATTTGGAAGCTCTACCTTTTTTTAACTCTTGATACACCTATTACTTTTGGTCATTCAAAGAACGAAACTATGTGATGTGAAGCTCTTACATTTTGCTGATACACTGCTACACTGATACGCAGTCAACAAAACAATTGTATATCATTCATTGTTTAAATTACGAAACAATTATTTTGGTCATTCAAAGAACGAAACTACGTGATATGAAGCTCTTACATTTTGCTGATACACTGCTAAACTGATACGCAGTCAACAAAACAATTGCATATCATTCATTGTTTAAACTCTGAGACAATTATTTTTGGTCATTCAAAGAACAAAACTATGTGTTGTGAAGCTCTTACATTTTGCTGATACACTGCTACGCTGATACGCAGTCAAGAAAACAATTGTATATCATTCATTGTTTAAACTTTGAAACAATTATTTTTGGTCATTCAAAGAACGAAACTATGTGTTGTGAAGCTCTTACATTTTGCTGATACACTGCTACACTGATACGCAGTCAAGAAAACAATTGTATATCATTCATTGTTTAAATTTTGAGACAATTATCTTTGGTCATTCAAAGAACAAAGCTATGTGTTGTGAAGCTCTTACATTTTGCTGATACACTGCTACACTGATACGCAGTCAAGAAAACAATTGTATATCATTCATTGTTTAAATTTTGAAACAATTATTTTTGGTCATTCAAAGAACGAAACTATGTGATGTGAAGCTCTTACATTTTGCTGATACACTGCTACACTGATACGCAGTCAAGAAAACAATTGTACATCATTCATTGTTTAAATTATGAAACAATCATTTTTGGTCATTCAAAGAACGAAACTATGTGTTGTGAAGCTATTACATTTTGCTGATACACTGCTACGCTGATACGCAGTCAAGAAAACAATTGTATATCATTCATTGTTTAAATTTTGAAACAATTCTTTTTGGTCATTCAAAGAATGAAGCTTTGTGATATGAAGCTCTTACATTTTGCTGATACGCTGCTACGCTGATACGCAGTCAAGATTAATCTCATACTGACTGTGTATCGCCGTATCACAAAAATATTGATGCTTCCAGAGTGACTGCGTATCAACGTATCAGCACAAAATCAATTTTATGAAATGGGGGAGGGTATTCTAGAATCTAGCCGATTCCAAACGAAAGAAAAACAGAACCATCAGACTTCAGAGATGATAGGCCTAGTCTTAGAGAATCGCACACGTTGTCCTCGTAGGGTTTTGGTAGAGTTTTGGGTAGGGCTCAGTTAGGATCAGTATTTATAGCCACAGGTGTGCGATTCTAGGATAGGATAGGGATAGGGTACCATTTTGATTCCGAGACAGAGGGTAGCTTTCCAGATTTTCCAGCGTCACCTCCCCGTATGTTCATAGACCAAGTATCCCCTGGATGTGATCTTCCAAGCTGTACTGCGCAATCACAATGCATGGATTGCACTATTGTTCTACTTGTGAATGAGTTTATAACTATACTTACCATAGACTACTTTCTTGTCTCACACTATCCCCAGTTGTGCCACAGAATGACTCAATTTATGGTGACTTGGTGACTCAATTCATTTTGATTGTTTACAACAGGAGGAAAGAAATAGAAGTGCAGACAACCTAAATAACATTAACAAAACACATGAGAAGATGAAGAATGACAACAAAGGTAGCGTAGGTCTGTAGGAGTCACTTGACTTAAAGCCCAGTTTTCAAATATTTACAGTGCTTCAAGAGAATACAGGGTGTCCTGAAAAATTGTGTCCTGTTTGTGTGGCCACTATGGAGGAGCTGTACGTTCAATTATCTCAGTTTTTACACTGTTGCATAGGTTCAAGCTTGAACGTAGAATTTGAGACATTGCTTGAATCAATCTGACACGTGGTTGCTGATTTATGGTAGAGAAAAGGCAAAATTAGTGGTTGCTTGAAGAACTGCACTTAGGTTATCCAGCAAAGTCAAAATAAAGTAAGTTTTCAAAGAGAGGGTTCTGGCATGGTATCAAAATTTTCACTACATTTATTAAAAGGTGGAAAGCACTCTCTTATGAACAGGCAAGACTATTAAGAACCTGTTACAAGATTTCGCCAAAATTTTAATGCGATGTAGAACCCTTTCTTTAAAAACTTGTTGACATTGCTGCAGAACAACAGAAGTGCTGTTATTGAAGCAACCACTTATTTTGCATTTTCTCTTATAAACCAGCAACCTCTTGACAGATTGACTCAAACAAGGTCTCAAACTCCAAGCCTGACCTATGGAACTGTGTGAAAACTAAGATGATTGAATCTACAGCTCCTTAACAGCAGCCAGACAAATGGGGCATGATTTTTTGTGACACCCTGTATAGTTGACAGGATCTGCTGCTGTAAAGTGGGTAGACAGGGTTAAAATGAGTAGCGCTGATTGCTGAAAAACAGTAGACCTTAAAGTGATAAATCCACTTTCACTATGTAGAGGAGGGTAGTTTGAGCAGTTGTAGCTGGAGGAAAATTGCAAAGAAAGATTTTATCAAATTTATCAAAATTTTTCAACCTACCCATTTTACCCTGGTAGATCCTACTCTTTGTTGCCCACAATGTGCATAATTTAATTTCTCCTTCTTGTCAGGGAGATGAAGTGCTGACCCTAATGTTTTGGCCAATTGTGTTTCAGCTTTGTTGAGAGCAAATCAATGTTGGGGCTCACAATTAGACTGATGATGTGATTCCTCATATTCGTTCAACATTTATAATTTGATGTTTTAATTTCACTCATGCTAAAGACTTATGACCAAACGGATTTGAAACGGGGACTAAAATCTTACGAAAAATCGGAAGAAACTTAGAAAATCTTCCATGCTATGAACATTGAAAGAAAATTCAAACGTCCCTTTGAAGGTCACTTCGAGTGTCGCTACGCTTCACTTTGAGGAGTCAAGCTTTGAGCTAATAACCAATCAAACGCTACAAACAGGCACATGGGTTGACCATATTAAGAAAGTAGCAATCTGATTGGTTGTGCCGTGAACGCGGTGGACTTGGCCTAATTAGTCCCTGTATTGAAGCGTAAGGACGTAAGTCCCTCAACTGAAGCGATAACAACAGCAACAACAAGTGTAAGTTAGAGGGACTTATGTAATGTAGTCTAATGCTCATCCTTGCTTTTTGTTTTCCTCTCTTGTTCTTGACGGTTATTCTAATTTGCATATTGCATCTTTGAAATAAATTGTTACTATGCATACAATCTAAAGCTGAGGCTCACAACTTAGCCATTGTATCCCCAAGAAATTCAAAGAACAACTCCTTTTGGAAGGATAGATTTTGGTCACTTTTGTACATTGCCATTCAAATTTTTATTTGTGGTGAATATACTGTAGTATGTAACAGTTAACAGAACCAAAACTTGAGCTTACAAAATATTTTGCCTCTTAGTATCATCTTACTTCAAGAATAAGCTGAAAGGATTATACCACACAGCTCTAGCAGATGCAAAGGGAGAAATTGAGTATGTATTGACAATAAGATTTCATATGGAGTTTTTGAGAAAGATTTACATTGGATACCAAAATAAAGGATAATTAAGTCATACTTGTGACATCACCAAGTATGTATAACTTTCAGAATACTAATCTCGTTCTGTGCCAGCATTTTCATTGTGAAACTGCTCTATATATCTTATTTGAAAAAAAATCTTCTTGTTTAGTTTCTGTAGCTAGATATACTACTTTAGGTTAGCACCTTGAATTGATGTACAATATTCTTTTGCACCACCAAAATGTAGCAACCTTGTTTGAAAGTTTTTTTTTAAATTTTCAGTCTAATTCAGCAAGCAATGGACAAGATTACAGAAATCAAAATTATGAGAAATGAAAAGAGATCGGGTGAGTGATTTAATCAACTCTGAGAATGCTGAAATTTCAGTTTGGATAGAAATCAATTTTTTAGAAATAATCTTTATAGAATCTTGGGAAATTCTTCTCAAATATGGTAGTTGGTTATATTGACTAAGAGGCCTAAAAAGTAATGGAACAAAAACAGTTCCCTGTGGTACAGCATCAAAAGATTGCCAGAACTACTTTATAGGCATTTGATTGAGACATTCTGTTTCCTATGAAGATAAGCATTAAACCAAAATTAATTGATACAATGATTAATACCAAAGTATTTGATGGCAAAATGCATTCAGATGTGCCCTTCAATCAATACTTTTTAGGCCTCTTTTAGGCTAGAATTACTAGAATTGTGGTTAAAAGTAGTTTTGATGCGCCTGCTATGCCAATAATTCGCAGTTTGAATTGGCCAACTGTAGATGATATTATTAGAAGCGAAATAGCTACAACTATGTACAAATCGGTAAATGGCCTCGTCCCAGAGTACCTTTCCATTCTGTTCAGAAAAAAATCGACTCAAAATGTTAGAAAACTGAGAAATACTGATTCTGATCTTTCGCTACAATTACGAAAAACAAACAATGGGCAGAGGGCTATTTCCTTTCGTGGACCTGAGCTTTGGAATCAACTTGAACTCGATGCCAAACAGGCACCTTCCCTTGCCACCTTTAAGAGAAGAATCAAAAACGAACTATGATGACCATTCCTATTTCGTAGTATCTATCTTTGTTTTTGCCACGGTCCCCTCAAAAGCAGTTCTCTTGGACTGACGGGGCTACCGTGCCTAAATAAGTAAAAATGAATGAAAAAAGGAATTGTTTTCACAGTGTGCAAGATTAATAAAATTTAAGATTCAAACTACTTTTTATCAGGCGCAACAAGAGGAGGATTTGGTCAGGAAGAACCAAGGTGAGAATTCTTCTTTTTGATCTATCAAATCTCCTTTGCAGCTATCATAAAACATCAACCCATTCCAATCATGTACACTGTTCCAAAGATTCGTTTATTGCTTTATCATCTTTTGCCTTTAGGAAGGGAATGAGAAGGGGTGTTTTGATGTCCATGCTTCAAAAAGCAGCATCATCATTGCCAGTTTGGACTGGAAGACAAGGGGAAAAGTAAGTACCTTTTGAAATAATAATCAGGTCGCTTATCCGTGCCTCACTTACAGTACGTGACTCTGTGAAGGTCATTAGCAGAAATTGATGCAAATTTCCACAAGAATATTCTTGTCCTCTCCTTTTAGATCTTTCATTAGTGAAACAAATCATTTTGCCACAACAACCTTATGTCTCGTTCAATTCCTGCCGTTGCCATTCCCCTGGAAAGCCTGGGGTCATCGAAAATTTCTTGCAATGCCTGGTAGCTGGGAACTGAGATGATCCAAGTTCCCAGTAACCTTGTAAGCAAAACATCTGGTATAGTCAAATGCCTGTGGACCGAGAATTTTTAGCTTTAAGTTAGCTTAACGTACAATAGCTTTAAGTAGAAGCATAATGTGCATGGTTCTTTATTTTTCTTGCAGCGCTCCTGCTTTGTGTGGCTGTATTGGTGCTGACTCGGGATATGTGTGTCGACCATCAGATCATGTAAGACGTGTTTTACTTACGTTTGTGAAGAGAAAAATGAGAGCACGTCATAATTACATAAATGTGAATCTTTTACTAATTGGTAGGATCAAACTAACTTGATCAAACGTAGCAGTTTAAACTGTGTGAAATGTGTTCGCTGACATCCTTTGTGAAATTTCAAAAATTCACTCAAGTGATTAAGTGCCTTGAGTGTTAATTTGTGTATCCATGGGCAGTTGGGACTCTAACGAAAGTTCGGGAGGCGGAATGTTGTTGCAGTTCAGTTTGCATTCAGAATTTGAAGCTAGGGCCTAACCAAAGTACGATATTGCAACGTAATACAAATATTGCTTGGCTTGGGTGAGTCTTGAAGTTTTATTTTTTCTTGGTTAGCTCAGACAGCACAACAATAGTGTCGGAACTGCCCATGGTGTATCTTCCAAGTTCAAAATTGTACCAGGCTCAGAAAAGTAGCTACTGCTTTTAAGGTACTGTAGATGGCCTCACAAAGTAACTTGAATCCTGCACGGCGAATAGAGTCCATGTTTGTTGTATTTCAAAAGTTTCGCACGCCTTTATTTTGTTTCTTGAAAATTATGTAGATAGAATTTATGCGATTGTCGATACTGAGAGCCCCGTTTACACGAGGCCAGTAAAATTTGAAAACGGCATAATTCTATGCCGCCGTAGACAATGAGCTCCCGTCTACACGATGTCGCTAGAATTTGAAAGCAGCATGAAAAATTGCCGTTTTGGCCGGCAGGATTTTATGCTAATTCCATAGACAATAGCAATTGACGTCAATGATCAATCAAGATAGATAAAACAACGGCACAATAAAGACCATTGGGATCATTAAGCGGTATAAGATTCCAATTGGCAAAATGCCTTTACGGGATGCCGGCAGAAGTGAAAAACGGCAGAATTACAACCGTTTTGTGTTAACCGACACAGAATTCTGCCCGCAGAATTTGGAAATTTTGCTGGCAAAGTGTAGACGAGAGGCCAAAACGGCCCTTTTTTAATCCATTTTCAAGTTCTTGGCGGCATCGTGTAAATGGGGTCTGAGAACGTACAAAACATTCCTTCTTCAGGTTGCTGCAAGAGTTAAAGGTTCTGACGGCGAAGAGCAATGGATATTAGCAGAAGTCGTTGCTTATAACCCAACGACACAGAAGTAAGATACAGTGGAAACCCGCATAAAAGAACCTAGGTTTTTCTTTGGCAGCCTGAATAGGTTCTTAATTAAGTGGCTGTTATTATTTTAACTTCCAGCCTGCAAGGTTCTTAAAGAGGTTCTTATATACAATACTCGCCTTGCACACATCAATACTGTTTTCAACACAAGAAATCTAGAGATTTTTGAGAATTCCTTGAGAATTCTTTACAACATTTTTAGGTTAGAGTCATTGTTAGAATCATCTGATGGTCTTTTGTACCACTGAAGGATTCTGAACCGAATGTTAAGAATTTTTTAAAGTTCTCGTGAATTCTGGAGACATGAAACCTGTTATATAAGAACCTCCCCCAGTTTCAGCCTCTGAGATGTTCTTTTTTAGGGGGTTTAATTAAGATATTAAATTTCAGCCTAAGGTTCTTATAAAGGTAGGTTCTTTTATGCGGGCTTCTACTGTAAACGTTTTCTGAGAAACTTGTTCATAAGAAACTAATTTTTAGCTTAGAAGCACCAAGTAACAGAAAAGGATCATCTCAAAGCATGTTCTAACAAAGCAGAATGCTTCTAATTGAGGTAGTTTGTCCACGATTATTTGTATGAGAGGAAAGAGGAGCTCTTTATTTTACAAAACGTGGTATTATGTTTCGAAATTTTCCAAATATTAAGCCCAGTTTCACCGATGCTGTGTCTGTCGAAAGTTTTTCTTAAGAGACCTCTGAAGATAATTTTTAGACAGAGGTAAAAGCATCAAGTCCCAAAGGTAGTTTTAGATTGTGAACAAAGCAGCTATTGAAGTATCACTGACCGTTTAAACAAGTTTGCGCATTGCTGTTGGTAACATATAAATCATGGAAACACTAATTATTTAGTAAGAGTTTCAATTGGCAGTTTTTCTTCAAATTTCAATTGTCTTTCTTCGGGAAGGTCTATTGTTTTGTTGTAGGGGCAAGTTGTTCACAAAATGAGGCCTAGAGATCCTAGGGATGAAAGAAAAACCTCATAAATTTCACTTGATGCAAGTCTTCAAAAATCTGCATCTGTTGCCATATTTTGTCAATGTTGGGCAGCTGGAGCATTTTTGTACTCTCTTTATCACTGATAATGAAGGACGTCTGATGAACAACATCCCTGACCACCATATCTTCTTGGCATATTTACACATGTACACAAACATAGAAATAGTTTGCTCCAGAATACCCAACACTCAACCCGTGCTCAAGTTTTTGTCTCACATCTCAACAACAAACGTTTGTAGCAACAACAGCAAATAAGGCGCTGGTATTTAAGAATCAAATGACTGTTGTTAATTTTAAGGTATGATGTAGACGACATTGACTATACTGAAGAAGACGGAAAAGCTAGCCAGGAGTAAGTTTTTTTCTAATCATACAGTATCGATGATTGCAATTTTTATACCCTTTTAATTACAGTATATCAAGGTTCACAATTTTTGTTTACAGAGTAGACTTGCTCCAAGTCTATTCCGTCGTATATCAGTACATCAGTCGCGACATCAGTACTAAGGAGCATAGTTACTTCTGCTGGGGCGTAAACTACGAAGAGGACGCTGCGAAGGAACAGAGAAGGAGAAAGAAAGCGGCCTCTTCGTAGTTTACGCCCCCGAAGAGGTAATTATTTTTCTGAGTGCCTATATACCACGGAATAGACTTGAAGCAAGTCTGGGTGCAGAGCAGTATGACTTTTATAATTTTGGAATACGAAATGAATCAATGGGCCACTTTGGGATACTGCTTGTATCTAGTTTCTAAAATTTGAATATAGAACGTGTATGTTTTTGAAGTTGTACGGCACGTCCTTAACCTCATCCTTTTCAGCCCCCCTCCCCCGGGTCTCAACTTGGCTATAACCCAAACAACTGCAACTTTTAACAAATAAGCTAAACTTGACTGCGTTAAATGTCTCCGAAATTCCTTTTTGTACTTGTATGTCGAGCGCTAATACATATATATTAATTTAGAAATGATCCTTTCCGTTCAGACGACATCATTTGAGCAGACGTCGAGTTATTCCTCTACCTTTATGGAAAGCAGACCCAGAAAGAAATCCTGAGGCTTCTTTTCACCCTAATCAGGTTTGTTTGTTTGTTTGTTTGTTTGTTTGTTTGTTTGCTTGAGCTTTACCTAGTCAGAGAGAATGCTGCGACTATGGTTTTACTTAATCCCCTCCGCGTGCACGAGGTTTCTTTATTTTCTTTATTTGCCCCACACTTCTTGATTCCCTAGTTCGTAGGTCACTCACAAAAACTGAATTCGTACAATGGTACAAGTCCAATAATAGATGCTTCATGATGTGTCGCAGTCGCAGTAGACGATCACACTAAAGATGGCGGCGATGAACATTTTACCATGATGCATTGCGTTCGAGTGATGAATGCTTATCGATTCTATGGGAATTCGATAAGAAAACGCATTGCATCTTCGTAGAAAGTTCCTCGCCGCCATCTTTAGCGTAATCGTCTATTGAGATCTGACAAATTTACAGAGGCCAAAAAAGTTGTTTGGCTCAATTCTTTGTCTCGTTCGAATGCCTATTCAAAAGCCGCTGGCCAAAAAACCGCTGACTGGAGGGGCAAAAATTGTTGAAACAGACGGACAGACAGGCATACGATGAACAAACGAAGAAGGAGAATCGATTGAGAAGTTATTGCGCAAGAATATGTCGCTGCTTCGCATTAACTATGCTTTATGCAGTAATTCTTACTGTTTGCGGGAATTGGCACCTGACATCTACTTTGAGACAGAGTCTAAAGCAAACAGTAATTATATAAATTAAGAAAAATTATAATGTCGTCTATGAATTAAATCGAACCCTCTTTCTGAATGGAAAATTTTTCTCTTGCAGCTGGTAATGGCATTATATCCGCAAACAACGTGTTTCTACCGGGCTTTGATTCATGAGCCACCAAAAACGGTAAGTACCAAGCAGAGTTTGTAAGACAATAGCATCAGTTGCTTTTGGTTCACACCAAATTTAAAGCGATTAGCAACTGAAGACAAAGGAAATTCCCTCAATCAGTCATTCAAACCAAACTAGGCCACAAAAGTTGCCCTGAAACCAGTAGGGCAAAATATCGCCTTGTGCACGCGAAAGACGGTTTTAACAGAAGTCAGGAGTTTACAGTGAAAGAAGAAGGATAAATCTAAGGTTTGCTTGACGTAATTCATCTATTTGATTCAGGAGCAGACAGAAATGGTTTCACTTAAGCCCTAGATTTGCGAGAATTGCAGTGCCTTCTGCTGGGCCTCCGAACATAAAATCTGCCACGCAGATTCTTAGATTTGTCCTTCCTCTGTCGCTGTAAAATTGTGACTTCTCTTAAAAACTATCCTTCACGTGCACAAGTCGATAGTTTGCCCTACTGGTTTGTTTACATGAAAAATTTCACCTCACCCAGGTGAGATTCCACCTCGAGTGAGGCGGGCTTCACCATACCGGTGGTGTTGCGTTCGTCATGTAAACGCGAAATGAAATTGCAAAGGATTCTATTAGAAGGTGGAAGCTCACTTCTCAGCCCCGGGTGTGGCAAGTGAGGTGTTTTACCTCATACAAACAGGTCCTTAATGCGATGAAGTATTAATCATTTTATCGAAATTGACAAGGAGAAATCTGGTAACTTGGAAGGGTGTGTCACATTTAGAATCTGATTTGCAAAGAAAGAAATGCAGCCGACAGAGGTGATTCAGCCTGCTTTGCTGCAGAAATCTTCATTACCATCAATTGTCGGAAGTCAAAGATTGAAAATCTGTTCTGAAACTGCATTGGAAAGGGATAGAATATGGAATAAATAGGATAGGAATGTCCCTCATGGTTTTGAAAGCAAATCGAATGTCTGAAGCAGAGGGATATTTTTTATGTGGTCCAAATGATTTGCCTTCCAGGGTTAAGACAAGTTACGAAAGCATCAATAATGGAGTTGGCGTTAACAAACAAATACAGTGACACCCATTCTTACAAATGTGTTTCTTTGTCAGGCCCAAGACGATTATTCAGTGTTATTCGAAGATACATCATATGCAGACGGATATTCGCCACCATTGACTGTTCCACAAAGATATGTTGTTCAATTCAAAAAGAAATGATATATTCGGAGCGATATACGTCTCATGGGTTATGATCAGTTTCAGAGCCGCGAGGTTATCCGACGCACGAAGACAGCTATTTGAGTTGGTGGGTTACCTGATAACTTGATCTGATGAACGTTTAGATCTTGAACATACGAGATGTGACCATAAACAATTTAATACAAACACACATGTGTGGACTACAAGTTTAGTAGTCATTGCATTTAGCTCCCTATGATATCGTCCCGTTTGGACTCAACGGTAACGTAATTTAGGCCCTGTTCACACTTCTCCGTTTTCGTTATGATTCGTTTTTGTTGCATAGATGCTACCCGTTCAGATTACTCCGTTTCTGTACACAAAAACGGAGGGGAAAACATCCGTTTTTGCCCGTTCACATTGATCCTTCTGATAACAAATACGGAGCCAAAGATATCCGTTTTTGTGCGTTCACATTGCTCCGGTTCTGTGAAGCTCATAGTTGAAATAATGGAGCGTTTTCAAAAACCTCCATTTTTGAGCGTTCATATTGATTCAGAGCGTTTTCAAAAACCTTCGTTTTTGTAAATATCCACTTTCGATAGCGTTTTCGATCCCCTCCATTTTAGTGGCGTCTTATCGATGTGAACACTTTCACAAAAATGGAGGTTTTTCTCTGCGTTTTTGTACAAAAACGGAGCAATGTGAACGGGGCCTTAGTGTTGTGTATTGTAAAAATTCATATTCGAGACAAAAGCTTGACTATTTTGCGTCTACCTTTCTGACCAAAGAAGAAACATTTCTTTTCCCATCGTGAGCCTTATTAGTTGAGGACAATAAATTGTTAAGCCAGGAACTGCATATGCAGGCTAGATGTATTCTATCGAGCATACAGCTCAAATCCTTACTGGTTGCTGAAGCACGCGGAAATCATCCAATTTCACGGTAGTCAGCCAATCAAATAGCCCCTTTCTAACCACGTGATGCCAAACTGGCCGTTCGAAGTGAATTTTTGAGTACCCTCACGAAAGTTGAAATGGCTACTAAGTTACAATAATTACATGGAATTTTCTTTGATAAATCAGTAGATTGGATGCCCCTCTACAGTTCGTAGCGTGCTTGCAATAATATCTCATTTGGAGCCGAAATTACAGTCATTTTCCGGTCGAAGAATATTGACATTCGTTCAAACATCGATAAAAGTCGCTGCAAATGAGATATAAGGATAAAAATCTCAGCGGTTGTGGATATTGCCCAAAGCAATAATCCAAGCACTGTCCCTTCAATTGCATCTCAAAATCTCAGGTAATTTTCAACGATTTCTGCCAGAATTGTGATCTGGGCCTAAACTTCTTACCGATTAAAACCCATTCGTTGACCCCAAAAGGGTTTAGTTTGTATTCTTTAGCTAAACGATTCACTTACCAACGACTCAATGATCTATTTGGCTTCATTTTCCATTTAGATGTCTCCAAATTTCGTTTGAAACATCCAGTCTTGAGCAACTTCTTGCAAATTTGTCTCGTTCCATATTTTCTCTGCAAGCGCCAGCAATCTCCTCAAAAACGTCTCAGCGATAGGCTTTGTGCTACAGATAATGCGATTCGATACAGTTCATACACTCGTAAATAGATATGGCATTGCCTGATTTGCTCTATTCATTCAAATGGAAACAAGAAGGATAAAACAGTTTTTGGCTTTTTGGTTAACCAATGAACAGATCTTACACAAAACAACAAAGCAACAAAAAGTTTGTGCAAGAAATGTGTCAAATCTATTCATGAGTCCATAAGTTAAACAAAAGGTTAACAGGGGTAAACTTTCAAAACAACAAAACATTTAGTTCTGTTGTTTTGTGTAAGATCTATTCATTGGTTAATCAAACAGCCAAAAATGTTTTATCCTGTTTGTTTCCATTTGAATGAATTGAGCAAAATCAGGCGTGCCATATCTATTTATGAGTGTATTAACTGTATCGAATCGCATTATCTCTAGCACAAAGCCTATCGATGCGAAGTTTTTTGAGGAGATTGCTGGCGCTTGCAGAGAAAATATGGAACCAGAAAAATTTGCAAGAAGTAGCTCAAGACTGGATGTTCTAAACGAAATTTGGAGACATCTAAATGGAAAATAAAGCCAAATAGATCATTGAGTCGTTGGTAAATGAATCATTTAGCTAAAGAATACAAACTAAGCCCTTTTGGGGTCAACGAATGAGTTTTAATCGGTAAGAAGTTTAGGCCCAGATCACATTTCTGGCAGAAATCGTTGAAAATCACCTGCGATTTTGAGGTGTAATTGAAGGGACAGTGCTTGGGTTATTGCTTAGGGCAATATCCATAATCGCTGAGATTTTCATCCTTATCTCTCATTTGGAGCGACTTTTATCGAAGTTTGAACGAACGTCAATATCCTTCGACCGGAAAATGACTGTAATTTCGGCTCTAAATGAGATATTTTTCCAAGCACGCTACAAACTGTAGAGGGGCATCCTTTCTACTGATTTATCAAAGAAAATTCCATGTAATTATTGTAACTTAGTAGCCATTTCAATTTTCGTGAGGGTACTCAAGAATACACTTCAAACGGCCAGTTTGGTATCACGTGGTTAGAAAGGGGCTATTTGATTGGCTGACTACCGTGAAATTGGATGATTTCCGCGTGCTTTCAGCAACCAGTAAGGATTTGAGCTGTATGCTATTCTATCGTATTTGAAAAAGTCAATACTTGCGTGGATCAGCGAGAGGAACAATAGCGCGCTTAGGAGTTTCTTTGTCCTGTTTATAAATATGGGAGCGGGATGGCCCGGTTGATGGGTTGGCTCGTTTGTCAAGATGGAATTAACAAGGGCAGATTTTGTAATACAATAGCATCAGTCGCTTTGGTTCACACCTCAATTCAAAGCGATTAGCGAATGCAGACAAAAGACATTCTCTCAGCAGAAATTTCAAAACAAACGAAGCTGCAAAGTTGCCCTGAAACCAGTACGGCAAATTTTCGTTTGGTGCGGGCGAAGGGAGGTTTTTAAGAGAAGGTATGTGCTTATAACGAAAGAAGAAGGATAAATCTAAAGTTCTGTCTTGCGGATTTTGTTTATTTGATTCAGAAGCCGAGCAGAGGGCACTGCGATTCTAGCATATTTATTGCTCAGATGTACGCAGTCACTCCTCAGCTCCTGAATCAAATAAACAAAATCCGCGAGACAAAACTTTAGATTTACCCTTCTTCTTTCGTCTTAAGCACATAACTTCTCTTAAAAACCTCCCTTCGCCCGCACCAAACGAGAGTTCGCCGTACTGGTTTCAGGGCAACTTTGCGGCTTCGTTTGTTTTGGAATTTCTGCTTGAGAGAATTTCTTTTGTCTGCATTCGCTATGCTATTGTATTACAAAATCTGTCCTTGTTAAGGCCCATTTCCACTTCAATCGCAATTCGCAAAACGGATGCGATTTGCGAATTCCGAATTCAAAGAGCCTGCGAATTCAATACACACTTCAAACTTATTCGCACGAATTTCGATCGTTCATTCAACCAATCAAATCTGTCTTCTTTTGATAGCGCGTGTCGCCTTTGTCTCTTTGTTTCGTAAAGTTGTTTTCTGATTGGCTGCTTTCAATCTGAGACAATGGTTCGCATGCGAACGTTCGCAAGAAATCAAACATTGCGAACAGGTCAAAATCGCATTGCGAACGTTCGCATGCGATTTGCGAACGTTCACATGCGAATTTCAAACAAAGGATCGCATGCGATTTGCGAATTGCGAATGAAGTGGAAATGGGCCTTTAGATGGAATTTAGATTGGTATTATATGTGAAAAGAGCTGTTACTCGTGGGTTTTGACAGCAACCGACAACCGTCAAACTGTCAGCAGCAACTGATATCTTTATGTGGAAGGGCATGATTATATGAGGCGAAAGATGAGATTCTCTGTACAGCAAGAAATTTACACCATATCTGTGGGTTGCAAATATACGTACAGAAGTATTTCAAGCTTTGCCGAAAGCAAAGCACGCTTTTGAGATTTGGATCAACATTACATCGAGGCAAAAGCTGTTCAAAGATGTGTTTCACAAGAACTGATGTCATTGTTCTGTTATAAGGTCTGTTTGAGTCTATTTGCTTTTTTCGCTATTCAAATGATCGTAAGTTCAAAATTTGATGCATGGCTCAGTGGAAAGTAAAATCTATGCTTTTAGGAGTTGTTTCCGTGGTGTAGAAAAATTTGTGGATAATTTCTAGCGCTTTATTTCAACTTGTAGCAAATATACCCAAATTTCCCCCCCCCCCCATCTTACCTTATCCAAATGCTTTTCCTTCCGCGGCAAAAGAATCAATGCACGAATATAACACAAATTTCAGCATGCTTCAAGCATAATTATAACAATAGTAATCCCATATCTACAAACAATTTGCAAATGCAAACATTATATCCAAATTAACCCTTTCGGGATCATAGGGAAATTTGGCCAAAAAAGTACCATTGAATTATTCAGAAACAACTTTTCTCATTGATGCCCCTTACCAATGGTTGTGATCTCAAATGAAAGCTGGTGTAATGCTGCATCTATGACATGTTTTTCATTAAGTTTTATCTTGAGATAATATTTTTTTAGTAAGATATACTTTAGAAATTACAAGAAATCTTATTGATTTGCTATTTTCCACCATTCACAAAAGAATTTGATAAGAGGGGGGTTCGACTGGAAGTAGCCTCGTTTTGATCCCACAACCACAGGGAACATTTGTGCGAGTTTCCAGAATCTACAAATTCAAAATGGCGTCAGAAAGTGAGGATGAAGCGATAGATTTCCTGGTTGATGAAGCCAATTTTAGTGAAACGTCAGATGTCGACTACAGTAAATTGAACTTGGAGGAGTTGAAGGAGATGTGTAGAGGCCGCAAGCTTGCTTGTTGTGGGAGAAAGCAAGAAATTATTGATCGTCTTGAAGACTTTGATCAGCATGGACCTGTCTGGGACGAAGTTGAGAGGGACATCCACATTCCAACATTCAGGAAAAAGTCTGGTCCTACTATTTCTGAGAATGAAAACTATACTGCTGCAGACTACTTCAGGTTAGTGTTTACACCACAGCTGATCGATCTTCTAGTCGTAGAAACAAACAGATATGCTGACCAAAAACTTTCCCATCCCTTCACTGCAGAATCAGCAAAAAAGCGATGGGAACCAACAAACACTGAAGAGATGACAGCTTTCCTTGGCTGCTTGATATATATGGGTTTGTGTACACTGGGAGATTTGCGTGACTACTGGTCAGAAGATTTGGGCCAAGAAAGAATCTTCAGTGTTTTTAGCCAGCATAGGTTTAGGGATTTATTTAGGTACCTTCATTGCAATGACAACACCACTGCTTTGCCCAAAGACCATCCAGAACATGATAAACTTCATAAAATACGCCCTATGATGACAATTCTGCAAGAATCTTTCAAACAACAATGGGTGCCACATCAGCAAAACAGCATTGATGAAGGAATGATCCCTTTCACTGGTAGAAGTTCTTTCAAACAATACATGAAAGATAAGCCAACTAAATGGGGATTCAAAGTATGGAAACTTGTGGATTCTGTATCATCTTACTTGTATGCCTTTGACATTTACACCGGCAAGAAAGAAGAACGAGAAATTGGACTTGGTCCACATGTTGTCCTGCAAATGGCAGATCAGCTACAACATGGCCAGCCATGGATGCTGTTCTTTGACAATTTTTTCTCATCAGTTGATCTTATTGAGCAGCTTTACAAGAAAGGCATTTTTGCAACTGCAACTATACGACCCAATCGCAAGGGCTTGCCCATTGAGGTAACTAATGCAAAACTGCAACCAGGGGAAATGATTTGGAGGATGAAAGACCCCCAGATTGTTGTATCAAAATGGAAAGATACAAAGGATGTTATGACAATCAGCAGCATGTGCAGGGCAGTACCAACAGAAAATGATCTTGTGAAAAAGTCACAAAAAGGTACGGCTCAAAAGATTGTTAGGGAATGCCCCCCAAGTATAACGGCATATCGTCCAAACATGGGCGGAGTTGATACAAATGACCAAATGTTGTCATATGATAATTTATCAAGGAAAACATACGGACGGTGGATGCCAATCTTTTTAGACCTTTTCAAGCAGGCAATTGTAAATGCATGGATAATTGAAAGAAGCCATAAAAATGCAGCCACTCGCAGTCAAAAAGATTTCCGAATTGAATTGTACAAAGGACTGATTGGAAAATTTTCTTCAAGGAAAAGAGCCTATGGTCAACAACCCAATGCAGTTCATAGATATGATGGAATGCAACACTTAGTTATCAAAGTTGACAAAAGAGGATTTTGCAAAAATGGCTGTGGCAAGAAAGTGCAATACAAATGCTCAAAATGTGACATCTTTTTATGTATCGACTGTTACCAAATATATCATAAGCCATAATCCCACTGAAAAAGAAAACAGAACAATAATTTTTTGGTTATTTATCAATGATTAGAGTTGTTAGTGTGGTAGTTACATGTTTTTTGAAGAAATGTTCCATTATACCTTTAGTTGTTTGCATTTGTCACATAGAAATTACAAAAAATGGACAAATATGTCCTTATGATCCCGAAAGGGTTAAGAGCGTATGACGATACATGATAAGAATGGATGACATACAAAAGCAGACAGCATTTACAGTACTAAGCATAGGGCTCAAATCTTTGCAAAACTGTAAAACTAAAGCCTAGTTCCATTAAATCGCAAAGTGTTGCAGAGTGTCGCAGAAATTTAGCTTGCTGCATTCTCTAACTCCCTGCAACACGACGATTCCATTGGTCGCAGGGTGTTGCAGAATTTTGGCGCCATGTTTCAATGACAATAACATCAAGTGCCCACAGCTAAAATGACATCACATGACTCCATTGTTCTAGAATCACAATTAGTCGCAGAATATCAGGGCAGATGTTTCCATTGATCGCAGAGTGTTGCAAAGTGTCGCAGAAATAGAACATTTTCGTTCCCTGCGACACCGATCGCAGAGTGTCTCAGCATTTTAGTACAGCAGTTTCCATTCGTCGCAAAGTGTTGCAGAACCAAAATTCTGCGACACTCTGCGACACTTTGCAGCACCTTGCGATTAATTCTGTCAACTGGATTGATCAAAGGAACTTCAGGTCATTTGCAATAATTCCAGAAAAAGCATTTTTGATATCTTCAATGAGTTAGTGTATTTTAATCATTTCCGTCAATTTTAAGCTGTGACGTCATCAAACTGCTAAATCGTAAATCATAACAGCTACGAACTTCTGCTTGCTGCCATCTTGTGGATCTTCAAAAACAGAGAGTATCTCGTGCTGGTGATTTTGACTTTCCTCAGTCACTTTACTATGTATAGTTTCGTTATTGTCCGTCGGTGGTCGTTGGCGAGTCTTGATAGGTTCGTTGTGTCGCTGGTTGAATTAAGTTTTTTGAATGCCCTCTTACATGTGTCGAGGGTCGACTTCGGGCAAGAGAATTGATTGGCTTTACTGAGAATTCGTATTTTCTGTCTCAGATTAAATGTGAGGATGTGGCTCAGTTATCGGTTTATCGTTTGTACATTGATAATGATATGCATGTTCGTAATCCGAGCAATCTTTTCCAAAGCTTCCAACACCACCTCTGGTACATCCTCTTACATAACTTGAAAACGTTGTAATTTCGAAGATAATGACGATATCGAAAATGCTTTCCCTGGAATTACAACGAACAGCCAAAAGCTCCTATCGATCTCTTCAGTAGCGAAAATTAGGCAATAATATTTTACACATTTAACTTTAAAGTTTAGCAAAAATTGGAGTCCTATGCTACGGTACTTTACTTTATGATAAAATTTTCCACGATAGTGCATGGGTAATAAGTCCAGTACCAACTTTAGCCATAAGGCTCTGCATAGCATAATTAGGCAATGTTCATAGTTCCTGAACATGTTATTATTGCAGCGTCATAGCAAGGACGCGTAAACATTAAAAAGAATTTATTCACAGCATAAGGAAACAATAAGTATAGCTATGTTGAAAAATCGAAGATTGCCACCTAGATGGCTGTTTACGCCTTATTTTGCACGCTGATGATGGACCTTGGAACTGGTCCGAAAAGTTCGTACTGATTGAATTATGAATTAGCCATTTGGATTTGTCTCATGGATTTGTCGTAATCATCACATGGATTTGTCTTAACTGTTATCTTCTACTGTCATCTTTAAAAATGTACAAGCAAAAAGTTGCGATTTGCTGAAAGCGGCTGAAAATATTACATGAACATGATTTTTGTTTGTCGTCATTCTTGCCCTCTGATTTATCGTCAAACTGCGATTTCCACCAGACATTCAAATGGTCTGCACTTGTAAAATATCAAGAAAACCTTACCGAAAAGTGGCCATTTTCACAGGTCCACACGTCTGTAAACGTAATCAACAAATTATCTGATAGTCATCAAAATCAGGGGAAATGTCTCACGTTTCAAGGCTGCCGTGTTTCTTCGCACAGTAAATGCAAAACATTTCCTATATACCTGACGCAACTGGTACACAGTAAAGGCTATATGGGTCGTTTTTGGGGACACAAACATGATGTATTTAGACTACGTTCACTACCCTGCATGCAGACTCAGACTGTTTCTTTTCAGAGAAGAGTCTGCGCACCAGTTGCACAAAGCGAGTCTGCTGATGTCAGCATATTTTCATTTAACGGGAATTGGTGTATGCTAACCAAAACTAGCCAAATTATGGCTATTGTGTGAGTGTTTTGTTTACTTTATTCATAATCCGGGGGGAGGGGTAACTTCAAAAGGCGGGTGACGGGGGTGTGCCATTTGACGTCTGAAATATTGGTAAGTGTTTTTGATGTCGGTAAATGTTTTCTCTGGATTATTTAGCCCCCAGGGGGGGCACTTGTGAAAATTTTGATAGGGATGCTCGTGTCATTTTTTTGGGGTTGAAATTTACGAAAATGTCATTTTTTTGGGTTTCGCTAAGTTGGCGTCATTTTTTTGGGGTTGAAAAAATTGCCGTCATTTTTTTGGGTTCACTGAAAATTTGCGTCATTTTTTTGGGTTACTGAACTTTGTATTTAGAAAATTATAATCTCAATTAATTAATGGAAGTGCCATAGGTTGTAGAATAATTTTTTCTTCCCAATTATGCTGAATCAGAAGTTTTACCTACTCTATGTGTCAATTCATTGATATAGTCTTTGGAAAGAATAGTTGGTTATTAACATGATGATTTAGGCAAATCATGAGAGTTGCTGTGATGGTCTCCAAATTCAATATCAGTTTTACTATCTTGTGCAGAATTGTGAGGTGCAATTTTCTCAATTTAACTTGTTGTACAACAAGGATAGTTATGGGGGCTCGAGAATAATTCCGTCATTTTTTTGGGTTTGAAAATTTTGGGCCTGTCATTTTTTTGGGTAGAATAAAAATCTGTCCAAATGAGCATCCCTATCTTAGATTTTATAGACTGCCCCCCCCCTGGGATTTAGCCATCTAGTCATTCTTTCGCCCATTGGTGACTGCATTTTGAGCCACTTTATTGCAGGTGTTTGAACTCGTCTTTGAAGCGGCTCAGCTTTGGCCCAAACGATCAACAAGTCTAACTTCAAAGTTGAGTGAACGGAAGCAATAAAGTGCCTCAAAGTAAACTCACAAATGGGTGGAAGGATGGCAAGACGCCTAAATAAACTAGAGAAAGGACTTCCTATACCAAGCAAGCATCATGCAACTTTTGAAAGGTGCAAATAAATCGAAAATAACTCCAGTTTGCAGGGAGATGCTACAGAGACGCAAGCCAAACGTTATCACCGAAACGGTGGGGATTCCCTGATTCCTACTGTTAGCAAGGCTGTGAGAATAGGCCGCGCTCTCCCAGTCCCTTTCCCCAAATTGCGAAAAGGACTATAAGGAGGCCCAATTCGATAATCTGGTTAAGTTTAAGCTGGTTTAACAAATTAAGTATAGCTCGATACACAAAACCCAGGTTTCACCCGATAACTCAATACACATTGCCCAGGCCCTAGAATAACTTTAAAACCTTCTCACTTCAGTCCTCATCACTCAATGGTTCATATGTTATTGTTGAAGCATAGTTCACAGTTGATGACGTCATTTCCGTATCTCTATCAAAGTCCATGTTGAGAGTAATGTGGTCCTCTGATTGCATCAAGCTGTCGCTGTGAAGGAGTCTTTCAGTTAGGTGTCTGAGATTGTCACTATGCGAAATAGACCGGTTGTCATCATCCAAGTCCGACCGGGGTAGCGTTCCGGAATGCATATTCGACGGTGAATTCTGCATAACGGCCAATGGATTAGGCGATGCACAAGCACTATTTGAGCGTGATCCATGTATAGAACCGGACAGGGACGTAGGTCTCGAACCGATCGTCAATGATAGCGATGAATAAGGAAAAGCAACTGCACCTAAATGAGTTTTTGGCGACCCCTGTGCAGTAACAGGAATGTTGAGGGATAAAACGGAATGCGCAAATGATGGTGCCCCGTCAGACATTGGTATATCAGTGATCGTGCTAGGAGTTTCTGCAGGACTGATTGGAGATCCAGGAGGTGATACCGGACTTGTTGCGTAATCTGGTAAATAAATTTCATCATCAGCCTGCGCAGGGAGAACCAGACCTCGCACGGTTGTTAGATTCCCTGTGTTTTCATCTTCGAATTGAATATCGTTTCTAGCCATCAAGTTAGCTCTAAAATTGATACCAGTATCCTCCATACTAGTCACTATTTCCCTTGGATCATGAACTGAAATATCGGAAAAATCGTGTCTGAAGCTTCCCTCATCGTGTGGTTCCACAGTTTGGGCCTGGACCTCAGACAATTCCTCGTCATAGGCATTTCGCGTTGACATACCTGCGTTGTAACTCGTCTGATAATCGCTCTCCTCTGCGGTGGACTCTTCAGTAGTAGCATCGCAGGAGTAGCCATCTGCTGCAGGCCATAGCGCTAAGAATGGATCAGCTACGTCCTCCTCGGCGCTAGGTGATTCTATCGCCTCATTTTGTATGCTATCAATGGCAGCACTGGTCTCTTCTACATCTACAATGCCATGACTCTCATTAAATCCAGCATCATCATCTTCTTTGGCAGCATCAGACGTCAACCCGACACCAACATTCGTCGTTAGGTGCTGCATATTTTCCGATGCAACACTAGCTGCGACGGTCACGCTTTTACGATAGGAATCTATCACTGCTGATTCGACAGCTGGACTTCCCCCATAGCCTTCTTGACCTGGTGGCTGAGAGACAAATGGCCCTCCTTGCGATACATCTGTTACAGATGGGCTATCAGATGCAGGAGGAATTGAAACAGCACTAATTGGTGGAGATACAGGCTCCGTATAAGTATAAATACCAAGAGAGGCAGGGACCTCAAGGGAACTCAATGATGGTCCTACCGTTGTGCTGTCATCCAGAGGCCGGAAAGACGTCGAGGCACTACCAGCTGCAAGGCTACTTGAGGTATAAACAGCAGCAGAAAGGCAAACAGGAGAAAGGCCAATTGATGCGAGGCTGATGCTAACAGAGGCTACGCCAATAGGAGCATGGCTAACCAATGCTGGGTTTGATGTGTCCTGGCCTATCAAGCCTGGAGATATTGCACCGAGCTCATCTTCAAAGGTGTAAACAAAAGGATCAGACTCCTTGATAGTGTCACCTTGAAAGCTGGGTTGCTCTAAACCCACTGCGTTACTCTGCGATGTCTTACTCTGTGTCGGCGATTTTGCGACTACAATTTCTTTGGTTTTTCTTGCAGTATCTTTTGATTTTTTATCACTGCTCTTAGGACTTTTCTTTTTACTCTTCGACACAGCCTTCAGTTTTCTTTTTCCCTTTGTCTTATCAGTGACACCTTTCTCAACTGCCAGCGTCATGTCAGGTAGAACAGTATCCGTATGCGATGTAATCTCATGTTGCACAGGGTCCTTCAAAACATTTTGCTTTATTCGAATATTCAAGCTCCCTGGAACTCGGTTGTTATCTATGTACAAAGGTGGCGTTGAACCTAGAAAGTCCTTTCCCGCAAATGATTGCACCATAGCTGCAGCTGAATTAACCTCTTTATCAATACTGACATCTTTCGTTTCCTTGAAATCTATCGGCCTATCTCTACACTCATCTGTACGCCTGCCCTCTTCAAGTTCGAAGAAACCTGGCTCTTTACTCTCGGCTGAGCTTGATATTCCCCCCTGGATAAATTTAGTCTCCTCCGCAGTCAGCTGTTCTTGCATCATTTTCATCTCGTCTTCATCCGCTGATAATGTAGCCTCAGAGTCAACTGGGCTTGGAGGAGGGCAACAATCGACTGACATCCGAAGACCCTCATTTATGACAGAAGTATTTTTCGCAGTTTCTGGTATGTCATCGGAAGGTTGGCTCGTAATGTGCTCATCTGTTTGTTTATGATGCAATTCTGTTTCCGTGGTTTCATCACTTGCTTCAATATCTTTGACAGGCGTTTCACGACCAGGATCTGGGTAGGGAATTGTCGGTGACATCAGAGGTTCGTCATAAACATTCTCAGCAACCTCCTTGGGTTTGTTGCTTTCAGGATCAATAGTAAGGGGGCTTCGGCTTGGTAAACTTCTACTTTTTAACCGGACAACGTTAGGTGGTTCTGAATCTTGTGCGTCACTAGGAAGCTTTGTACCTGCCTCTTTCTCCCATGGGCGGAACATGAATGGAGACTTTCTTCCACTTTTGATTGTAGACGTCGGAGAAATAGGCAACGTTGGGCTTAAATGAAGAACGGCGAGGTTTCTCAAGTCGCCTAAAGATGAAGAAAGCTGTTGTTGCTTTTCTGTAAGGAATGACTTATTACGAACGGAATCAACTGACGAAGGCCTTGTGTTTCTTGACATGCTCTTTAATGTTGCAGCCCGTCTGGCTGGGATGGTATTCTGACGGTATTGAATGAATTCTAGATTTCTGGGGTCGGCTGATTGTGAACTAGCAGATGCATATTCAGGGTGAACTGAGGCATGAGCCTGAGTTGCGGTTTCAAAAGGTTTAGACTTTGATTCATCTCTCGACCCGGTTATCGACATGCGAGGAGGTGCCCTCTGCACAACGCCTGTTGAAATTCCATAGCGAGGATCTGATGATGCATATTTCTCAAGGGGGTAAACAAGGGGCTTCCCTTGTGCTTCTCTGATATGTTGTTGACCGGGGCTTTTATCATGGTATTTCCTGTGGGCCTCTATATTAGTGCCTCGCGGCTGATGGGGCATGTGTTGCTGTGCATCACTGGCTGTGAAGTAACTGCCCCTCTGAAATCTCTCCTGTGAAAAAGCCAAATCTTCCACGTGCGCTTTAGGGGAAGCTCCACTAGCTCTCTGGAAATCATCTTGTTTTGTCGGTAAGTGGGATCTTGATGGGAAAGGCATTCCCTCTACACCTGTTTGCGGTTGATAAATATTTGATTTTGTTTGATGAGCAACTGGATTCTGGTCAAGATTAGGTTGCATTCTTGGATCAATCTTCCTCAAAAGCTGATGATCAAGTGAGGATCGGTATTCTATTCCTGCTGCCTGGAACATAGGAGGCATCATCCCTTTCTCTAAATATGGTATCATTCGTGGATCAACTGAAACTGGTGGCGGTGTTCCAGCATGCTCTAAATTTCTCATGTCAGGAATTTCATTCTGCTGCTTGCCAAAACGTGGGTCCACATTCAGTTGCCTTAAATGCTCTTGATACATTGGTGGTGCCTTTTGGGCCAATGCTTGTTCCATCATAATCTGCTCTCGTCTGTCAGCTACCCGAGGGTTTAGCCGTTCCAGTGCCTCTGCCCTGCTCTTCATCATCAATTCGTACGTACTTTCAAACGATTGCCGACTATTCTGTTGCGCCTCAAACATGCTCTTGTCACCATGTCTGGCATGGGCATTCCCACTTGTTACGTTCTCAACCGACATAGCTTTCGCCACACTTTGTGGTACAGGGGAAGGTCTGTTCATAGTCAAGCTTGGAATAGACGCTGCACGGTCTCGCATTTCCATATATTGTCGTGGTCTTTGCTCTTTTGTTGTCATGGGATACGGTTGTTCAAAATGCTGACCGGAAAACGTTCGCTCATCAGCAGGGCTCATCATCGGATGCTGTTGATACTGTTTGAAATGTTCCGCTGTTTTCATCAAAAGCTCATTCCGGCTATTAGGATTTGGGTAGAGCACACCTTTATGAGAAATCTGCATTGGCGTTGGCTGGTATTCATGTGGATTTGGGTACCCTGAAACAGTGCCTCTGTGTACATTTGCCTCGCTGGTACGATCATCACTTTGAAAGTGGGTCATCGCTTCACGACTGTACCCAGGGGTTGGTGGATGCATTGAAGATGCAACTTCATGCGGAAACATGTACTGACCTTGTTTCTGAAATGCATGAGGGTAGTCCCTAGATTCTACCGAGGAAAGTACTGCTGGTCTTGGAGAAGGTCCACGAACGCTCTCTATATGGCCTATTGGAGCTGATGTTTGTGACGTTCTTAAACGTGGATTTTCTTGATTGGGGTGAATATGGGATGGCGGATATTGAAAATGTCTTGACATAGGACCACTATCTTGTGCTGCTTGAGGAAAGCCTTTTGCTTGATGAGGCTGTGTTGACATCATCGTTGGCAGCCTTGTGGAAAATGCTTGCACAGCTGAAGATTGTTCTAAAGCGCTTCGCGATGCTGGAGGCACAAATGTATACCGATCCACATGTTGTGGGGTTGCTGGTCTAGGATGCATTTGAATACCTAAACTTCTGGAAGGCAACTGCGCTCGAATACTGGCATCATGCTGGTATACTTGTGGAGCCTGTTGCAGTCCCTTTTGGCTAGTATGGACATTGCCTTGCAGTTGACGTAAAGCCTCATCCCTACCCAGATCTTTGCTCTTCTCAAGTGATCTCTCAAGGATTTTCTCAAACGCTCCAATCTCCCCTTGCAATGATATTCCTTTCAAAGTGGAGCTTGGGCTATCAGATTTTCCTGCTTCTGTGGACTGGCCTGCCATCTTGTTCATCAAAACTGGAGTCAACGGTGGCGGTCGAGATGGAATTGACGCAAGATCTTTTGGAACAGCCTTCATCTGAATTGAAGTCGTTAATTCGACTGGTAACGAGTCAGGTCTGTGAGCTTGTTGTTCAGATACAACATTCTCCTTTGTTACAATACTGCACATTGAATTCTCATCTGAAATAAAGAGAGATGTCATATATTCAGAGAAGGGCTTGACAGGTGAATTATTCAAAATACAAAACGATACTTGCTTCTTGAAACATCAGTCGGAAAGCTCAGTTTTATTATGAAATTCAGTATTAAGGACAACAATGAGCATCATGAAGAAGGTTCAGAGAGTAAAACAAGAGACAAATTGGTGTGAATCGATGTTTCGACTTGTAAAACACAATCTGTATGTGATAAAATCAGTGAATACTAATATCAATAAAATACAAATGCCAGTCTACCTAAAGGCAAGCTATTCTTGTGATTGATAAAGTCGAAATGAACCTTCATAAAAGCTTCATGATGTAAAATACCATAAAGCCTTGGTAAATAGCATTTAGTATTTCTACCACATTGTATTTCCATCACCATACAGAATATAAATCACCATACAGTATCACCATACATCATAGTACAGTATATAAATATCTCTATGTGTTTATTTGTTTCTTTTCAATTTGCTTTGAGTGGGCTTGTTAGGATTTCTAGCTACTGAATGCTAATTTAGGCATTGGACACCTAGTTTAACGTCTTCCGAAGGACGACGAGGTGAGTTGTGAGGTAAGGCCTCCGAGGTCACCTATCCGGAGGTTGACCTCGCTCGAGCTAGTTTAACTTCAGTCACCGGATACAGACTGTATAAGCCACTCGGCCATCCATTCAACTGGTAGAAAATGTCACCCTATGTATTTAAGTATCCCAATGTATCACCAAACAGTATATAAATACCATACAGTATTTCCATACAGCCTTGGCCCACAAACATAGAGAGATTCCCCGAATGTTTCACCTAACATCTATTTCGCAACAGACCTGAATTTAATCATAAATGCCAACAACTGGGTTGCTATGTAATTCAATGCTCCTTCTGGTATTGTTATCTAGTTGTATACTGATGTGTTGTAAATTCAATTTTATCAGCATACGTAACAAAAACACCTATATAGATAGAAAATATCCGAGCAAGTGATGGAGACTATGCATAATCCTATCTGAGGAAATTCGAATGCTAGCAACGTGGCGTGCAACAGGGCCCAAAAAATAATTTTCTTCCTGGTAGCAAGCCAAGCATCTTCATTTCTTTTTACACGCTTTCTTCTTCTTTCCCAATATACCACGCCATTCTGTCCCTTAACCTTTCTCTCCTTCTTCCTTTCTCCTTCCTCCCCTCCTTTCTTTCCCTTGTTCTTCTTTCCGTTTCTTTTTCCTGTTTCCCTTCTTCCTTCCTGGGAAATTTAAGCATTTCAGCTACCTTCCTGGAAGCGCCGCTACCACGCTACTTCGTTTTTGTCAGCCCTGGCGTGCTTATAGTATCCCGAGTGACTCAATAAAAAGGCCCGATGTTTGAAAAAATGCTGCTCCCTGAATATCAAAGCAATTATACCAAAAATTGTCTTGTTTTATTCCTGATATGTCCAATTAGGTTCAGTAATTTACCCGGCTTCATTCGCCCCTTTCTTCAGGTCGAAATTTAAGATTTTCCGCTGAGAATCCCCTTCGAAAACCTGCAAAAACAAGCAAAAACAACAAGCAAGATTTCCCTATGTTCTCCTTCCTAGCAATAATGAGACTTGGATATGTTCGTGCATTGTGTACTCTTGGGAGAATGGAATGCCCCTGAATAAGTTATTCATACCAGGGCAAAAACTTTTTCAATCCCCTAAGAGAATAGCACGTGCTAAAGCGTACTGAAGTCATCGCTGGGAAGGAAACATATCAGGAAAGCTGGCTCGCAATCTTAACACGCTTCTTAAGCTTTGTCGAGGGGGAATTCTTTAGAAAATCCATTCCAGAAACAGAACGGAGTGCCCGATTTGAGAAAGGAAAAATTCTAAAAATAATTGAATATGTTAGCCATTCAATCAGATATGCAGAATATCATTGCTTATATACTCATTGAGCAGTAGCCTTTCAAACACGGGGCCATTTTTGACTCACCCATTTCATCCATTCACCCATTAGTACGGTAAAAATCTCGGGGGGGGGGGTAACTCAACCTGTTATGTGACGGGGACGTGCCATTTTGCCCGAAAAATTGGTACCTATAATTCAGTAAATTCTGGTGGATTTTAAGGCCAAAATTCCACAAATCGAATAAATATCTGGGCCATAATTCCGGAAATTATGAAAATCCCCTGAAATGGACACCCATAATTCCGTGAAATGTCAAAAATTGTGAAAATGATACCCATAATTCCGTAATGCTTTGAAAAAAGTACCCCTAAAAATGGCACGTCCCCGTACCACGAACAGTACTAAGGTACCCCCCCCCCCTCCCGAGGTAAAAAATAAATTGAAAAGGGAAATGCCATGATACCAATGTCGAACGTCAGAACTGAAGATGTTTGCGGTGATGAATAACTGAAGCCATTTGTAAGTAGAAACACTGCAACATAGCGTAAAAACAACAGAAAATATGCAAAAATATACATAATATATGTGTATATAAGAGAAAATATATAATATATAGGAATACATGGTGAAAATACCTTGGTTTCGATTGACTGCATCTTGGTGGGCAACATCAGTCTTACTTTCCACTGGCATTTTTCTTTCCAAATCATTCATACCAGCCTCGGATTCAAGAAGCCTCGAATGTTTCAGCACAGAGATTTCTCCAGATTCCACATTCACATCAATCAGCGTTTCCATTGGTGAAGTCCTGCTCGTTGTTGTTGCTAAATTGGAAGCACTATATTCCTCAGCACTGCTAACAACATTCATTTGTTTTGATGATATTTCTCCGTCTTTACTGACTGCGGCTATTTGCTGCGGCCTTATTTCCTCGCCTCTGCTGCTTGTTATAATACTTTGCTTGCTAAAATCACTAAGCTGGGCAATCGATGCATCAGCTACGTCAATTTTCGCGCTGTCATTCGCGATATTTTCACCTTTCCCCAGCTCTACCCTATCGACTTCCATTTCTTCTACATCAAGTGATCTTTCACTAGATGCCATATCAACTGGTGTGCGTACTTCAATGGCCTCTTTCTCAGCTTGGTTCAGCCTCTTACTCGATCTGCGCCGCTTACCTGTGACTTCATCTTCTGAATATGCTCCTCCGTGGCGATATACATCCTTGAATAAAGAGTTTCATATCTAAATCGAATGCTCTTACGATTTGGTAATGGGCAAACTAAGGCCCCGTCCACACGTATCCGGATCTATTTGAAAAAGCATCTTTTTTATCAGTATGAAATAGATCCACATCCAAACGAGGACCTTTTTAAAGAACATTCCCGTTCACACAAAAACTCTGTGACATTCGAAATTTGCTATTCAAAAGTGAAATTCGATATTCGATAACGACATTTACATTCGAACTTCGATAAAATAAAACAGACAAGCAAAATGCCCTCGCGTGATCCCCAAAGAACCGAGCGCATGCTCTGATGGATGGTAAATTGACGCTGTGACATCAGCGTTTTCGGAAAGCTCAATTTTCACCATCCACACGACAACAGGAAAACGGCGTTTTCTAAAAGATCCACTCTGGAGAGCATTTTCGAAAAGCTTCGTTTTCAGTGACCGAAAACGCCGTCTCCGTGTGGACGCGAACCCAAACGGATAAAAAAGATGCGTTTTCAAAAATATCCGGATACGTGTGGACGGGGCCTAAACATTCCAAGCAATCAGACTAGATCGTTTAAAGATAGCGGATGAGCAAGAAAAAAGTTCCTACTTTTGAAAATTCATAGCATCAAAAGTACTGGATGGATTGGAGTGAATCAGTGAATCTTGACAGCCAAGAGATCGAAGAATTTTTATGATTTTTGTCACTCTCTTACGCGCACTGGAAATAAAGGTAAATTCAACTTTGCCAAAAGTTCACCGTTGCATAATGACCGAAAAGGCCTAATACACTTGATCAAATCATAACAGACTCCTGGCACAGAAAAATCTGCTCAGGAGAAAGCGAGAAAAATCACAAAAATGCTTTGATCTTTCAGCTTTTAACCACAATTTGAACCACTCAGTTCCGTGAAGTACTTTTGATGGCTCAACCGGTAGATGTTACCTAGTGCCTATACCTTGATGCATTACACCACTTTGACTGCAGTATTTTCGACAGTAATGTAAGGCATAGTAGTATTTATGAGTAATTGGATACCGGGTGAGCAAAAACAACAACAACAACAACAACAACAATGCCCGTCTCGAAGGCCATTGCTTCCGTGTCAAAAACCACCTGACTGAAATTGGCAAGTTCTTGCTGAAATTACGAGGGATTTTCTCGATAAAGCCCCTTCAGGATACCTGCTAAACGGGCTTAAAATAACTACAAATCTTCTGTCTTACAGCAAAGCAATGACTTTCGCACAAGTTATCTGTTTGGGAGAACGAAGGCGTCATCCCTGGGAACTAGGCAACATACTTCCGGGTAATTTAAAACTTCCAAGAGGATAACACCTGCTCACGGCAGATATATTATGAAATTTGTCAGTGATCTTTGGCCCATTTTGAAGGTTTCTTGAAGGGGTTTCTCCAGAAAATTACTCATAATTTCGGCACGGAGTGGGCAATATCAGTCAGACAAATTTCAAAAAAGATTTTTTTTTTATATCCATATAAAATATTACTACAAGGCTACATTCTACTATACTTTAAATAACTATGCAACACTACAGGACGATGCCATGGGAGCAAAAATAAATGTCAACACCATGGCCATAACATAAAGACATGGTACTAGACTAACAACTACGATACAGTTTGCTAATTAAGTCACTTACAAAAATACGATACGGTTCTACTACAATATCTAAGACAAAGACAAAAGAAAACTAAATAAAATAAAAAAAATGAAAGTTGAAAACAATGGTTACAAAACAACGCTACAATTGGGTGGCTTATGGAAGGGTCTGGTAAAAGACTTTAATCGAATCGACCAGTTTTATGTATAAAACTTAATGTAAGTTCAAGGATATGCCTATTCACTGAGTCAGGAAAATCTTTATCACCATACAATAACAGTTGTAACAAAAAATCATTTGCAAGATCTATATATCCAAGTGGTCGTAGTAATGCAAAGATTCCAGCGAGGAGGTCCCGCCTATGTACATCAAAATAAGGGCAGAGCAACAAGAAGTATTCCGTATCTTCAATGCCATCATTTGTTGGACACATGGGGTTTGTGGTATCTCTAAAATTTTGTGTTTAAAAAAGATTTGAACAATATTCAGAGAGGAGCAGCCTTTCAAGCTGGGGTTGTCTTCATTGATTCGCCCAGTACTATTAATGTCCTTCCCGTAATAGTCATGAGGTAGTCATAGCCTTTCCTCCTTATCGAGTCGTTGTAAAGTACTGATTGTAAGACGATATAAAACTCTAGATTTTACATCGGACTGACCACAAAAATATTTGCGGGCAAAGATCTGCAGTCAAAGCCCTAACAAGATCAAAACTTTAAGTCATCGCAAAAATCAATAAATCAAGGATTAGGCTGATAATCCTTGCAGCTAGGCTGAATTATAATTGCTGCATCCAGATCTAGAGTTGATTAATTGTGATCATGAGATTTGGAAAATCCATAGAGGTGGTCATTCGTGGAAGTAGTGGATTCACATTTGCGGGTTCTGCAATCAATGAATTTTCGCTGGCTTTCCGCGATCAATAGCTATGGACACAAATTTTGCACTCTATACCGATGCTTAGTTGTGACGCTAATACCCCATTCAAACTCGCAAGTTAGCACAGCTCACACTAAACAAGGGTTTTCAACGTTGTATTCTCATTGGTCAATCAAACAAATCGAAGAGATTGATTGGTGTCAATTGAACCTTGTTTATATATAGTTGGTTTGACCATGTCGGCGTGAAAGGGGTATCAGCTATCATTTGAAATCTTCCTTGGTGATTTTTGGGTATTCATAAATCCCCGTTTCCTTACCTGTTTTGATATACCAAGGATTGATTCAAGGTGGAATTTTCTCTTGTAATTGAAGTAAAAATTCTTGCACTGTGCTTCTGATTTTGTGCTGACCATCTTTGCGATTGCAGGCCAGTTTCTTCCATAGCATTTTAGGCCTGTCAAAAATTGAGACGATGTATCGAATGAGCTAGAAAAATGCATCCACTCTTTCACAAATTAACATAAAAACTACACCACTGACTCGAAAATGTACGACTACATTATATGACTGAGGGTTTAACAGACTGATAACATGTCGTTGTTCGCTCCTTGCCTGGACTGATGTGCCGCCATAATTACTATCACTAACTCACTGAAGCAATAACAGCAACATCAATTCATTTCAATGAGATGAGGGCAAATTGAGGGTTCTTGTGCCTTGAGGCTAGTGGTTTATCTAAATTTGACAATTAATTCGTAACTTAAAATCGCCTTAACATCGAATCAAGCTTCCCAAAATCCAGCTTCGGTGAGCTTTTCTAAAACTATATGCGATTTGATCAATTTGATGCAAATTTCAACTATTATAAAATAATCCTTTTCTTTGGTCAAGCATTGCTTTCTGATGATAACAAAACGGTTGAACTAGGAGTTTAGGCTGAGTCCTAATTTCAGAGGGAAATAAAATTGGTAGATGTTTTATACATGTTTCTCGCTTACGTAGCTTCTGTATCGAAATCTTCAAGACAATGAAGAAATTAAAACCTTCCTTCATGGAACAGTTATTTCAGTTTAAATCCTCTATGAATGTGAATCGCTCAATGAAAAATCCGTACGATCTGAAACATTATAGACCGAATTAAGTAACCTTCGGCTCTAATAGTCTTAGGTCTTTAGGGCCATAGGTATGGAATAGCCTCTCTAATGAGATAAAATCAACTGAAACTCTCAAAACTTTTAAACAAATCATGAAGCAATAGAATGGAATACAATGTACATGCAATGTATGCCAGTACGATATGCCTTTGAGGTCTTAGGGTGGGTTTTGGCTGGGAAAACTGTAGATATGTATTTAACTTTGTTTAATTTAGCTTATAATTTAGTTTATGTAAATATTCGAATTGGATTAGTTTCTTTCATTTTATATTTAAGAAGCTAGCTGTGTAGATTAATTTCGAATTAAAATAAGTTGACAATAACAACAACAAGCACCCAGAATCATGAGAAAAACTTTTAAAAATTAAGTTGAAGCCTCTTCAGTAAAATGAAAGAATCAAAGGGCCTCTGATTTTGCTGTTGTAATTTCAAGTCAGTCTGACTACTACGGTGGCTACGGGAGGATCCTTGGGAGTTCTAGTTAAAAATGTTAACTATCTTTTGATTCTACAGAAAAGAATACAATGTAACTTACCATCTATGGCTTTGGAAATTTCCATTTCTGACCAACGGGATGGATCAACGTTTTCAGCTACAATACAAAGAAGTAAATATATCTGAAAAAGGTAAAACCAATTTATGCCTAATTGTATATACAAAAGAGGCGATCAGAAACAACCTAAGCTATGCCAAAAAGGGACAGTTTTGTACAACGAAGGATTTGGCCCTCTGACACGACACAACGATTTACCTGAACAGATTTCACAAGCCAGACTGTATTCTCACTGAAGGAATGAAATCATTTTGTCATGTCTGAGAGCAGAATTCCTGTCCTTGGAAAGGAGATCTTTGAAAAAGACCTGCTTGGCTAAAAATACTACAAATTCTCCAAAATCGTGCGGCTCGTATTGTGACAAATGGTGCTTATGATGTACACTCCTTGCGTCTGATGTACACTCCTTGCGTCTGGTTTGGGCTGGCTAACAGTTTAAGAACTGATCAGATTTGAAACAGCAACTATTGTTTTCTGTGAATCAACTTTGCCCTGATTATATGGCCCAAATGTTTCAAAGAGAGCGTGAACAGGCAACAAGGACGCTAAGAAACACCGAAACTGATTTGAAACTTTCTTTTTTGTAGCTGTGTCGGCATCTACATTTGATACCATACCAACAGAGCCAGTACAAATTGACATCGACCCCTCAATGTTAAGTTAACCATCAATCAAAATCCTACACAGTACTTTGACTTACAAGCAGTTTCTTAGGCACCATTCCTTAAATTGTTCCTCAGATTCCATGATCACGTAAAATACACTGTTTTCTTCCCAAAAAATTTCAAATAAATTGACGAGCAGAGGATGGAGGGTAGAAAAACATTGGAAGTAAAATTTACTATGATAAGATATCAAATCTACAAATCCACCCATGCAATTACTTTATTTGGTTGCAGGCTACCTTCGCTTGTATCCTTATTGTCTGTTTGTATTTTTATAATTCCTTTTTTCTGTAATAGTTATATGTAGTTTTATGTAGCTTTTAATTACTTGTAGAATGGCCGCAGGGTAGACATAGTATTTCGCGCCCTGTCGCATCGTCTTAGTAGTATTGTAATGTAGTTTGTAGGTAATGTAATCAGTAATATGTCTGTAAAATTTTTAATTGAATACAGAAAAAAGATATTAAACAGCGACTGTAACTGGGGTGAAAAGATTGAACATAAACTTACCAGGCAATGGTTTCCGCGCAAGATATCTAGCAATCAAATCATCCACTGTTTGCTTACATTGTGATTCGATTTGTGATGTAATTATTTTGCTCGTTACGGCTTCCGTACTAGTACTTGAGATCTCAGGAGCTGCTTCGGTCACCTTTTCCACCTCCGACGATCTAAGCTCCAATAACCGCTGATCCGATGATCTCAACTCCCTTGTTGTCGTTTCTTCTGCTTTCTCTTGAGGCTTTGATTCTGTCTTCTGAGGTTTCTCTTTCTCTTTTGCCAATTCTTTCTGCAGCTCAAGTTCCTTTTCTTTCTCTCTTTCTTTTTCCTTCTCTTTCTCCCTTTCTTTTTCCTTTTCTTTCTCGCGCTCCCTCTCTTTTTCCCGCTCTTTTTCCCGTTCTCTTTCTCGTTCCCGTTCTCTTTCCTTTTGCCTGCAAAAAACAAATAGTTGCCGTTAATTCTTCAAAACCAGGAAAAAAATGTTTCGATAAATCTGAGCAAATCATTGGATATTAATCAACGAACCTAAAATCATTTCCCACACCGCATGACTTAAAAGAGACCAGTAAACACCGGTGAAGATCCGTGGGAATCGAGAAAGAACAAGGTTGAACACGACAGACTGTAGACTTAAACTCTAAGAAAAGCGATTATATTTTGTCACTTCTTTTTAAATATAATCCTTTCAGAAATATAAACTACAAAAATAAATACGCTATAATATACACAATTAATAAATTTAAGAATCTAAACGTAAAAACAAGCGCCTGGATGCTGTTCTTCTAGGGAGTCGTGTTTTTCACTTTCAGGTTCTATACAATTTTTTCAGATTGTTGTTAAATTGATAGGTCAAGGGAAGTTCTCTATTTCAAATGGAATGTTATTTCAATAAGAATTTCATTCCAAACTCTAAGACCGAGGTGATGAAAGCCTTTTGTGATCTTTTCTAAGTTGATCTTTGGAATTTCTAGGTTCCTACAGTATCTGGTATTATAACTAGACATCTGACATCATTGCTACGTGAGCTTTTATGAAATCTTACGAATTATGAGACGAATTTATCCGACTTTGGGATGTAAAGTACTGTAGCACACATTTCTAGAGACTCTTGTGTCATGCATGTACCTTCAAAAATATACGGTTACCAGGACTCTGTACCAACCAAAAATCCATTAAATAATCATATTTCTAAAAATCATATTGCTTACAATCAAAGTACGAACACATAGTATGACAATACCTGGTTTTAATTGGTTGTGGCGTCTGTAGATTCTGTATGTTGGGCAATGGTTGGGCGTAAGTTAACGTGCTAACGAGCTACAAGGGAAAAAACTGACATCAGTACCGGTTGAGAGTCTGTACTACATTCTGCATCGAAGAAATAGAGAAAACTTTCCTTAGTGAAATTTCTTGCTATCTCATGGTTTCACAATAACGTTCGAAAGTTTCAGACTTTAAGGTTTTCACACAAAATGCTGTCTGAGACCTTTTGTTCGAATTACCTTTAAAGTTTCCGAAAAGCTTTTCAATAGGTCTTTCTCTTGTAATACTTGCATTTTGAAGCATTTAGTAGGAGGCTTTGGTTTAGATAAGGACAATTAGAACAAATCCATCAGAAGCAAAGATCTGATCTATAAGTCGCTTGTTTATGATTTTCCAAAAAATGTCCCATACTTTTTTGTCCTACGATCTCTATCCGAAATATTTACTTTCAAAATTAATTTAATGAAGGATGAATTTTTCGAAGAGTTTTTGAAAGCTAAAAATCTTGCCTTTTGATCATGTTTGATAAGGATACTTTGTTGCTGTCATTTTTAACAGTGATAAAACTTTTTTCACGGAAGATAATTACTGTAGATGAATTTTGCTTGGAACCACACGATTTATAATACCCATACCAGTTGGATGCTGCTCTACCAGCAATTGAATTTGTGACCTGACATTTGCAAGAAGACTCTACTTTGCGACATACCTGTCGTTGAAGTCGACCAGTTTTCTTCGTTGGCTTCTTCCACGTTGCTTTGAAATTTTCTTTTTTCTTGTTTCGATAATAATATAGAACACATTCAGAAACGTCCTGCAAAAAAGGGTAGAGTGCTAAGCTGAGAAGAAATAAAAATAGCATGATACTACCTAAAGTTAGAAGCAAAACCAAGTAGAGCATTGCTTAACTTAAGGTTGGGTCAAAGTAATCTTCAGCAGAAGCGCATGATCACTCTGGCCTTCTCCCAATGGTTCTAAATCTAACCTGATCACCACATAAAAATCTCCTGACAATTTCGCACGTGAAAAATCTACTAATCAGCGACTTAAACCAGCCTAGTACTTTGATAAAGAAAAGGCGAATAACAATACAAAGAGGAAAGTACGGCTTTGAACTGACTCAGCAAACTATTTTCCCTCGGTCGGAAGTTGTCTGATGATATTCCGGCTTTTGGTAAAATCACTCATCTTTATGGCGCAAAAAATTAGAAAAATGCCTGTAAGGGGATTGTATGGGAATCGAGAGTTCCACGTTTTTCAGAAATTAATTTCAATTTCAATAGCAGGTAAATCATGGACCACAATGGAATGTGGAATCTTGGTTCCCAAACAAACCGTTTTCCAGCATTTTCCTAATTTCAGGGTCTATAAGATGAGTGATATTTCCAAAGAAAATTTTCACATCTAAGTTATTCTTTGACTGATAGATTGACATTTTAGTTTCAAACATCAGCCGCATACTATTTATTCCACGACCCTTCAAAATGCATAAACTTCTTTTTCACTCAACCGGTAGATGATATCACACGATTTATAGTACCACACAATACACTCTGTTATATAAAGCCAGTTAAGTTTTGTGTAACACATCACTTTCGTTTTAAACACACCTTTCGTTTTAAACCTTCGGCAATTTTCTCGAAGTCTTTAGGGAACTGTGTAAATCTGCAATGAATAATCGACAGATTAGCTATGGTGATTCAAGATGACGAGTAAAATGTCTCGGGGCAAAGTGAGCAAGTAAAGCAAGTTAAAGTCTATTTGTTCTTCATGAATAAATTGAACGATTGGAATTCTTCCAAGCAAAGACAACTTAATGTAATTAACAAAGACGAATTAATTAAATCTTCAAAAATATTTTGGAAAAATTAACTTGGGAAAATAGTAAAATTCTCAAGAAAACCCTAAGTTTCATAAGGTCTACAATATGATTTTAAGCAAATTTTGCAGCTTTCTAGTTTAAAATTTATCAATTTGATGCCTTCATAACATGAAATTCGCAGAAATACAAAAAGGCACTGTAATCTGAAACTGTTAACGATATCGAAAAAGCTAGACTATAAAATCAACGTTTTGCTTTTCAGAGAACTGCCAACCTTCCCGCAGTTCAAAAGAAATTCAAAAACTCATCTATAGAGCTGAATTAACATGAAACACGACTCCCTGGAAGAGCAGCAAATAGGCCCTAACAGTTCTCAAACACATTATGTTATAGATTGTAATTTTAATTTTTATGACATTTTCTTTTTTATGCTGAAGGGATTTTGTATCAAAATGATTTAATATGAATATGAATATATGAATATGAATATATTTAAATTCAAGAAATGCGTTTTTTTACTTAGTAAACACGGAATCCTACCTCTCTTTAAAAATGATCTTTTCTTCTTCTGACCAGATATTTTTAAATTTTCTCTCCCTTTCAAACTGCTCTACGTCTCGAATTAATCCTGCAAAATATAAGCATAACATCTTACAGAAGGTCTTTTTAATTGACCTAGGATATCTCTGTATCGACAACCTAACAGGGTTTTAACAAACAGTTTTATTACGTTATCTAATACCCCATTCACACTGGCAAGCTAAACCAGCTTAAATTAAACTAGGTTATCGAATAGAGCCTCCTAATTGGCCAGTCCAACAAACTGAATGCATTTGATTGATTGATTGATTGATTGATCTCTAACCTCGCGTAGATAAAGCTGCTTTAGCTTGCCAGTGTGAATAGGGTATAATTCACACACTTGAGACCTTTGATTCTATGAATATTGCCGTAAATTTACAATGTTACCTGAAGAGTGAGTGGCCGAGTGGCCTATACGGTCTTCGTCAGGTGACTGAAGTTAAGCTCAGTCGAGTGAGGTCAAACTCCGGATGGCTAACATCGGCCGCCTGAATTCACAACTCATCTCGTCGTCCTTCGGAAGGGACGTTAAACTAGGGGTCCCATGCCTGGATGCGGCTTGCACAGTGGGCCTAAATTAGCTTTGGTAGCTAGAAATCCTGACAAGCCCACTCTAAACAAATTTAAAATAAACAAACAAAAACAAACAAAACAAGAGCAAAAGAACCTTATTTTCGATCACAAGATACGTACGATCGAAGGATTACTCATATCAAATATGAAGAGTGTCTATTTCTGAATTTCGTTAATTTTCCAGCACTGCGGTCTGATTTTGGGCTGCTGGCACATTTGAACATTGGTATTTAATACTTGCCAAGGTTCTTCAAAATAGTTAGCAAATATGAGAATTTTTGTCATTGCCACATGGGTATTACTTCCAAGTGGTTTTGGATTTTCTGGTGTTTTTCTGGTGTTAAAGTGGATTGTTTGTATTGTTAGTTTGTTCTTCGTATGAACCAAATTGACGATTGTGCAATGAAACGCGTTTTTGGCTATTCAACATTGCTCTTTATTGCGATTTCTAACTTCTTTCTTTCCTGTCAAGAGTTTTGAGATTAATTAGTTTTTTTTCTTGCAGGATTCAACGGTTCTCTCTCTGGTTACAGATTTATTTTGGCTGTTGTTCGTTCACATTAGTTAACAATTTCTTCCCACAGATAACAGTTGTCTATGCTGCGTTTATGGCTCGGGGATACTAAACTAGGGAAATGATAGGGATGTGAGGAAAAACCCTCTCTACACCCTGTACCCTGTCACAGAAAAAAAGCCCCAAAAGTATGCCCTGTCGCAGAAAATTTTGCCAAAAATACGTATGATCAATTGTTCCATGAAAAGTCTAAAACGTTACCTTGCTACAAGACATTCCGTCGCATAGTTTTATTAATAATTATAATACCCTATCCCATAATTTTTGTCAAAAAAGGACACCCTGTCGCATATTTCTTTACCACAAACGGGCACCCTGTTGAGCGGCACATCCCGTCAAGTCAAGTATAAGAGTGCCTATCCCGCGGTTTACGGGTTTAGCATGATGAGCCCGTTACTCAAGGCTGTTTCAAAGCTTTTGTTCAATAAAAAACATTTCAATGAACTAAATTTGGAGCTCACTATACCAAGCCTTAGTGTACAGGTTCAAGAGAAAGACTTTATTGGGACTAACTTGAAATTAATCATCTTAATAAAAACATACCATTTTTGTTTCTATACTGAATTCTTCTTTCGTATCTGTCAAGCAGCTTCGGTGGATCAATGGCCAGCTGGTGCATTTGTTTTTCAGTTGCCTGGAGAAACAGATTCATAAATAAGTAGAAGAATTCCGGAATAAACATTGGAATCAACAACAAACAACAATGTTCAATTTACGAGCTATTTCTATACTAAACAAAACAAAATTATTCGATCGCAAATAGACAATAAGCAGATGAAATCGCAGTAGCCGCTTCTGTTGATTCAAGATCGCTCAATAGCAGACTCCTGTTTACTCTTCAAGCAGACCTATGTACAGTATTTACCCAAAGAAGTTCCCTCAAACTGCCGTCCATCAAACTTTCACAGGTAAAGGTGCAAATTCTATCAATCTAATGACTAAGGCAAGCCAAAATGTGATAGTTATTCCTGATTATTGAAGTGTTTCAAAATTAGCCAAGTTAGATTATCCTCTAAAAAAATAAAAACTGCTTACATGGAGAATATAAATCACAAGGGACAAACTACTTTTTTCTCATTTCCTTTTCTTTCCGTGGAAACTAATTGTCCTTTGTTTTAGCTTCATAAGAGCACCCTGTTCACAACAGATCTACACTAGAATTGTTCACAAGTACATACAGCTATAGACGACTACAGTGAAACAAGTTTTCGCATTCAATTTACCTTTCTTATTATACGTAAATCGGTAACTCGTAGAACTTAGTGAATTGGGCAAATGGTTGTGTAGTATGGTAAACGGCAACAATGTAGATCCTACAAATAAAACTCCGCTTCGAATAAGCTCCCGCCTCAGGTCCATTTTTAATAAATAAGCCTCTCATGGAATCAGCCCTCGTGGGGGTTCTTGAATTTGTAAATCTTACATAAATATAAACTGTCCTTGCCTCTGTGTCACGATATATCAACATTACAGTTTGAAGATTAAGGTGTCTTCTTCCTACGTTTCTCAGCTAGAAAAGCAGTTTGTAATAACTCATCTACTGTACAGTTCAGTAAGCCTCCTCAATCCGAAGATCTACTTTGCAAATAAGTCCCTGGGGGCATATCAAAGGATTTACAGCATTGTTCTGGATCATCCAGTGAATAGCAAACAAGGGCATATTTTGTAATACAAAAGCATCAGTTGCTTTGGTTCACACCTCAATTCAAAGCGATTAGCGAATGCAGACAAAAGAAATTCTCTCAAGCAGAAATTCAAAACAAACGAAGCCGCAAAGTTGCCTTGAAACCAGTACAGCGTTCTCTCGTTTGGTGCGGGCGAAGGGAGGTTTTTAAGAGAAAGTATGCGCTTATAACAAAAGAAGATGGGTAAATCTAAAATTCTGTCTTGCGGATTTTGTTTATTTGATTCAGGAGCTGAGGAGTGACAGCGTACATCTGAGCAACAAACATGCAAAAATTGTAATGCCCTCTGCTCGGTTTCTGAATCAAATAAACAAAATCCGCGAGACAGAACTTTAGATTTACCCTTCTTCTTTCGTTATAAGCACATACCTTCTCTTAAAAACCTCTCTTAGCCCACAGCAAACGAGATTTTGCCGTACTGGTTTCAGGGCAACTTTGCAGCTTCGTTTGTTTTGAATTTCTGCTTGAGAGCATTTCTTTTGTATGCATTCGCTAATTGTTTGAATTGGGGTGTGAATCAAAGTGACTGATGCTGTTGTATTACAAAATCTGCCTTTGTTTAAATAGCAAACATAAACAACGTCTAACCTCGAGCTCATTGAGATTATCAACGATTTCTTCAAATTCTGCTTCACTTCTTGCAAAAGCACCCCATGTACTTCGAGAACCAAGCCTACAAAAATATCAAATTGCAGCATTCTGACTGGTAGCTACGAAAGGATAACACTGAAACACGTTAACCATCTATTCCCGAGAAAAAATCGATAACAAATAACAGTGTAAAACGAGGTAAGCATGTGTGTGTGTTAAGGCCAATTTCCAGTCAGCGACATTTTCCGAGCGGGCGGAATTTTAGACAATAAAAACTTGCTCAGCCGTAACTATCTATTCAATTTCAGAGCGACATTTTCTCCCGCAAACAATAGAATTTCCGCCCGCTCGGAAAATTCCACTGACTGGAAATCAGCCTTTATATTTCCTACGCGCAAACGCACAAGTGACCTAAGTTCATAGTGGAAGACACGAGGAACAAAATAGCCAGTTAAGGAAACAAAGAGCTGTCATTACCTTGTCATTCGTTCTTGTTGTTCTCTTTGTCTTTTAATTTCTGGAAATTCCCTTTCATAAAATGCTCTGACTTTAGATAACTTTGCCCTGCAGACAAAATAACGCATATGAAAATGAACTAGCGATAAAAGAGTTCTCATTTCGGTAATTATACGTTTCTCTAGCGTAGGACTAAAATCTTTAAAATATACGATAACAGAGTTTACATTTCGGCAATTAAAACAACGGCGTAAAACTCATGTCATTCTTTCTTTGAGTTGAAAGGTTTGAAAGAAACTTGTGGCAGCTTGCTCCAATTCCACTGTGGAACTTTCTCTATATTTCAATCATTTTCAAAATGGGACCATGTACTATATCTGAGACAGTGACATCATCACCATAAACAGAAATTTTCTTGAAGATTGTATCATTTTCCTTCTATGAATTTAGGATTTAGGATGCAAACTATTTTTCAGAACTTATCTCAATTTCTACAATATGAATAGAAATGCTGCCAGTTTGAAACTGATCAAGACATCAAGAAATTTCCAAGACAGAACAAACTTTTTCGCAATTGGAAGAAAGGGACTGAGAAGAGCGCGCCCCATTCTGACAGCCTTGGCAAAAGTCAGTTCAATGGCAACAGTAGGAAATCGGGGCAATCCCTTCTTCTCTACTCGTTTGCATCCCCTTGCAAACTTGATTTATTTTAGATTTATTTGCGCCTTTAAAAGCATCGTAAGATACTTGTTTAGTCTGCTAAGTGTTTTCTCTTTCTTATTTAGCCATCTGGTGAGCGCATTTTGAGCCACTTTTTGCAGGACTTTGTCCTCGGCTCTGCAACAGCTCATCTTAGGGCCAACCGGTCAATAGGCCTAATTTCAAACATGAGTGAACACATGCAATAACGTGGCTCAAAATGCACTCAAGAATGGGCGGAAGGATGGCAAGACGCCTGAATAATCCAGAGAAAACACTCGCAATACATGCAAGGGCTTTCAAGAATTTCATAATCACTCTGAACAAAAACACTAAAGACTTTTGATCGCTTGCTATACAAATCCGAAGCAACTTCTTGCTACAGCTAGCAGTGTTTATACCGAGAACGGGGAGTCATGCTTTATCAAAACCTCCTTGTTAAGAAATAAAAGGTCTATTGTTCCTCTGCAAAACATTCCAAAAAGTTGCAAACTGGTCAAAACGATGGAATGTCAGATTTTATGAAAAATGCAAAACCAAACGGAATGGTCTTTAATCAAAATGTTGCTGGATTTGCCCATGCAATCTCGGATGAGAGATAAGACAACCTGTTTCGAACAGCTCACAGCTGCATAGCCGGATCGTTTCTCATCCGTAGGCGGGATACTTTATAATTACTCTGGCTAAAAACAATAAGACTTTGGATCGCTAGCTGCTTGGTCCTAAATATATCGGCAAATATCCGGCAAAGCAAGGCCATGCAGGTCTCGCCATGAATAATTAAAGAAGAGCTTTTTAGTACCGAGGGGAAGGAACTCTCCTACACTACAGAGCTCTCCTACATTTTCCCAAAATTTCCAAAACTCTCCTAAGATTCTTGAAATTCTAAAAGGTCTTCACAAAATCTCAAATCCTAAAGAAAATCTCCAGAACATTTCAAAAATCTAAAAAAATTTCCTAAAGTCTCTCCCAACAGTTTTTAAGTTGTATTCTTATCAGACTTTACAAACAGGCTGAACAATAGACAAGCGATTTCCACGCTGTGGAATCGACAAAGATAAGAAAATTCGCACACAAAAATCAAGTATTGTATTGAAGAATGCGCTCGAAAACGAACGCAGCACTACGTTGCAGTTGCCACTCACGATTTCGTAAACATGGCTTCGTGGTTCAATGATAATAAAGTCGTACCTTCGCTTTATATTGCTCTCTATCCTCTCAAGTTTCTTTATCCAGATTTCTTTCTGGCGCTCGTACTGCTGCTTGATAGCATCGTCCTAACAACGAAAAGATACTACTGAAATTGGAATGAGCAATGGCGTTCAAACACCTGCGTCAATACTTTGATTACGTGTGTAGAGGCAATGTTGTGTAAAAACATAGAGAAAGTAGACACAAATTCTCACGTGAGTGATCTGTTCAGGATTTTTCTGATTTGAGCCTGCATAATTCATAAAGAAGAAAAAATCCTTCTGCACTGAGTTTACTCGCACTGACTTAGCCTAATTTTCCAGCAGGGGAGGGGGCTACTTAAGATTCTCTAGTACGGGGTAGTGCCATTCAGAACCCAACAGCAACACCTATAAATCCGGAAAATTTTCTGAAAAGCATACCCATAAATCTGGGAAAGCCAAAAAGTATATCAATAAATCCGGAGGAAAAATGAACATCGTTGAAGAAAGTATACCCTAAAATAATCTTTTGCCAGAAATCATACCCATAAATCCGGAAATCAGTAATCAACGTTAAAAATCATACGTATAGCTCCGGGTTCTATTACAAAGACGTACCCTGACGAAAATTAGCCAATCCGACCACATTATTCAAAATATTCCATTCTGATTGGTCGGGAACAGATCGGTGCCCCGCAGGAAATTTTTTGTCGTTCTGAGAACAGTAGGGAAATATGGTCCTTACTGAAGCAACAACAACAACATAAATTCAATTCAATGAGTTGAGCGTAAGTTGAGGCTCCTAAAAGAGTGAGGCTATAGTTTTATTGTAGCTTATCATTTTGATCGGTTCAATATTTAGCGAATCAGGCTCTTTCTAGGGCAATCTGGTGTTTAGACTGATGACGATGAGTCCCTTGTATCCCTGCTGTAAACCTTGCTCAAGAGGGACTCATCATGAAACAGTAAAAAACTTGGCCCTATTTTCTTCAATCATCAATGGAATTAGGAAAGAATCACGGCTTCGAATCTCTATCCCATGGGAGAGTTTTCAATGCTTCAATCGAATCGAAAATTCTATCACATTGACACGTTCACAATAGTAATTCACAAATCTCGCAATCTGATTGGTACTGAAGAAATTTCTCAGTTTGGGCCTAAATAGGGCCAGGTTTTTCATAGTAATACTATGAGTCTCTATTGACCGAAGCGCCATCATCAAATCAAAGAGCACAGGGAAACAAGAGACTCATCATCATAAGTCTACAGATGAATAACAGGTAAACTTATTTGTGTATATGAAACTTCTAGCTTGGTCATAAATATTAGAAAGAAATGCACACACACTGCAACTGCGGACTTTTCAGTGAAAAGTCTCAAAATGATGGTTCAAAGTAGACTGATGACGATGAGTCCCTTGTATCCCTGCGGTAAACCTTGCTCAAGAGGGACTCATAATGCTGAAACAGTAAAAAACATGGCCCTATCTTAGGCATTCGATCGATCGAATTATGATCGAACGACTGCTGTAGCTCTGTTCAACGGTCACTCCTCGGAAAGAAAATGCGATGAAAACCACGGTAAGCAGACGCTTCATCAAAGAAACTTGGGATAAATCTGAAAAAGGAAGTTCATTTTACTTGGTGAGTGCAAAATAAGTCTTTCAACGCGACATTTTCCATGTTTTAAAGACCAAAACAAACCAGAGCAATTTACAGCTACCTACCGCAGCAACTTCGTTCAAAATCTAGTCAACTGCATCATTCGAATAGAAAATTCGACAGCATTGTTCTTGGCCAAATCTCGCAATCTGATTGGTACTGGAGAAATTGCAAAGTCTGGGCCTAAGTAGGGCCAAGTTTTTGCAGAGTAATACTGTGAGTCTCTATTGACCGAAGCGCCATCATCAAGTCAAAGAGCACAGGGCAACAAGAGACTCATCGTCATAAGTCTAGGTTCAAAGGCAAGATTTACGATGTGGCTTGAAAAGTAACGCTCAAAATCAGTGTTTGCAGCGTGTCACTGAATACACCTGAAGCAACAAGAGCCTTCTTTCAGTACAGTCGACTCCGGTTATAGTCACTCCGCTTATAATCATACTCCGGTTATTATCACCATATCGCTGTTTCCCGAATTTATTTGTGGTCAAACTCTTATAAACGAACTCCTGTTACAGTCATTCCACTTTTTTCACACTCCGCTTATAATCACTACTTTTTTCCTTCCAGAACAACAAAATACTCTTTATGCAGTCACATATTGGGGAAAATGTTGATGAATTTTTATATTACTTACATTATTACAGTTTTGGGAGACCTACTTCAATTCATGCAACAGCCCGGGTCCCCTAGCAATGTGTGAAAGAATCACAAGGATTTTTTAGTAGGAAACAGGAAGAAGCAAGGATTTTTTCCATTAAGAATGTTTCATGGTCTCATGTAAGAATGTTTTGAGCAATCATCGGTTATAAACGGGCTTATGAAAAAGATATTAATTTGTGACTTTTGTCTAGCCTCACTCCATAAGGACCTCATGTCGTTGAGTTGAATTGTTGTTGTTGTTGTTGTTGTTGTTGTTGTTGTTGTCGCCGCTCCACTGAGGACCTTATTTCCCTAGAGCTGTAAAACACGGCAACAAATGTCAATCGGCGACGAGTTTCTGTCGCCTCGACTTCTACTGGTCATAACGTAGCTTTGAGGAAGGGGGTTATTGCGATTATGGCAAGAATGATCCTTTACCAAAATAGTGATACCTAGTTTTACGGTACAGCGGTTCAAGAATACTGATTTGAGGCATTTTAGACTTGGTGGTCGCGAGAAAAAAGTAGCACGTGATTTAGGCCCAATAGTACAATTCTAAAAAAGAATCCGAATCGAACAATAACTTGATACATTTCGAATTTACACAATAGGCGATTATGCTAAAGATGGCGGCAAGGAACTTTTTACCAAGATGCACTGCGTTCTAATTACGAATCCTTAATGATTCTATAGAAATTCGATTAAAGAACGCAATGCATCTTGGTCAAAAGTTCCTCGCCGCCATCTTTAGCGTAATCGTCTATAGTGATAGGATCTCCAGCGTCACTTAATAGAACCTTACAAGGTTTCAGTACGGAGCTAATCCGTTTCTGCAAACGTAAGGAAATGAGTCGTTGTTGTAGAATTATCAGATCAGGCAAAATGCGAAACTACAAAAGGTAATCGAGTCTAATTTTTGTCTTTGTCAGAGCAGCAGGTTAGATTTCGCAGTTATGTTTGATTGCCTAAGCTTTGTTCTCTTGCGGAGGAAAAAATATTTAGTACTACAAAGGAGCTAGCATAAGAGATTGGAAGACTCTGCAGAAATATATAAATTTTCCTCCGCAAAAATCTTCGAAACGTTCTCCTCAGAAAGATACGAATTTTCAGCCGCAGGAGCATATATGCTGAAACATAACTGCGGGGCCAAACTACAAATGGTCAAGGTTTATTGCTAGGATAATTTCAGGTTTGTAAGTCACTCTGTGATAAAGACACAAGTCAGAATGGCCTCAATGCGAGGAACATCTTGCCTGATTGCATCCGAATATCTTGCGTATGGTACCATTTGTACAAATGTCTTGAACAGTATTGTTCGGCATCCGGCGCCTCCGTCGATGACCTTGCATGCCAATGCGAAACAGATTCCAGTATCCATCAGTATCGTATCGCATGTGTACCATTTTGTAGGTGTTTATTTAGTTGTTGATTTAGTTGTGTATTTTCATGTGTTGGCCATGGGGTAGACATAGTCTTTTGCTCCTCTTGGCATCGTCCTTGTAGTGTTGCATAGTAGTTAAAGTACAGTAGAAGGTAGCATATATTGTAATATTTTATATTGATGTAAAAAAAAAATTTGTACAAATTTTTGTCACCTCTAACCTTTAAAGATAATTGTATCCTGGGCACAAAGACCTTACCGAAAATGTGATCGGGCACAAGAAATAACTTAACCAACCTGTTTGTTTTGTGCAATCTTTTTCATCTGCAGAAACTTGATCAAATTCACCCTGAATCGCTTGTGTCTGTTGAAGCAAAGGAGAGTTGATGGAATAAAGCTTGATATCAAAGTATTTTTAAGAACTACTTCACAAACTGCTAGTACAATCAATAATGGAACAAAGAGTGCTCGGATTAACATCCTGTTCACAAGTAAACGGGGGTAGCTCAGTGGTAGCGCCTTCGACTGCCAGTCTGAGATTTGGTGGCTCAAGTCCAAGACTTGCCCAAAGTCTGTTCCTTCGTCCGTCTGACCGTTCCATTCACGGTAGTTCCTGGCTCCACAATTCCAACTTTCCGTACACTTGTAGTTTTCGATGTCTCAAATGAACCATTCAGCATCGCAACAGGACAAAAGCCTTATATATTGGTTTCTGATGCAAAATGTTGTAGGGGGCTACCTGATGCATTTCATCATTTCAAATTCAATTGGTTAGATAACTATCTTTGCTTACTGTCTTTAAATAACAGTAAACATCATGGACTATTGTATAGGAAACATACCCCGGCATATTTGGCATAGCAGCTCACACATGCCGTATATTATCAATAGTTCATAAGGCTGCAAACTGTACAAGTCTATTCCTCTCTCCAGCTTTCCCCTTTGGGCCTTGACGGAATGTTGGAATGGCGGATCCAAGACGGCCAAAAAGGGAACCGTCCGACGGACTAAGGGAATAGACTCGAGCAAGTCCACTCAAGTCCCCGCTCTGATGAACCTGCTAGGTACAGTGAAGAGAGGTCAAAACTCTGTAATATTCCAGCCGAAAAGAATCACCAAGTGTGGTCACATCGAGGGGAAGGAACAGGACTTTGCTTTGATAAGAATAGATTCTGAGTGCATAGGTTCCAAATCTTTAAAATGGTGCGTGTAAAATTCAATAACCTTTTTCCGTGAACTGAATGGCTTCAAAGAAACCTAAGGTATTTCGCAATAATTCTGCCGTTGGACTTCTGTAAAACCTTTAATACTTTCTGAATTGGAATGTCTTTCTTCTTTTTCAACAATTCAAGAAAAATTTTCAAAAAAGACTTAAAACTATCGTATTTTCTACACTGTTTGACACAACATGAAATAATTTTCAAGAAACACATGGTTTATGGATAACTACAACATGGTATCAAGCAAAAGTCTCTAATTTTGATGGTTTATGATATAAAAATTTGATGACGTCACAACCTGAAATGAGCTGAAATATGAGATGCGACGCAATTTCAAAAATATTCAAAATTTCGGAAGATTCCAACGGTAGAATTATGGATAGGTAGCTAAAATTTCGTTTAAGCCATTCATTAAGAGGAATTAGGTCATAGAATTTTACACCCACCTTTTTATGCTGATTTAAAGATTTGGGCAGGAAGATAGAGGGAACAGCAAAAATAAGTGGCACTATTTGTACCAGCAGATTTGAAATGGCTAAATCTGGAAATGAAAGTCCAGCTAGGATTTCTGAAACATCGACGTGTGAGCACTGAACGAGTTGTGGCGCAGTGGTGTAATCCTCTGATTTTACAGCCAGAAGAGTTAGACGGGCAGGGTTCGATCCTAGGTACACTCCCACCACTTCAGCGTCATGACAAGGAGTCACGGACTCCATTAGGTCTTCTCTATTTCTGCGATCCTAATGCTTGGCGTTAAAAACTTCACCTTCACAAGCAACTGAACACGACGAAAACCGAACATTTCTGGACGCTCTGAAAACAAGGCTGATTAATTCTTCATTTCTTTGTTGTCAAAACAAAGCCTCCTCATTGCAGAGATTACAGAGAGTTTTGAACCGTAAAATATTCTGCTGCCCTCAAATTGTGCTGGTATTACTTGCGGGAAATTACTATGAACGCTCCTTTCAGTACTCCTAGCGCGTAGGATAATTTGATGCGACAAATAGCAGCAAAGAAAAGAAAAGAAAAACACCAACTGCGCCAGTGAGACGAACATATGCTTCTTCACATGAGAACTGGTGCAATGTCTGAGATAAACGCCATATGCCAGGTGCCTACGCTACAATTTTCTTTTGTAGTCCTAAAGCTGGAAACAGCGGATCATCTTTCATTGGCCTTTCCATGATTTCCTACCGCAATACACTTACATCTTTTCAATTAGCGGCCTCGTTTTGGAAATTTTTAAAATTTCCTCATACACGAAAGTTATCGCCGCAGATCTGGATTCAGCACCCAAAGCTTTGTATAATTTCAAATTTCCACGTTCCTAGAGTTTGTGATTTTGATTTTATGACAATAATGAATTTAAAAGCTATCAGCGATTTGACCGTGAAAATCATTCCGGGTGTTGGGGTGTAACTTTACACCCTCAGCCATTATTCATGGTCAAATCCTCTATAATTTTCAAATGTGTTATCGTCATAAAATGACGATCGTCAGCGCTAAGATTATGGAAGTTTGCAGTTAAACTAAATTTGGATGCCAAATGTGAATCTGAGGTCAGAAATTCCAAGTGGAGCAATCTAAAGAAATCTTGAAGATTCCAAAACGACGCCACTTAGTTGAAAAGGTGTGTTTTTCAGTCCCAATATTTTATCGTATTGTTCCCTTGTCGAGTCAAATGGGGGTACTTTAATTTAGACATCCGGTACTTACCTCCTGATATTTTCAAAGTAGAATGGCAAGTCAGACGGCTGGTTATAAAGAGGCTGTAAAAAATAAACGATTTCAAATAAGCCACGCGTTGCGACAAAGCAGTGCTTGACAAGGAACGAAATGACATCAATTTTGGTTCCACTGGGTGAGTCAGAAAAAACGTGGGGGCGTTTGTCAGACTGTGGCGTCGCATTGAGCCACTTGATCATCGTCAACTAAGTTGATCAATGCATCCAACAGTTTAACTTATGCCCCATTCACACTGCAAGTTAAACCAGTTTCAACTAAACCAGGTTTTCGGATAAGGCCTTCTAATTGGTCAATCCAAAAAATCCAGTCATTTGATTGGTTGAAATTTAAACTGTCAGTGTGAATGAAGTATTAGATTATAAAGCTATCCCCAATGTAATCAGTCTCTTAATGCATTTGTTAAAAAAGATTTTCTTCGTAAGACCTTGTATGGGAGTCTTGCAAACTGATGAAATCTTTGACCAAGCCCCTTCAGCATTTTAGCCTTGCCATAGTTGCAGATACATGTGGTATTGTCAGGGGATACTGAAAAAGTTTGAAAGAAGGAACACCGCAATGCGACGAAGAACAACAGCAAATATTTGCGAACTTAAGAAATATATATATTTCTTAAGTTCGCACATATTTGCTGTTGTTCTTCGTCGCATTGCGGTGTTCCTGCTTTCAAACTTATTCACGTTTTATCACTGCAAGCATCCTCGGATCCGACGAGCGACATTGGTATCGTGTCCTTTTCTTCTTCGATTTATTTTGATACTGAAAAAGTTATGCCTGGTTCACACTCGGTCGTTCAGATCGTTAAGATCGTGCAGAAAGACCCAAACGACAAAGAAGCCGAGTTTGAGTCCTTTACATAATAAACAGAGGACTGATTATTCCTATATGATGTTTTAAATGTCAAGAAACATATCTAGTCCAGTAAATCTAGTGTTTGACCTAGAACAAATTGCAACAGAAATGATTTTTGCGGGATCTGATAGCTTAAACAGTGCTAGTCAACATACTAAAAGTCTAGGAAAATCAGAGCATCGGAAGACCACCAAATTCGACATATTTTTAAAGAATAATCCTCTCTGTTCCATGTTATACACGACAGTTGCGAAGCGGAAACAGAATTTGTCAATTTCAAAAACGGTATTGAAATCCGGTATCATATAAAGTGCGGACTACTGGAACATGTGATGATTGGTCATACCGTTCTTTAAAATTCAGAAAAAAATTGGCTTGTTAGCTTTCATAAGTGAAAGATATTATTCTTTTAGGGTTAGCCTTTGCCGTTGGGGTACGTTAACAGTGCGAATTACATGAGCAAGTGGTTTTTGGCTTTGAATCGGGAGGAAATATGCTTTCAATGGCCTATAACAAATCCCTTAATCAAAAGAAGAAAGAGTCTATGAAACAAGGAGAACTAGCTTGCTACGGTCGCCCGAATGATTAGTGTAAATCATTTTAATCCCCTATTCAAATGATGTGCGAAATGTGTCTCAACCAAGGTCACATAAATCAAGTTCCAGAAATCTGGAAACCGTAATAGCAATCTTTTGCTCTTTGTTTTGGACCCTCTCTTCTTTTGAATAATGGGTCTCCTCGTAGGCTACGCTCTCAGATGAAATTTACAGGGGTTGGTAGGCAGTTTCTTAAATGTGGAGCAAAAATGCAAATCAAGACATTTCTTTAGTAGAAAACTAATGAATTTTCTCAATCAGGAGTCTGACACTTTCGTGCAACTTCGGGGCGCCTACTTTCTACCGAAATTTGGGCGCCCTCTCTGCCAGCTGCCCCTCCTTCAACTTCAGGCTGGATCCGTCCCCGTTCCCCATTAAATCAATCCAAGCCTTTGCAGCAGCATTTTCCCCTTGAATAATTTGTTGGTGTGGCTTCTTCATCTTAGTGCAGTAGATCGAGATTGAAACGAAGAATGATAACAAAAATTACATCTGAGAGAACTTATAGTTTCAGTAGTGCTACTTGATATCCAAAACGTCTAGAGAAAGCCAAACAATTGAGATCTCTGCACTATGTTTTCTAATGGTCCGCATTTTATGCGTAGGGCACTTCCAATACAAATTTTTGGAATCAACAAGCTTTGGTTCCACTTCAAAACTATATCGTAAAAGATGGAGCGACGTGGACTGCCCGGTAAAATACATCTAATTTCATGGTCTTCCGATGCTTGGATTTTCTTAGACTTTTGATATGCTGTTTAGTAGCAGATGTAGAATGGTTTGCCATGAAAAAAAATTCTGTTGCAATTTGTTCTAGGTTCGACTAAAATTTGCCTTTCGTTTACTGGACTAATCTGCAGCAGTTTCAGAGACCATATTAATAATTCATACATTCAAAAGATTAGAAACAAATTAAAAAACTTTCAGTACTAAATGGACAAATTTTCAAGTTGAATTAAGAAACTTTAGTACTATGACCTGATTCAAGTTTCTTACAAAAAAAAGCGTGTAGAATCCTTGAGAAGTAATCTCACCTTGGAAATCGGCATTGAATTGTAACTAAACGTCCAGAGCTTAGCGTGAGATATCTTTCCTTTTATCTGAAATCACAAGAAATAAGAATAAAACTTGCATATCTGTCCATTGAGCCCCATTTGGTCACATACTCCAAACAATCTAGGTATGTAATCATGGGCAATGATGCACCGTGTTTGTAGCTTAGAAATCTTAGTTCATTGTCTATTACTACTTTTCTTTGCTGTTTTCTCTTCGGCCCAAGCCTTCCCAGTTCTAGAAATCAAATCCAGATGGCTCCTGCCGTCTGAACAGTTCGCTCCTACAAGCTTTCAAACTCGAATCAAACTTCCTCCTGCAATACGTCATATTACAAGAGGAAGTTTGAAACGAGGCTTAACGCTGTGTAGGAAGTTAACCGTTCAAAAGCGCAGGAGCCATAGAAACTTGATTTCTAGCACTGCTTAGGCTTGGCTGAAGAAAAAACAACAAAGAGGAGCAGTGAAATCGAGGTAATGAACTTTACTTTCTAAGCTATAAACACGGTACATAATTGCCCATGATGTAATGAAACGATGTAATATAGGTTTCCATTCAGGCCCTAGGTCCCCAAGTAGTTGTAAAAACATTTACTGATGAAGATGAACGTTGAAGAGATTTGGCCTAGCCCATGAAAAAGTTCAACAAATTCACAGCTGCTGCGTATGTCAGAATGCTGCGGAAACTACAATAGACCGTTTAGCTATTCTAAGGGAAGAATCAGAATCGAGCGATGTTATGATGCATTTTGAAGAATTTTCGAATGTGTACAACAGTGATAGAAGCTCCAAAGTCACTCGATCGAACCTCGCGTATAAAATTGTATAAAAATAACACTCGATCCAGGGTCTTTTATAGAATAGCTAAAAGGTCCATTATTCTTCAACAGCTGGTACGGTTTAACCTGTGGACAGTCTTCAAAATGATGAAAAAGGGGAGAAGAAAGCCTGTAGGAATAGACGATTACGCTAAAGATGGCGGCGAGGAACTTTTTACCATGATGCATTGCGTTCTAATTGCGAATCCTTAACGATTCTATAGGGATTCGATTAAAGAACGCAATGCATCTTGGTCAAAAGTTCCTCGCCGCCATCTTTAGCGTAATCGTCTATTGGCTACATTATTGAATTCCATATACCCAACCTTAGGTGCAAAAAAGTGATGATTATGATTCTATAACTCAATCTTATATGTCACTATTCAAATATATTATTGTGGGCCTTCGCAATATCAATTTCAAGAAAATGACTGAGAAAGCTACATTATACCTCAAATCAGGTATATGGAATTTAAAAGTGCAACCCATTCCTACAGGCTCCTCCCTCTCTTTTCTCTCCTCCGTAGCACCCAGGTAACGCCTGTTCATAGGTTAGTACGGTTGCTCTCTGGAATTGATTCCATACAGCCCGAGATTATCATTTAAGCAAATAAGTCAAAGCTATACGAATTCAAAATATTACCTGGTTGTCTTTGTAGATTTTAGCAATCAGGTCAAAATTTTTTGGTCTGAATTTATCAATAAAGTAATCCATGAGCTCGTCTTTGGCATCCTGAACTTGAATATCACCATTGGCCATTTGCTCTCCGTTGTGTTTGTCGTCACTCTCTAGGGCAGTCTTGAGGGAATCTAGCTCTTCTACAAGTTGAGACTAGGAGGAAAGGAAGCAGGTATGCAGCCATTCCGTTAAATTTAATCTTATTTAACAACGAAATCAATTTAGCGACAGTATGAAAAAGTAAAATAAAATGAAAAGTTAGAAGGATACACTCTATTTTCTATTTTACATAATCTGATAATAATATACAGTGGAACCTCCATTAACGGACACCTCTATACAACGGACACCTCCGAACAACGGACGATAAAATTGGTCCTATAGGTGTCCATTATATGGAGGTTCCACTGTAATCTATTTCACATAATCCGACCGTGCGATTTCTGTAGATATGCTGATACACTGATGGTACATTGTACTAATCTGTTTTGTCGTTGTACAGGAAAATATAAAGCACTCTGTCTCAAAGGGGCTGGGTCACGTAATGTAAACAAACTTCTTTCGAAATGACGATTTCGCAGTATATCACAGAGATTTTCCACTATTTTTCTCAAAATGAAGACGTTATATTGAAGATGGATTCTTGAGTTTCGTAGAGAAACAAACAAAACACTCATATGTTGTACGATTGCAGAGATACTGGTAGATCTTTGGAGGTAACTTTCTTGTGGATTCACCCCATCCACCAAGGTCTGCGCAGAACACAATGGACACGCGTGGGCAACAATTTAGATTATAGAGATAACAGGTTTGTTTACGGTTACGTGATCCTCCCCCTTTAATGCACAGACCTCGCCAGCTAGGTCCGTACTTTTAAGACCTCGGGCTTTATATTTTCCTTTACAACACAAAATCGGCTAGTATGCAAATAATAAATCATGGTTTGCTTGTAAATAATCTCCCGTCGCGTCAATCAGTTTAGAAATTATGACACTTCTTTAAGTTCTTTTTTTGAACATTTTTCTTGAATTCCTGAAAAATAGGAAAACCACCCTTATTCTGAAAATATTGAAGATTTCAGAAAAGTACAACGATAGAATTATGGGGAAACAGCTAAAGTTTCCTTGAAGCGATTCATTTCAAAGAAATAGGTCATTGAATTTTACACATAACTCTTTAAAGATTTAAAACTGCAGAGGAATTCGAGGGCTGTTCCAAGAGGAAAGAACGGCTATAGCCTATCTTTTCTAAGGGCTAAATCTAGTACATGTATATTCTTTCGCACTTACTTCAATCGTTTCTAAATTCTTTATATCTTGCTCACATTCAAGAATTTCTTTATCCATGCGATCAAGCTTTGAAATTACTTCTTCTTCCGTTTCAGGTGCAACATCTTTGTTGATTGCAACTTCTGTTGAAAAAGGAATCTTTTCAGTACATATCATAATAATTTATCAAATGTTTAAAGTATTTTCTTTACATTCACATAAAAATTTACAGTATGAACTACATTCTTCTGTACTTTCTAAATACAACTATACAATACTACGGGGACGATACTAAGAGGAGCGAAATTACACGACTACCCCATGGTTTTATGAAACAAAACGAGAACAGTATAAGAACATTATGCAAAGCAGACAATGAGGGAACAAACCAGAGATAAACAACATAAAAGTAAATAAGATGAGCTACGATTTAAGTTGCTTGCAACCAATAATTTGAAAATAATGAAGAGTCTACAAAGTTTTCAGTTGCATACCACATCTCACTCTGGCATAAAACTTTCATCCATCCCTCATATATCAACATGCAATCAAATATAACTGGCGACCCAAAACGGTGAAACGTCTTGAGAAATCATCAACAACTGATTGTATAACCAATCATGAAAATGTCTTCGCGTACCGTAGCCTCATGACAATGAGTCCCTTGCATCCCTGCGGTAAACCTTGCTGAACAGAAACTCAAAACAAAACAGTGAAAAAACAGACCCTATTTTTTGCCTTCATCAATCGAATGACTTTCGTCCATTGTTTGTTATAAACAAAGGAAGTCAAATATTGACTTGATAATGGGTTTAAGCCCAAAACGACGTATTAAAGGGGCAGGGTCATGTAACCGTAAACAAACCTTTTATCTCTAGAATCTATGTTGTTGCCCACACGTGGCCATTGTGTTTTGCAAAGATTATGGTGAATGGGGGTGAATCCACACTTAAATTGCTTCTAAAAATCCACCGATATCTCTGCAATCGTACAACATAAGAGCGTTTCGTTTGTTTTTCTTCGAAGTAAAAGAGTCTATCTTCAAAATAACACTATCATTTTGAGAAAAGTAATGGAAAATCACTGTGATATGGCCTATCAAACATACTGCAAAATAGTCGTTTCGAAAGAAGTTTGTTTACACTAGATGACCCTGCCCCTTTAAACGAAACTCTGTTCATAGCGCAATCAGTAATAATTTATTTCTTTATTTATCAATGAAATATTGTGCAACACGTACACAAGAAGATTGTTAGTAAATCAGCCTACCTCCAAAATCAGCACCTTCATTAATTCCAGTTCTCTCCATATCACTGACCACAATTCCGCTCTCGGCTGAAACTGTTCCTTGAGTGATCTGACCTTGCTTCAAAGGGAGACCAGAAGCTTGGCCGCTAACTGCCAAAGACTCTATTTGTTTCTCGCTGAACACGCTTGCCATCACACTGCTAAAAGCTAACTCTGCATGCCCAGTATTAATACTACTACTTACAGCAGCAGTACTAGGCATTGACAAGTGACTTTTCATCCACAGGGGAATCGGAGAAATCTTCTCCATTATAAGTTGATCAGTAATCAAAGTTTCACTTCGAGTAACGCTTACTCTGGCAGGGTCTATTGATACTTTATCACCTGAAATTTGTGCCGCAATACCGTCTTGTACATAGTTATTACTAGCAACGGTAAACAAGTCCTTTTTCTCGAAAGATCCTCTCCTTTTTGTTTTTTCTCGATCATCAGACACATCACTGGATACAGAGCTTCGTCGAGGGCTCTCGTGCTTTTTCTGTGGACTCTCCCGCTCAAACCTCCCTTCGTAGCCAAGACCATTCTTTTCCTTCAAAGATCCTAATCTTTGGTATAGTCTTGGATCTGCCTCTGATTTCATAGAACTTACAATCTTACCATCAGCTTGCTCTGAAGCCTTTCTAGCAGCTTTCAAAAACTGATCGGAATCCTTCAGGGCTGATGAACGCGGCTGATCAGTTGTTCCCAAATTTCCCTGGCTCGTTTCACTATCAGAACGTTTTCTGTCATAACGATGAGTAGGGGTACCAGATTTTTGAAAATCTCTTTCTTGGGTGGGCTTGACTGGGGTTAGGTTTCCTTCTGCCCTGTATTGCCCTCTTCCCCTACTAGAATACCCTATTCTTCCATCTCCTGACTCATAGGCACTCACTCTGTGTCTCTGCTCGCTTGATCCATACTGATCTTGATCAGAATGCGACCCAGTTCTAGCACGAAAATCAGGGCTATAGCCAACATTTCTAGACTGGTAGCTTTGTGATTTCCAACTATAACTTGTGTCTCTGCTACTTGCGGTAAGATCATGACTTGACTGGTGCCTATCTGATACCACAGCGTGTTCAGACTGGTATTCTACTCCATCTGATGACCAGAAATTTCTTGGTATTCTATGTGGGACGTTACTCTGATAACTTGAATGCCTTTTACCGCCAGCGTGGCTTCTTGCAGGACCAGAATCACTGCAAAGAAAAGGTTAGTCTGTTTTGTAGCTTGTTCAATAATGATCTCAATATGAGCACTTAAAAAACCAAAAATATGAAATAAAATCAGGGCAGGTATCAATGCAATCTACCGGAAGAGTCAGAAAAAACGTGGGGCGTTGGTAGACTTATGCCTTTTCGTCCCTTGTTTCCCTGCGTTCTTTGATTTGCTGATATCACTTGGTCAATAGGGACTCATAATATTACGCTTATATAATGGGCCCACTGTTTCAAAATGGCCTAAACAGGTGGGAGTTCTCGTACACTCAACAAAATCGCTTCAAAATCTGGTTTAAAGAGCTCGAACATTGAAAAGCGAAGTTTTAGTACAAAGAATGATGTTGTGTTGACCTACAAAGCGCAAAATGCATACGTTTCAGGAAGCAATCTTCCTCTGTAGAGGCAAAATAGATCCATCGAAGCTGCGAGAACTCCAGGCTGCTTCAACCGTTCTTTAAGAGCAACAACAACAACATTCTGAATAGCGGTCCCTGATTGGTTAAAAACTGAATTCTAGCGATTTGATTGGTGAATACGGAACCACCCTACGCGGGCCTAAAGTGGGCCCACTATTTAAGAGTAATGTTATTAGTCCCTCTTGACCAAGGAACGCAGGGACACAAGGGACGAAAAGGCATCAGTCTAGGGCGTTGGCGGACTGCAACACCGCACTTAGCCATTCGATTGACGTGAAATAACAGTCTAACAGCCAACAGTCTAACTTAGATCATAAACCTTTCGAAAGCCACGGATTTTTTACCATCAACCCACCGCAGCTACCAGATTTCCCTCACATGGCTCTGGTCGACCTGGGCTAGAGTTACGGACAGCGACCAAACTGTCCAGCGCAGGATTCGAACCTCGGATGTTCTGACCTTTGGTTTACGAGTCAGTCGCCTTAACCACTCGGGCATGCGCTCTCTCATCGCACTCGCCAAGGCAGATTGACATCAAATTACCCAAAGTTCCTTTCAAGTCATTCAATGAAAAGAAAAATATGATACAATTTTACATCCAGATTTATAAAGACCTGAAAGATTTGAGCCCCATGCTCTTATATAAGTAGAAATAAATCAAAGTTTTTTAAAGTTGTTATTTGACTGCAATTATATATATATATATATTTGACTACAATAGACGGTCATGGTTTTGATCGCTGTTTGCTCTAGGTTGTCATGTCGCCTGGGGGTGGCCGGTGTTGGTGCTGCGGGGTCTGCCCCCGTTAGAGTCAATTCGGTTCGTTTTATTTTTCTCTCTTTATTTTCAATATGTATATAGATATTGAATTTTTGTAAAAAGGTTTTCAATATTATGGTTTTCACTGTAATTAGATTAGGGTAGGTTTATTTGGTATTTTTGTAATTAACAATGTTTTTATCGGAGGGCCGCTTGAAAACGGCTTTTGCCGAAGGGCAACCCTCCTTAAATATATGAAATGAAATGACTGTTGTTACAATCATGGCTATAAATCAAACAATAAACTCACCCTGACCCTTTTGATTCCTTCTCTCCGACAGAACTGAAGTCTGTATACAGACCATAGTCTGTGTCCTGGGAAAAATTAAAAAAAATTATAATGTCAAAACGATATATCAGTTAAATAATATGTATTTACTGGATCAAAAGCGGTTCCTCTTCTGTTGGATATATCATCTTCTTGAAAAGCCCCCAGTGCAATGGACAAAATCCACAAGGGCAGATTTTGTAATACAATAATCAAAGTTGCTTTGGTTCACACTTCAATTCAAAGCAATATGCAGGCAAAAGAAATTCTCTCCACCAGTAATTCACAACAAACAAAACTCTTGCTTGGTGTGGGTGAAGGGTGGTTTTTAAGAGAAGTTATGCACTTAAGAAGAAAGAAGATGGGTAAATCTAAAGATCTCTCTGGCAGATTTTGTTTATGTGGTTCAGAAGCCGAGCAGAGAGCATTACGATTCCTGCACATCTATTGCTCAATTGTAAACAGTTACTCTTCAGCTCCTGAATCAAATAAACAAAATCTGCCATGCAGAACTGTAGATTTACCCTTCTTCTTTCGTTTATAAGCACCTAATTTCTCTTAGAAACCTCCCTTCAGCAGCACAAAGCTAGAGTTGGCTGTAATGGTTTCAGGGCAACATTGCAGCTATGTTTGTTTTGAATGAATGGTTAAGAGGATTTCTTTTGCCTGCATTCGCTAATCGCTTTGAATTGAGGTGTGAACCAAACCAAATGATGATATTGTATTACAAAATCTGCCCTTGCTGACAAAATCAGCAAAGTTTTGTTTGCACTCACTGCATGTCAAGTAATCAATCTCTTGATAAAACATTTTTTATTCCTTTGACATAATTTGTGTCATGAAATCCAGTTTCTAAAATGTTTCTGTGAATCCTCCACTATATCCTAGCTCTTTTTCAAAAGCTGTGATAAGAAATCTTCAAACTTATCGCAAGCCATTGAATTTCATTGCTTGGCAAAGTTTTGAAGAATTTTTATGCTCATGCTCAAGGCTGAGCAAGGTCTCTTCTGCACTTTGTTTTGTAGACCCTGTCTTTTTTAGATAATGGGTCACTCATAGGCTATGCCAACCCTAGGTTAGTCCTTTTAAGCGCTGTCTATATGGAGGTGGGCTAGCCCTCTTTGCCAATATCCCACCTCCTGGTTTAATCCTTCAGAGAGTTTATTTTTAATTTATGAGAGGGTTAGCCCCCCTTCACGAAATCTCTCTATTGAAGACCCTAAGTCTCACCTAGGAGTGCTAGAAATTTACCAAGTATATGTAATTAAGAAGGTTAGCCCTCCTAAGTGGACTGGCAGAAGTAGATCACAGCAGAACAATAAGATCTGAATAGCTGGTACCATCATGCCTAGCCGTACTAGAAGGGCTAACTATGTAAACACAAATTAAATGTAGCCCTTCTAGGAGGGCTTGTACTCCTCATACAAACCACATCTACTAACTGAACTTAAATGAATGATTTACATACCTGTTGTGAAAACTGCATGTTGTCTTCTATGTTTTGATATCGGTCTTTATGTCTCTCATTGTACCTTGGTCTTTTTGAGGGCACTCCAAAATCACTAAAACGACAAATGATACAAATCAGAAAAGGTAAAAATCATCCCAAGAATATTGGTTCATCAAATCAAATGGCATTATGCATGCCTTTATTCTATGTTGAAATTCAAAGGCAGGCACATTAGTATTTATATCTCAAGCATTACCATGCATATTATGACATGAGTTAGATTAGAAATCGAGCTAAAGACTTTCTGTCCACTTGGGCATCTTTGAAAGGAGAAGAACTCCACACTCCAAGGAGAGTTGGCTTGAGAATTTGAAGCTGCTCTCAGTCCTTCATTCTGCTAGACTTTTGGTTACCATGGATCCCCATAAGTTTCTTTTTTTTTCCTGATCTTCATCCATAAAAAACTACAGTATAAATTAATGTTTTTCTCAATTGCTTAAATGTACCCTTTATCCAAATCCTTGAAGTCAAATAGTCAAATACTTGAAAATCAAGGATGAGTTTTCGCTTGTGGCTTTCTACATTTTTCATCCCAACCCTGATCCGACATCTAATGTGAGACAGAATCTAGTAATGTATCCTGTAGTTTTAGGTGAATGTTGTGTGTCTTTATGTTTTTGGCCCTGGGGCAGTCGTTGTTTTTTGCTCCCCTCGGTATTGTCCCAGTGATGTTGTCTAGTAGCTTTGCATAGGTACATTAGAACATAAGCATTGTTGTAAGTTGTTTTATATGAATAAAAAAAAGTCAAATGGTTTCCATATCTAAATCCAAACAATTCCTCAGTCAAGAAGTTTCTTCATGTCCAGTACCTCCCATGTCCTAAATACACACTGGCTGTAAATACTACAGGCTTTGGGTAAATTAGCACTTCTTCCTTGCCCCAGAATTTGTGGTTCTTCAAGACTCTCAAAACCATCTAAATCATAAGATGTTTTGTTGTAAGATTTTTCATCTCCAAATGACTCTAAATCTGGTTTTTCACTTGGTGATTTTTCTTTATGGAAATTGTTGGTAATGACAAAATTTGCGCAAGCAGATGCAAGAGAATAAAATCATTTGTTACAGAAACATGTGTAGATACCAGCTTAAAGAATGCTCTTAAGCGATCTGCGCAAAATGATGTCATATCACACAGTCAAAAATGGGGCTGTCTTTTGACTTCTCATCTTTTTATTGTTGCTAGCCTCTACACTGTGTCCACTGGCAAGAAAATGGCGACATGAAGATGACATGTGGCCCAAACTGTCAAAACATTTTTGGAAACAACAGCCATTGGAATACTCAAAACGTGAAACAAAGGTAAGAATTTGCCTTAGTAAATAACAAGTTTTCACTATAACATTTTAAAGCTTTTATGTCGCTATATAACAATAATGGCAGACATTTAAAGCTTTATTATCGCTATATAAACCGCGCCTGAATTATTGGCAGCAAATAATTTCAGTTGTCAGCCTCGCATGTATTGTTCGGTCATGAGGATTAGCGCAGTTTCCCTTTGAAGTTCTTTGTAGATCAACAAGGTGTAACTTCCCATAGCAAGGAAAACAAACGGATCTGACGACCGTCTCTCATGACTTTAGAAGACAACTGACAAAGCGAGGCTAGGAATGTATTTATAGCGATAGTAAAGCTTTAATCAATTCTGTGATTTCTGTGTAGAGGACGGTCATGAAGATTAGCGCGGTTTCCCTTTGAAGTCATTGAGGTGTAATTTCGCACAGTGAGGAAAACAAAGGGATTTGATGACCGTCTCTCATGGCGTTGAAGGACAACTGATAAGTGAGGCTAGGATTTGTATTTGTGGTGACATAAAAGCTTTAATCATCACCTTGCTAAATCATAAACCATAAGAGACTTTTCTTTGCTACCACCTTCTAATCTCTAAAATTGAGTATTTCTTATTCTGGTCGTGTTGGAGTTTCCTGAACCAGTTTACAATTTAAGGTACTTTTAATCTTTTTCTAACCTTCCGATACTTCCTCTTGTATGATACAGTATATACATCCTTTCACAAAGCTTAAAAACAATGTAATTCCAAAAATAATGATGACATCAAAAAGGCACTCTCTGCAACTATGGCAATGACCTAAAGTTTGCTTTGATCATCTTCATTCAGTCAAAATAATTAGGCAACAACCTTTTACATATTTTATTTCAAACTTCTGCAAAGGGTTTAGCCCACTAGCATTCACCCCTTTATTACTACATTCATCTACAGTTTACAGAACAATAATTGAATGAATGCAAATGACAATCTGTAATGTTTCAACTAAAATTGACTTTGATCTGAATCCACAAGGAATGTACTGTAATCCCATTCTGTTTCGATAGAACAAGAAATTAACACCCTAATACTGTATAAATGAAACTGAAACTGAAATGTAATGACCAATGTCAAAATCAAAATATTCTCAAAAACATTGTCAGTCACAGATCTGCTAATCAGCTGGTTTCAAGTTCAAGTGCTCAAGCAAAAACAAAAACATCAGTGTAACCACAATCCTCGCCAAAACCTCTTGGCGAGGATTGTAGAGTCATATAAATGTCACAGAAAAACAGAAAAATAGAAGATTAAATGGATGCTTGACAAGTCAACTACCTCTTTGAGAACTGCTTTCCAGCATGATACAAAGTATGTCTTGATTCCATAAGGCTGGCTGAGATAATTCTATAAGTGGACACATGATCAACAAACCTGCATAAGTCAGGCAGCTGCGCAAATCCAAAATCCAAGCAAAAGGCTAATTTGCACAATCTAAATGTGCAAGCACAAATAGCATGTGAGCAGTCAGCTGGTTGCAGATGGCTATCAAACAATTGGTGGGTCTAGGGCAGCTGGTTTGCAAAGAGCTTCAAGAATCATCTTTAATTAAAATGCATATTTGCAATTACATGGAAAAGACTACTCCTATACCAATTAGAAACAACCTTGAAACAATATTCTAAATCACGAAGTACCTCTTTGAAACACCTGCATAATAGTCACCAGTCCCATACCAAGAACCAATGCTGTACTGTCTTTGTTGGTCTTCTCTTCTGTCTCTATAATGAAAACAGGGGATGGTACCAGGTGAGTGAAAAAATGCATGCTGTTTGAAAAATACAGCTCCCTGAATATAGATAAGCAATGCTATTGAAAAACGTTGTGCTTTATAGCCAATACAAGTTCAAAGACCTCGTGAGAGTTCAAAGACCTTGTGAGACAGAAAAAAGTTTCCACTTTAAAAAATTCATAGCACCATGGGTACTTCACATATCTGAATGATTCAAATTTCAGTTAAAAGCCAAAAGATTGAAGCATTTTTGTCATTTTTCTCACTGTTTTACCAGCACTAGAAGCATCGGTAAATTTAACTTGATAAAAATTTCTTCATTCCAAAGTGACTGAAAATGGGCCTAAAACATCGATAAAATTGTATGGGCTCTCCTTACACAGAACAACACGCAATAGGTGTTTCACCTCTCTCAAGAGTTATACAACATCAGTTATCAAACATATACTAAAGATTTTCAGTCCCATGGCAATAAATGTACAGATGGATACCTCTCAACCATGAGCAATTGCTTTTTCTTTATGATCTGTGCAAGGAGTCCATTATGATTTGATAAATGTTTTAGCCTATTTTTCAGTCATTTTGCAACCATTAAGTTCTGTTAAGTTGAATTTACCTATAGTTTTAAAGATCTTGAGACAGCGAGAAAAATCACAAAACCACTTTGATATTTGGCTTTTAACTAGAATTTGAATCATTCAAATCCGTGATGTACTCATGATACTATGAATTTTCAAAAGTGGGAACTTTTTTCTGGCTCACCCGGTATGGTGCAGGTCTTGTGCACCAAGAACTCTCTGCATTATGATAAGAATTCTGAGCTATATGAAAGCATGTAAATTCTTTGAGACAAGTATTCTTAGGCAGGAAAACCATGTTAATGTGTGCAAGGCATGTACTCTATGTTCAAATAAAATTTGCCCAGCTAAAACTGGCTATTCCTCCCCACTGACCATGTGGGATTTTCTGCAGATAGCCCCTTTCAAAAATTTGACAAATGATGATCAACATTTCATCGCTTTCAACAACAAGCTGCAAGGCACAAATTTCAATACAGTATGGTTGGTACTGCAATCACCTCGCACAGGAGAATATCCTCTCTCACATGCATGATTTTGCCTACTAAATTATGCTTTAAAATCCAAAAGCACATAAAAATAATAATGTTTTATAATTTTTGCAACCATCTCTAAGGGGACCATTATGGAAATACAGTCAACTCGATCTTTCAATGTTATCCCTGCCACTTTAATTAGGGGTGTTTTTAACTAAGCATGTATCAGATTTGCTATGGAAACATAAAATTTATTTACTCATTTATTCTTCCTTTTTCTTTTTTTTGGACCATTGTAAAGTTTTTCATTTTATGGCAAATTTTACCTATACCTACTACAGTAGATTCTTCAATCTTCCGTAGGCCTCAAAGCTAAAGGTTTCATTAACAAAGCAGATTTACAGTAATGCTATGACAGAGCAGAAACTGTGCAGGCATGCACAAAAACTCGGAACTTTGAGCCCCAGTAGCTCCCTGCAACAGATCCCAAAATTAGACATACTGTACGTGATATTTTCTTCCTAGGGCCTTAAACTCTAGATTTATCATTTCAAAAAGCTTATCTGTTCAGACACTTCCTTAGAGTAACTCAGATTGATAATGACATCATTTTGCGCAGTTTCTGCTCTAGTGTTATCTATTTGCTTTCAGCTTTCACAATAACATCATAAGTACATAAAATCAAACAGCAAACAGTGTTTACCTGTGACCATGAAATCCTGAGCCTTGGCGCGACATTTCTGATAATTTAAAGCAGAAACGTCATGATGCTTGACTCTCTGTCTTCATTTGCAGCTGTCTCTCACGTTATTTGCCACTGTTTTGTCAGCTCCATGTCAGATGACCTTCTCCATGATATTGTATAAATTTTCTTTCTAAAAGTTTACAAGATGTTCAAGATAAAAAAGGAGAGTGAGAGTGTATACTCCTGTGTATTATCAAACTTCTAAGGTCAATCTGACCCTCTCTATAAAATGCATCACAATAAGGTTCATTGAAAAGGACAATAAGCTGTGAGAATGTTGACTCTATTTACTATAAGTTGTAATCAAAAGTTCCACCAAACTAACTTGTTCACACAAAACACCCAATGTTAAACTGTTTATACATGTATATATGTTGTGAGATTATTCTGGTAACTTTCATTTCAAGACTTTATGCCTATGGAGTCACTGTACAGATCTGTAACAGGCCTTTCTTAGCCTATGATATGAACAAACAGTAGTCCTGGGAGGGCTGGTCTGGGCTAGAAAAATGCTCAACCATGCAATTGACAGTTGGAGGTATATTTGGAAATCTGACAACAAAGGGAGGCACTTGTTTAACCTTGTTGAAAATACTCTTTGCTACCGTAAATCTTTAATTCTAATCTTTGAAGAATTGCAATTTTAAAAATTTCACTTTTATACTCTAACTCATATTTAATAATCAAAATATCAATCAATCATATTACAGAGCCTGAATAGACAAAAAGGATAGGTTACTAAACTTCTGTGCAGCTTCATCATGGTGAATTTCAGTGTCAATTTTTGAAAGATCTTTGGTGTAGAGAAAAATTCTTTTTTGGCACACAGTTGGTTGAAGAAAGAGGCCTTGCCCCTGTCAAATTAGAAATGTTAATGGAGAACTTTTCCAAGTTTATGACAGCTCTTCCAAATTGAAAATTTATATCAGTCTAATGATTTTGTAGAAAGCGCAAAGAATGGCCTGCTGGAAAATACTATGATTGTTCTTTCATTAACATTCCCAATGCATGAGTTCTGCTGGAAAATATTACGATTCTTTTCATTAACATTCCCAATGCATGAGTTCTTTCCTTTCAACCATTTCCCTGAGCAGAATAATGGTGGCTGATAAAGTAAACAATTCCAATATTATTGGCCCTTCACATTACCTTACCTTGTATTATAACCTAATGATGCACATGAACTCATGACCCCAAGATAGCTTCTTTTCTTCTTTCGTTTAAGTTTGCTTCTGTTCCATTTACCAGCCAAGAGACATTACACAATATAATATGGTTACAAGAGTCAAACCACTTGCAGACCAGAGACAGGAAAGTTAGTATCTTGAGCGTGGAAGTTGAGATGGTCTAAGTAAGATTGTGCAGAAAATTTGCGGTTGAGAACAATACGCTAAAACAATAGATCCTTTGTTTTCTGAATTGAGTACATTTCCATCACAAGCGCAAGCTGTTGCACATGTAGTACAAACTTTCCAATCTATGGTCTAGACTCTGCAGGAAAACATGTATATGTATCTTACACCGGAGATCTCCAGTGTAAAGCAACATTGAAAAAAATGGTAGAACAATAGGCTTATTGCTTTTGGAAATAACTGGATGGCATAAACCTCCGGTGTGGAAACAACAAGTTTCCATATCCAGGTCACTCACTTTCACAACTTCATTCAGGATTTTTGTCCGTAATATTATTGATAAAACACTGATGTTCCATTATAAGTACATAAAACCTTTTTATTCATTGACCATTTGAGACTATTTTGAATAATATAACCTTTGATAAAATACCCATACACTTCTGTAATAGCTAAACCAAACAGTTGAACCAGTTTTAGGCCGAGAGTCTAGCTAGAATCTTGTATGCGAAAACCAAACTTCCTTTCACGAATTTTAGGCCTGTGATTTTAAAAGCTATGCTGATGTTTTACTCATACACATAGAACCCTTTTATTCATTGATCATTTGAGGTTATTACTGATGATATAACCTTTGATATACTCACCAGTCAATGGCCAAAAAATAATAGTTTCAATTTGCACACAGCTTCGCTTCATTTTGTGAACGCCATGTTTGCAATTGTCATTGTGACGCAATGGCTTCTGGGATGTTTGCAGCTGCACTGCGCCAAGGCAGCGGCACAAAAACGGAGACCTTTCCACTTTTTCAAACCGTTACAGAATGATGATAGGTATCATTTTCACAATTTTCAGACATTTCATGGAAATTTGGGAATTTTTTAAGAGATTTTGCGGAATTTTGGGTCCTGTTCTGGAGAACATTTTGAAGATTTATAGGAATTACAGGAGATTTTTCATAACTTCTGGAATTATGGCTCAGATTTTCATTCGATTTTCGAAATCATGACCCTATTAATCTTTCGGAGATACCCTCAGCAGGGCCGTAGGAAGCAGCTGCTGATTGGGGGGGGCAATTGTTCTCAAAACAATAGAGAACAATACATCTAATTAATGCTTGTGACGTAGCACCATTGTTCTCAAAATTATTGGGGGGGCTTGAGCCCTACCTGCCCCCCCGCTTCCTACGGGCCTGACCCTCAGCATGTGCCAAGCGGCAAGGGCAGCAATGTCGAGGCTGCATGCAGATGGCTACAATACACCAGTAGTTGTGTACCAGGCTCTTTTCTTTTTTGAGCGAGTCTGGAGAGTCTGATACCCAAAGTGCTTTTTGCCATGATGAATGAGAACTAACATTTTCGAGCTGAATTACATGTGTTCTTCGTGTTTCAAGCCCTTCAAGCAAAACGAAGAAAACTGCCGCAGTGCACACAGTAAAAACATTCATACAAGAACCAACGGTGTCTGTGCTCAGCTGAGCGATGATTTTGGGCACTTAAAGGGGCAGGGTCACGTAATGTAAACAAACTTTTTTCGAAACGATGATTTTTCATGATTTTTGATAGTCCATATCATAGAGATTTTCCACTACTTTTCTCAAAATATAGGTGTTATTTTGAAGATGGACTCTTGAATTTTCTAGAGAAATAAACCAAACACCCATACGTTGTAGGATTGCAGAGATCTTGGTGGATTTTTACAAGTAACTTTGTTGTGGATTCACCCCATCCACCAAAATCTGAGCGGAACACAATGGCCACGTGTGGGTAATAATATAGATCATAGAGATAACAGGTTTGTTTACGGTTACGTGACCCTGCGCCTTTAATTTAAAAAACTGTGCGATTACGAGGCCCTCAGTGAAAACGATTTGTTAAGTTTTCGATGATCTGAGAGTTTGATTTCTTGCAAAGTACTTCTTATAGAAAATGCAAGTACCACAAGGTCTGTATGTGTTAACAGGGTACCAGCTCCTACCGCTCCACCTCCTCCCCTGCACCTCATCCTTAAAAATATGAGAACTCAAGAGACCGTAACGATGAAGAGAACAAATGATTTCGTGATTCATGAATATATGATCCAATGCAAGCTATTTAAATACTACTTATCACAAGACAGACCAATGTTTTACACTCAGCGCAGATTCGTATTCAAAACTACTTGCTACTTCGATACATACGTGTATATACGATATACGTGTACGATACGAGAAACAGTATTTTATTTTTTGTACAAAGGGCGGGAATATCCCATTGTAGAGATATAAAGGAGGCATTGCCGTAAATAAAAGTTATACTTTTCAGAGGTCCCAGTCTAAACTTATGACTTGAAGTCTCTTGTTTCTCTGTGCTCCTTTTACTTGATAGTGCTTCGATTAACAGAGACTCTGGACTTGCTCCAAGTCTCGCTCTTGATCAGCAAACAAACGGGAAGGGGGACATGATGACGAAAGAGGAGGGGGCTGGGGAAGGAGAGCGAGTCTTCCCCCTTCCCGTCCCTTTTCTCCTTCCTCTTCCATCCGGTTTGTTTATTGATCAAGAGCGGGACTCGAAGCAAGTCCACGGACACTCATAATATTACTCTGAAAAACTTGACCCTATTTAGGCCCAAACTCTGCGGTTCCTGGAAAATCAATCAGATTGCAAGATTTGGCAAAGAACAATGCTGTCGAATTTTCAATTCGAATGATGCAGTTACTAGATTTTGAACGAAATTGCTGCGACAGCTAGTCGAAGATTTCTCTGGTTTGTCTGTTGAGCAAGGTTTACCGCAGGGATACAAGGGACTCATCGTCATAAGTCTAATCCTGGTTCAGTCAAAGGCATAATTTTCAAATACGTCTTGCCACAATCATAACTATGCAAGTTTACTATGGGTATAATTGCTCTGTATTTTTGCAGTTTTACCGTTGGTCTAGCCAACATTCCTGCTACTCTGAAAATGCAGGCAGCGCAGCCTGCCCGAAATTTAGCCAAGAACCGCCACCCCCTCCCGGTAGACTGGTGCTATGAATCGAAAATGCACCTATTTTCTCTGCACACTTCTGTCTTCACAAAACATGTCAATCGCAAAGGTAGCAGGTAGCCGGTTGTGGTTTCGCATGAAGAGGACAGTATAGCAGTATCAGCAAATAATTATGCATGTCTACTGTTTACAATAGATGAAACTTTACTGATCGAACCAAAGGCCCCATTAAAGAGGTTCACTCTCATATCCATCGCCAAACGGTAAAATAAGATACCAAGTCTTGGTCTACAAATTTAAGTTCGGCTTTCATTGACAGATTATAGGAAAAAATTTCAAATAAGTCCATTACCTTTAAAACCTTTAAAACAGTCAAGAGAACGCTGGCCTTTTTGGTTTTCCCGGTAAAGAGATGTGCTGGCGACTTGTTAACAAACGACGTATTACTGTATTAAACCCAACCCCTAACCTAATCGGTCCACTAAATTCAACATTTACTGAAGCAGGTAACCAGTGATTACGTGCTAATACAGGCAACTTACGGCACTGGAATTTGTGGAAACTTCCTCCAAAAGTTCTGCCAGTAAATTTTGTCAAGTGAAATGTGACTAGCAAAGATGATAAACGTCTTCACTTTGCACAAAAAGAACACTTTCAGAGTTCATGTGGCCTGATAACCAACGGCTGGTTATCAGGCTAAGTCCATGCGCAGCCTTTAAGTCGTAGCGGTTGGTTAGCATGGAATAACTGTTGCTAATAATAGAGCTTGTGTTTTCTACTGTGCGCCTGGTTATTTTCATACCTCCGTTGTTTTGCAATTGGAACACAGGGGACTAAGGCACAAAAAGAACAAGCACACAGGGTTCATGGAAAGACAATTTTCATTTTCAACAGCACTTAGTGGCTTAGTATTAGCAATCAGTGCTCCCAACTTACGCCGTTATTTCGTGATACATATCTTCCACGTCAATTTCTCTGGAAAAGTTAGACCGATGTAATTTTTTCGGTAAAAATCAAAAGTTGTAAACAAGACCTCCTTCCTATAGGAATGTAACCTGCATATTAATCCCAAAATTGGTTGCAACTGTTTCACAACTGGAGAAAAAGTTTAAATTTCATCCCAAATACACGCATCAAGAAACTGCTTATAAGAAACTCAGCTCTCAGATCGCCAAAAAATTAAGAAACTCCAGTACTGGGAAAATATAACTTAAGAATCTACTAATTTTGATAAAGAAAATCCTTAACATATTTTCATTTTATTTTGACCTTTTTGCATAGCATTACTCGGAAGGTACATGAGTAATGTCTAAACACTGGAAGGCATAAAAAACCTTGTTTTGAAATGTTCAGGAGGGGACAGCAAGTGAATAGGATCGTGGTTATGGAAGCTTTAAGAAACTCGCAAGAAACTTTAAGTACTCAAAATCTAATATTTTAGAGAAACTTTCAGTACTGGTCCTGGGGGGGGGGGGTAACTACCATATATCGTGGTACGGGATGTGCTATTTCTGGGGTGCCTTTTTTCGAGCAGACATTAAATTTTGGGGTATCATTTTTGGTAAAATCACAAGTAGTCATAAATTTTGGGGTGTCATTTTTGAGAAATAACTCTTTGGGGTATTGATATTTATCAAATTTCACTTACTTGGGTAAAATTTTGGCTAGCTATCAAAATTTTACGGTATACATTTTAAAGGGCCAGTAAATTTTGGGGTATCGTTTTCACGAAAATTTAAAAATTTTAGGGTGTGATTTTAGACGTCAAATGACACCCCCTTCACCCGCCTATTGAGGTTAACCCCCCCCCCCCCCGGGATACTGGTCCAAATTCTTAGCTTCTTATAACAGAAATATGCGTAACCCAGGTTTACCCTGAGCCAAATCAAATAAAAACAAACATGCAATCTACATAATATCTACGTAATCGATACCATAAGGTTTCAAATCGTTAAATCGGTGCAAAAAAGTTGGCGTAAAATATTTACGACCCATTTCTTCCAACTGAATCATAAATTTTGGCTATCTTTCGAAATCACAGCGTATTCCATATTGCAATTCTTTTATGATGAAACGTCACCAAAGATCTAAGACAGACTTATTCCTTTGCGTCCCTTGTTTCCCTGCGTTCTTTGATTTCTCGTAATATTACTCTAGCCTCACGACATAGTCCCAGATATCGCAAAATAGCAACAACGACAACAACAACAATAACAACAACAACAACATTTCCTTTTTTGCTCAATCTGGGCCTTATGGACTTTGATATAAATTTTTGAGACGGAGATGCACACGTTTACGTGTGCCCCTTGGAACGAGTCTCGGAAGCGAGGCAAGTGACCCTCGACAGTTGGAAATTCTCAAAGCTGCGGTGAAGCTCATGGAAGCCAATTGGCCTTAAAACTAAGGAACTCCTGATTCACAGTGAAAGGTTTGTTGATTCTTGGATTGAGGAAACATTCATATGGATACTTGCGGCTTTTGTTCATGGCTAATATCACTGTAAACTTGAATGCTGAGCTGTTTTAACATTGGAGGTTCGAGGCGGCAACTTTGGCCTATCCACCATTGCCTGGTTTTCGTACAGTGTTGCTATGGTTTCCATATCTAGTTATGAAATCGACAGTGGAAAACTTCATCCCAAATTTTAGTATCAAAGTCCGTAAGTCGTAGTTTGAGCGTCCATCAGTCTATCAATAGCGATAACTACGAATATGCAATCAGTCTAATATTACTCTTAAAAAATGGGTCCTGGATTTTAGTTCTCAACCAATCAGGCGGTGTTATTACAAAGTTATTGTTGTTGCATACCAAAAGCGCCTGATGCGGCCTGGACCACTCGCAGCTGCGATGGGTCTATTTTGCTTCTATAGAGGAAGATTACTACTTAAAAGGTATATATTCTGCGATTAGTAGGTCAAGAAAACGTCTGTCTTTGTACTTATAGTTTGCATCTCAATGTTCAAGCTTTTTAAACCAAACTTTGAAGCGATTTTGTTGAGTGTACAAAAGCCCACGCTAGTTTTTAAAATATTGAAAAAGTGGGCCCACTTTTTCCGAGTAATATTATAAGTACCTTTTGACCAAGTGATACCAACAAATCAAAGAAGGCAGAGAAACAATGGACGAAAAGACATAAGTCTTCTTCTAAATCGTAAACCATGACAGCGCAGAACTTTGGCTTGATACCATATTGTAGACTGATGCCTTTTCGTCCCTTGTTTCCCTGCGTTCCTTGGTCAAGAGGAGTGATATCAGCAAATCAAAGAACGCAGGGAAACAAGGGACGAAAAGGCATAAGTCTAACCATATTGTTGACATTAATAGATAAAGCATTTCTCGAAAATTATTCTGTGATTCCTAAAAAAGTTTAGAAATCATGATGGCTTTGATTTCTTTAAATTCTTCTTGAATTTCTCAAAAAAGAAGAAAAACTCTCTACCTCCGACAAAATTGAAGATTTCAGGAAATTCCAGATCGGTAGCATTACAGGGAAATAGGTCAAGTTTCTATGGAGCCATTCAGTTCAATGAAATAGGTCATGAAACTTCACACCATCTTTCTTCAGAGATTTGGAGCCTTTCCTGAAGCTAAATAAATATCGTGTCTAATTTTCAAAATTGTAAAGAATACATACACCAATGTAAAATTAAATCTAGTTAATCATAAAATGAAGAGATTTTTTCCATTCCCCAACACTTCTAAGTGGAAACGAATACAGTATACCTGATACAGGCAAAATGAATACTTTTGAAAGAATTCACCTGAGGGCTTGAAGTAAACATGCAGAGATCTAGAGATCTGATGTAAGAATAGAAAAACTGCAGGTCATGCAACATTTACGTTAGTGTTATGTTGATCTATCGATGAAACAAACTAGATTATAGACTACCATCGCCCTGAACTGCCACTTAAGCGCATTCTGCGAGTTTTAGGCCTGTTGCTGAATTTACAGAAATAGTAAAGACCAAGACTTATAGATCGAAATAAAGTGCGAAAATTGATTGCTGATACATTATTCTTGCCACGAGCGGATCCAGGCAAAAATTCTGGCTGGGGCTAGGAACGTTTCTTGGTGGCCACGCAGAATTATTGGCAAAATATTGTAAAAAAAAAACCAAGGGAAGATCCAGCCTTTGAAAGTTAATGGTGGAGCTTGCTTTCGGCTCTTCAAGAGAGCATTGAAATAATCTATGATTTGTTGATGAACTGATGAAGGCTCGTTAAATGCTACACAACGAGTTTTCTGTTTGGCAAATACAACCAAATGATGTCACAGATCATTTTTTGAAACAAAGAGACAGTGGTTTATAGATTTTGACAAAATCTATGAAAATCTGACAGGGGTACGAACCCCTTTTGCACCGGTCTGGATCCGAATCTGCTTGCCTTGCATTCTTATCAGCTTCTTTTCCTTCATTTCTTCTAATGCTGAGAAGAATTTTTCCAATGTTCTTGAGATGTTACCTTAAGTGTTCTTCCATGTTTCCTTACAGTTTACCCAGCTTTATTTTTGCTGCGGTTCATTACATTATAACATGCTTGCAAAGGTCAAGTAACTGATCTCCAGCATTTTGCAGCCACTTTCAATGAAATCCTTACATATGAGAGGTGAAAACGAGAGAGGAACGAAAACTTTAATTCTCGATCCAATCAAAGCGCAGTGAATGTTAAATTATACAGGGGAAGTGACTCTAACAGACAATTTTTCCAACAGTATAGTACATTTTTTTCGAAATTGCTGATTGCCGTAAAATGCGGGGTCACGTTTCATAGAGATCTGATTCATTTACGCCGATTTTAACGTTGCTCCTTTGAGTTGGGGTTGTACTTTAAAAATTGGGAAGATTAAGTTGACAAAGTGATATAGTAGACCCTATGAACTGAAAAATCCTCTGATGGCAAACAGCTATTTTTAAGTCTCTAATATATCGCACATAATAGGTGTTTATCTGAAAAGTGGCGGTTCAGGGCGATGGTACACTACATGGATAGTGCTAAAGCGCGTCACTGTCAACGTCATTGCCGTAACGTTGACAATTTGGTCGTGATTTTAGGCCTATTTTGAAGGATACACCAGGTGAGTCAAAAAAAGTCCGGCGTTTGAAAGGCTACTGCTCCCTGAGTATATAAGCAATGATATTTTGCAATATCTTATTGGATTTCTAACATGTTCAATTATTGTTAGAATTTTTCCCGGCTAAAATCGGTCGCTCCGTTCAGATTCTGTAAGCGATTTTCTAAAACAAGTCCCTTTGAGAAACCTTACAAAAGTGCAAAAATTGACTCACAGCGATGACTTTCAGCACGCTTTAGCATGTGCTTTCCTCTTTGCGGGTTGAAAAGTCTTTCTCCTTGTGAGAACAACTTATTCAGGGGGATTCCATTCTCCCATGAGGACAAAGTACATGAACACGGGGCCTTCTGCAGAAAATCGCATATTTCGACGAGAAGGAATGGCCGATTAAAGTCGGTTGAATTATTGAACCTAACTGAACATATCGGTAATAAGACAAGAGAGTTTTAAATATCACTGCTTTGATATTCAGGGAGCAGGATTTTTTCAAGCGCTGAGCGTTTTCATTGACTCACCCGGTATTTTGAAGGGCTTTGTTGAGAAAATCTCTCGCAGTTTCAGAACTGAATAGCCCATTTCAATCAGACAAACTTTAAAATCTATTTGAACATGTCCACTATCGAATAAATTACTTGCCAATATTACTGCCTTTATGTCCAAGGAAAAGTGGCCTTTCAAACAAGGATTACTTTTTCTTTTGTTACTCACTTAGTATTCGGGAAAGGAGAATCAATGGCTTAAAGCCTGTGTCCCATACTTATGATAATATCAATAAAACCGAGCAAATTAACACGTGACATCATTTTTACATACCGTCTTATTTGAAAGATTCACTATCTCCATTTTCACCAATTCTGCTATAACCCTTCTCCACTTCTCGTAACTCTTTCAATCTTCTGAACAATACCACACCGGCAACTGCACAAACAATGAAGCCAATTGTTATGATAACAATAGCTGCGATTGCATTATCTGACAGGCCTCTTTTGTTTGTCGCTTTTTGCCCGTAGCTCATCACAGGATCTTTCTCGATTGTGTTGCTGTCCATTGACCGCTGCTCAGGTGTATCGACAGAATCCTCCTTCACAGAGGGTTTCTTCGTGTCTGCCTTCGGATGAACAGTCTGGCCTGTGATGGTGTCACCAGAAACAATAAAATCTAGAATGACTGGCTTATCTTTTATGGTAACCTGAACAGTTATCTCCTTACCAGCAGCACGGCACGTGACATCGTAAGTTCCAGGAAGCAGAAGCCGAAAGTAGTCACCGAATTTCGTTGATCTGATCACGTGCTTGTGTCCACTTACCAAAATTTGTGCATTTGGGATGACAGTCCCGTTTGAATACCTGAACAAGGAAGAAAAACATTTTGGAATCTGCTAAATGATAGCTTACTGGCCAAATAATGAGAAAATAACTGAATATAACTAAGAAGGTCTAAAATCAAAATTAATGTGCAAGAATTAGACTGACGACGTGATTCCTTGTATTCGTTCAACATTTATAACCTGATGTTTTAATTTTACTCATACAAAGGACTCACGACTAAGCGGATTCTAAACAGGGACTAAAATCTTACGAAAAATCAGAAGAAACTTAGAACATCTTCCATCCTACGAACGTCGAAAGAAAATTCGAACGTCCCTTCGAACGTGACTTCGAGCGTGGCTTCGCTTCGAGACGTCGAACTTTGAACTAAAACCAATCAAACGCTACAAATAGGCACGTGGGTTGACCATATTAAGAAAGATGCGATCTGATTGGTCGCGCCGTGAATGCGGCGGACTTGGCCTAATTAGTCCCTGTATTGAAGCGTAAGGACATAAGTCCCTCAACTGAAGCGATAACAACAACAACAACGAGCGTAAGTTAGAGGGATTTATGTAATGTAGTCTATGCAAGAATAATGTTTTGAATCCATTTGGGAAAGGTTTATGTTCGGCTGCACAGAAAAGATCCGGTCCTTGACCATCGGGTGGCTAAACGCCACACCCTAACTTTCTTCTGACTCACTCGCGACAAAAAGTACTTGAATCTTGTAGCTATTAGAAAACTCAGTTTTGATTATCATAGCACAAGGACATTTCTTCCAATGATACTTAGAACGGGGAGAGGGGGACTTTCTTTGGAGTCGCCGAGTAGAATCCACAGCTACTTCACACAAGCCATACAAATACGGCACATATTTTTCGGACACCCTGCGCATGAAAATTGATAACTCATTGCAATCGGCAAACAGTGATACTGCTAGCCACCTGATACTCTTTCATGGAGAACAAGGACAGACTTTGTAAGACTACAGCATCAGTTGCTTTTGTTGACACCTAAATTCAAAGCAATTAGCGTGCAGATAAAGTAAATTCTCTCAACCAATAATTCAAAGCAAACAAAGCCACTCTGAAACCCCAATTAACTGGCTTCTTTGTTTTGTATTCATGAATGGTTTTTAAGAGCAAACATGAGCATATATCAAAAGAACTGGGATATATCTCAACATCTACCGCGGGCAATTTATTTCTGTTGTTCAGAAGCTGAGCAGTAAGTGTTTTAAAGGGAGAACAAAGACCAGCAGCCTTTGCGATCGTTTGTATTTGTTTCTGTGAATTTCGTACAGCCAGTTATTCGGGAAGCTGTGGAGAGCGACTCGATGACTTTGTGCAAAGCATGCTGGTCTTTGTACTCCCTTTAATTACACCCAAAACGTACGAGAATTGAATCGCCTCCAAATCGGCTTATATACCAAAAACATAAAATGCCCGCGGTAAATGATTAAAATGTCCCTCTTCTTTTGATATACATATGCTCATATTTGCTCTTAGAATCATTTCTGGAATGCACCACAAGCTTACGTACCTAGATTTCAGAGAAACTTTTGCGGCTTTGTTTGTTTTGAATTACTGGTTGAGAGAATTTTCTTTGTCTGCAATCACGAATTGCTTTGAAAGTAGGTGTCAATAAAGGCAACTGATGCCATTGTCTCACAAAATCTGCCCTTGTTTTTATGAAAAGTTTTGAGGAGAAGCTTACTTGACCATGCCCTTGATTCCCATGTGAATCATGGACAAATATTTTATAAGCGCTCGTTGATGATCTTCCCACAGCTTTGGCAATTTCCTTGCTGAAGGGAATTTGCAACATGCCATTTCTACTGTGATTTCAAAGCAATTTGTATAGACGTAATTGTAATCTTGCATTCCACCATGAACACTGTACCATTTTGCTCCATTTGTTATTCCTATGAAAGAAATGCAATTCTCATCACGACGCTATTCTATAATTCTAGGTAGAAGGGATAGTCCTAATAATAAGGGGTGCAGGAGTGGCACCAGGATAGGGCCAGGGGGCTACAGCCTCAACGCTGAAAGCACACAGCCCATCTGTGGAGAAAATTTTGGTAACATAGGGCGATATTTGGGAAATGACATATGAAGAAAGCATATTCTAGTTATCCTAACCCCTGTCGGACGTTCCAGCCACTCTGTCGGAAGGTTTCTGGTCCCACTTGTCAGCGTGGGAACTAATCTGGAACTTAATAATCGGTGTGGTCTGAATAGACCATCTGCTAATAAGGAAAAAGGGATTGAGGTGAGCGCCGCCAATCCCGACAGCCTTAGGAACAACCAGTAATCCGAAGAATCCTCTCCACTTCAGTATTCACAGTAAGCCTTACTGTGCGGCCTAGTTGCTGCGCAAACTTACAGTAAATGTTTTGCTATTTATTCACTCCTTTAAGAGTCATTTGATACTGTTCTAGTATGATAAGTGTTTTCCCTGGATCTTCCAGCCGTTTTCTTATCCTTTCACTCATTTTGGAGCGTAGGGAATAGAGAATCTTCCATAGAATAATGATTCGGGAGAGCCCTATAAAACGTAGATAAACCTCTTGGTAGGCAAAGGAAGGAAGAATAGGCTTATCTGATAAAGTTCCGCGAGTTCCACGTGTTGGATTTTGGCCCTATACCGCGAGGACAAAGTGCGGAACTTGATTTTGCGGAAAAATGCCGCAAGTTCCGCGGATTCCGTGTTATGGAAATGGCCTTTGCAGAAATGCTCTCGAGTATCTTCCACTAAAGTGGAAAGTGCAGCTCCATGAAAACAAGCCTTTAGATGTGTTGGACATTAGATGCTGAACTGTGTGAATAATTTCTGGATAACGCGAAAAAGCAGACTTACCTCCAGGGAACTTTTCTTCAAGTGAATCACGGCAATTAGGTTTTCCCTTCCACATAGTAGCATGGTTGGTGGAATACTCCAAAGCCAAATGCCTGAAAATATCATCATCAGGACTCTTGCTGTATCTATCAACCAGATCGGCGTTATCATCATAAGGGTAGTTAGCAACCAGAGAGCCACCATGAAGGTTTGCAGACAAGGTAAACGGGATGTCGTCTAGCCACTGCATGATATCTTTAGTTTCTTTCTGTGGTTCATGCACCTTCTGCTTGAATTGATCGGGAAAGTCACTGCAGAGGATGAATAATGATATGTCAAATATTTCACAAGAAATCAATGTAGTTAGAATGGAGATAAGCAGGCACAATAGAGATACATAATGGTCAACGCCAAAACTACCGGTTGAGTCAAAAACAACTTTACACGTTAGGAGGGCTTTTGAATAAAAAGTATGTTGTTGATCGTCAAAATTAGAATGTTAACCTTGCAGTCAAAGATAACATTCACACGATGCCGGTACACTCTGACAACTGTGAAAAATGTGACGGATAGGGTCTTCTGTTCACACGAAAACGGCAAATTTTTTGCCGGCACATTTTGAAAACGGTCGATTTTGAAAATTGAAATCTTACCAAAACATTGGAAACGGCATTGTGTAAACACTTAAAAATGATGAAAAATGGACCAATCAAAGTCTTGCAAAGAGTTTCTTACTGCCAAATTTCCCACCGCTTCCAAATTGTTCTGGCATCGTGTGAACGCTGGCTCAAATTCAGCTACCGTCACATTTTTCACCGTTTTCAAAATGTGCCGGCATCGTGTGAACGCAGTCTTAGATGAGAAAATTTTGTCTGGTAAATTCACATATCTTACAGACCGAACATTTAGAAAAATGCCTGTAAGGGGTTTGAATGGGAATCGAGAATTCCACGTTCCATCCTGGTCCATGATTTGCGTCACTTTGAAAATCAAATTTATTACCATTGTCAGTTTCAGAAATAGAATTTGTGAACCACAAAAGAATGTGGAATTCTCGTTCCCAAATATGCCCCTCACCAGCATTTTCCTATTTTCTTGGTCTAAATGATCAATGATTTTACAATACATAATTAAGTTCGCTAAACCATGGGCAATTCGGACACTATTGTTGTGCTTTCTAAACTAACGAAGAAACAATAATTATTCAATACTCACCCCTGGCAAGCAACGTTTGTATTCCGGTCAAACATCGTGGTTTGATTTAGGCCCTCCTCCTTCAAATTCTGAATCCCAACTGCAACAACATTTCGCCTCCCTAGCTTACCCTAACGAACTGCCCTCGCAGCAACGAGCCCTTGAGAGAAATTTCTCTCAAGGGCTCGTTGCTGCGAGGGCAGTTCGTTAGGGTAAGCTAGGGAGGCGAAATGTTGTTGCAGTTGGGATTCAGAATTTTCAGAATTTGAAGGAGGAGGGCCTAAATCAAACCACGATGTTTGACCGGAATACAAACGTTGCTTGCCAGGGGTGAGTATTGAATAATCATTGTTTCTTCCTTAGTTTAGAAAGCACAACAATAGTGTCCGAATTGCCCATGGCCAAACACGTGAACTCTCTTTGACTCACCCGGTAGATTCGGTTGGGTCCAGCGATCTCAATTTAGCTTTAATCAATGGCTAATCCATTTCAAAATGTTCCTCGATAGTTAAGTGAGAACCACATGCTATGTAGACTTGCTCCAAGTCTCGCTCTTGATCAACAAACAAACGGAAGGGAAGAAGAAGAAGAAAAGGGAAGGGAAAGGAAAGGGGAAGGAGAGCGAGACTTGTGGACAACGTAAGGTACAGATACCGTAAGGTTCATGGGTCAAAGAATATGGGCAAAATTACCTATAGAAGTGAAAACTTCAGTCTCTTTGAATGTTTTTAAAAAACATCTTACAGTCGAGGCAAGAGTAGTGTGATCGATTGAAATAGATTATGCGAATATTAATCGTAAAATAATTCAATATTGATTTTCATGAATCAAATAATAATAATGTTTTCATTCAACTGACAGCCCCTACACTGTGTTAAGTTGGACAATAGTTCAGCGGATGTGTGTGCTTGAGGAAGACAAAACAAGGCATCCAATGTATTTAGCAGTACGAGGGCCCTTACACCACATGTCATATCATTATTCGAATTATTATTCGAATAATAATCCATTGATGATTTGGACAAATGAAATATTTTAGGATTATGCTGGTCACACTACTCTTGCTTTGACTATAAGACAACAAAATGCAAACATTGCAACTGTAGGATTTGCAAAACTTTTATTTATGGTTTAGGTTTTTTGTAATTACTATGTATTTCTTTTGTGTAAACCTTTTGTAAATAGTTGGCCTTAATTAGCTTTTATCTTTAGCTATTTCGAACAGCCAACTTTAAATCAAAGTAGTACTAATAATAATTTGTTGATACTGGTGATTAGAGAGCGGAAATATTTGAGAGCAGATCGCACAGTGTCGCAGAGTGTCGCAGCATTTTAGTGCAGCAGTTTCCCTTCGTCGTAAAGTGTTCCAGAATTCTGCAACAATCTGCGACACTTTGCGAGTAAATGGAAACCAGACTTTATAAAGCGTTTTCCTTGGCCTGTTTTCCAGACCCCAATTGGGAAAAGAAAAGGCTGAAGGTCTTCATTTAGGAGGCTCTGGGACACAGGACACTTCTTTTCTATTTCAAGAATTCAAGAATAGTTTGAGGAAATATCAAAGCCATTGCAACTACTTGAGAAAACATGGAACGATTTTCCAGAAAACCATAGTTTATGGCTGTGTCTACAATGTGGTATCAAGAACTATTCTTTCACTGTTCTGGTTCATACTATGGAAATTTGATAACGTCAGACCCGCAGACGAGTTGAAATATAAAACACGGTGTAATTTTGAAAATATCTAAGACTTCAGCAAGGTCGAACAAAATTAAAGTGCTAAGCCATTGAATCAAACGAAGAATGTAAAAGCCACTTATATTACATCTGTGCCAGAGCCACAGGGGAATGGGGGGGGGGGTAAGTCCCCCACTTTTATCCGAGGTCAGACAATCTTCCAATTCGTCTAAAACCGTCGAAAAAGTCCAAGGAGTTACAGAAAAATCGACAAAAATTGTGTTGCTGAAGGTTAAAAAGGCGTTTCCTTTAGTATCAAAACGGTTTGGTCCTGGAAATTTTTCCTGAGGGCTACGCACCCAGATCATTAACTAAATTTGTCCCTTCCACTGTTCTGTGGCTGGTACCGCCACTGATCTTTACAAGCTTTTCAAAGCTGTACCTGTGAAAGATACGATGGCCGTTTACACTAGCTGACATCTGAAACCTTATCTGAGTCATAAATCCAATCTGCTCAATGTTATGATACGCTGACTTTCTATGTGGTTAAACTGCCGAAAAACAAATCCTTGTAGCAATTCACTTTTAATGGCTTCTTCAACTTTCGGATAACCAACAAGAAAGGATAGTTTTGGTTCTTTTTCATCAATGTTTCTACTTCACGAATCATGGTATGAGAGAGTTTCACAACAAACGGTCCCATACAATTGATCTCTCAGCTACTTGGAGATAAAGCTGAAAGCACGGGCTGCAGGAAACGCTAAATTTCGAAAAGATTTACGTATTATACATAGAGATTTTCCTATCCTAATTAATCATTTCGTTCATGATACAAGGCGCTACTCTAATCCCCGCGCGTGGCGGCAGACTGACATGACTTCAAGGGCCCTGGAGAAGTTTTGCCACTCAAGAGTCAACTTTCACAAAAGTTTGGCATATGTCTCAAAACAAGGGATGCTAGTCACATGCTGTAGACGGCCGTGGCTGTATGGAGAGGCAGAAATGACATAGGCACAGGTACCCTGGGTACCAGAGCCTCAAAAAAAATAATAATAAAAGAAGCTTCGCGCAGCTTCCCATTTGGCACTTTTTGTGGGATGGGACGCTCTGTTTCAATACGTAGCAGCAGCAGCGGCAGCAAACACATAACAAGTAAATAAGCCACGGGGGGGGGGGGGTTCTTCCATAGTAAAGGTACCTGGGGATGTGCCGCCCGCGAGGGTATACTTTTTCGGCCTTCTAGTCTAGCCAAGGGTGTACTTTTTGGCAATTTTAATCGAGTTAAGTCTAGGCAAGGGTATGCTTTTTGGGAATTTTGGTCAAAGAGATGTTAAAATTCGGTAATTTTGGTAAAAAACCCAACTTTTTTGGAATTTTGGTCAAAGAGATGTTAAAGTTCGGTAATTTTGGTAAAAAACCCAACTTTTTTGGAATTTTGGTCGAGAAAATGCGAAAATTTGGCAAGTTTTGCCTAGAAAATGCCAATTCAGAGCACTTCTGAAGGAAAAATTAGTCTAGCCAAGGGTGTCATTTTCACAAAAATTGGTCTAGCCAACGGTTACATTTTGAAACTGTGGGCGGCACCCCCTAACCGAAATTTAGCCGAGAACCCCCCGCCCCCCCGTGAAATAAGCAGTATCTTGGAAACTGGGATATCAAGAAGTTTACAATATTGCGGCATTTCTGCAACTGTTTAAACCTAGAGTGTGGCATCTATTCATAACAACAATATTACGATAGGATTAATGAGATTTTGAAAACAACTGAAGTCGGCTTGCCTATTTGCAATCATGTTGAACTGCGGCAAGTTTTAAATTTTATCAACTGAGATTGGATCAAAAGTAGTTGGCAATAACAATGGAACAGAGAATAAGGGTCTATTGTTCTACGGAGACCGATTGTTCGGCTTAGCAAAGTAACTCACCAAGGCGTTTATGAGTCTAAAGCCTGGTCTCCATAAGATCGTTACAGTCGGCGACGCGTCGCCGAGGCAGGCTCAGGTACACATCGGGGACAGTTGCGTTAAATGGAAACATTTTCTGAGTGATGTCTCCGACGTCGCCGATCAGACGGGGACAGTACGGGGACGCATCGAAAGAGCTGAGATGAGTTTAAAGCCTGGTTTCCATTTGACCGTAACAGTGATCGTTTCCATTTGTCGCCGACTGATCGGGGACACTTTGTCCAACGTTACAAGCGCCATTCATCGGGGACAACAATGTCGATCGATAATGACTAGTTTGAAAATAGCTGAAAGGGTTTATCAGGCGTGAAAGCATAAAAGAAATAGGGAGAGTGTACGTGTTGTCAAAACTAGCAAAGTTGGTGTGGTGAATAATTTTGAAGTATATTTGCTTAGACCTAGGGTCATGACCTAGGCTCATGATCAGTCTAGCATTTGCCTACCAGAACAAAACCGAGAAGGGCTTTCCCTACTGTCGATACAAAAACTCCACACTCCTATAAATAATGCACACAAAGTCAAACAAAAGAAACATCATATTGCATTCAAACGATTTTTCGACACAAACATTACGATGTCAAAAGTGGGTGGACATCAAGCATAGATGAAGTGAAATTCTCTTTGGACAGAGTTCTAATGGCAAGCAAAGGATATTGATCAATTAGCGAAACAGCTGCAGAAGCAAAAAAAGATTTCCGTAACATGATCAATAATTAATGAAAGCCCAATGAAAGAGACCATCATTGCAGGTGGATCAACCGACATTCCATTTTCAGAAGACCAAATCAGTAACGGTGAAAAACAATCTGAGATCAAAAGGCTACAACATCACAGTTACACATTAAATTAATTTTGCCACTCATTTGTTGAACAGCTGACAGTTTGACTACGATTCACGAATTGATCCAGTCAAAACTGGATCTTTCCTTCCGAAATTATAGGTATTTCTTTAAACATTGGCACTTTTAAAATACTTCAGTCAAAATAATGTTCCAAGTTTACGGCCTAAAATTTCACAGTCAACCACTGGCTTCCTTCGGCAAAAAAGGACTTTTGAACAGATAATGATGATAATGATGCCACTTGATTCGAGAATGCACCTGGCCAACATCGGCTCTTTCCATCCGAAGTTACAGGCATTTCTTTAAACATTAGCGCTTTCAAAATACTTGGATCAGTGAAATAATGTTCCAAGTCTACGGCCTATAAACTCAACAGTCAACCAAAGAACTCTTTCAACAACCAACCCTTTCTCAATGGCTAGTGATGTGCTCAAATTCGAGAATGCATCTCGCCAACATCAAATTAATCCTTTAGACATTACAAGCATGTCTTTAAACATTAGCATTTCAAAATGCACGGATCCTATTTTATAAGAAACAGCTCATAAGAAACGGTAGCTCAATTCCCCGAAAGCTGTCAGCCCTACCTAAATTCACGAAGCTAAGAAACTTTTGTAACTTGCAGTTGTAATTTCCCATACCACTCGAAAACGTTTGACACGGTAAAGTAATAGCAACTATTTGGACATTATGTTCAGTGCAAATTATGTTATTCACTTGTTTTGAGATCTTACTAAATAATTTGGGAGCCCTTTAAAGTGGGGGTCATCAGGGTTTGCGGAACAGCGGAATTTGAAGAAAATTTGTTGCGGAATACGGAATTCTAGCAATTTCCGGCGGAACGACGGAATTCTCCATTCCTACGGGACGCGGATTTTCTCGAAAATGATAAGCGGAATGCGGAATTTTCATGAAATTTCATGGATTTGTGGATCCTTCATCTGTTGTCTTGTAAAAAGAGGTCTTATTCACATTTTTCTGGTCAGCACTATGAGAATATTTTCCAAGCTTTGCACAAAAATTTTAAGTGCCATTATCCTCCTCTTTTCACCTGGATGGGTGAAAATGTCTAACAATACTAATTTGTGCCATCATTTTTATAACAAAGTGGCGGGACGCGGAACTTTGGCTAAAAATGACCGGGACGGCGGATTTTAACTGAAAATCGCGCGGAACGGCGGATTTCTAACCCCGTTGATGACCCCCACTTTAAACAAAGCTAAATGAACTCTACACTTCCAACATTAAAAACATCAGAAACATATAAAAAACGTTTGGTAGGAAAATGGCCCAAAAAATTAAGAAACTGCCTATCAGCCCTGGACCTTACTTTCCTACATAAAAAATACGTGTACTTGGATCAGCAAAATAGTGTTCCACGTTTAAAGCCCGTAACTGCATAATTGAGCATTTAATTAACTTTGTAACCACCTTGTTAAATTCATGACTTTTATCATTTAGATTTGAAAGCTGAGCCCGCCAAGTCGGATCTTTCCTTCCTAAATTAGAGACACTTATTTAAACAGAAACGCTTTTAAAATACCGTACGGGTAACATTGACCCAGGCAGCTTTCCTAGTAATAAAACCTATGGGGGACCGACCACACTATTGACTAGTACTTAGGTTTATGTTAAATGCCAGGGGGTAGTCATGATATATTGCTCCTCCTGGAACCGTATTTGTAGTGTCGTATGGTAGTTCGTAGGTAGTGTCGTAGCTAACTTAAAAAAAACATGTGTTCTCCAAAGATGATAACGCTTGCTTTTGTGTCATTGCAGTGATGTAGAAAATTTGCAAAATCTGTTCCTAGTAATTCTTAGCTTCTCTGGCAAGTTCTTCAAAACTTCATAATCTTAGCAATTTGCCCATAATACCATAATTTCAAATGAAAACTCGGCTTTTGATGTCGTGTAATTTTGAATTTATTTACAAACATTCTTAAAACAAGAGATTCTTGTATGGTCACTCTTTTTCTTTCCGACTGTTTGCAAACTCCATGGTTTCATTCATTGGGAAAAAACACAATGTCTTCTTGTCCGTTATACAGCTTTGTAAATTCAAACACAATGTGGCCAGTCAAATTTACATAAAAAAGCTCTGTTTCCTTCATACATACAGCCAGTAAATGTGAAGACTTTGTTTCCAATGCTCTTGAAGTCAGTTTTGAGAAAAATGTCAGTAAGATATGGAATGAGATCAATTCTTCAGATCTTGTTATCACTGATAAGTCAGTTTTCTTTCAAAGGAAAATTTAATGATATTTAAGTTTCTTCTCACAATATGGAAGCAAGCTCAACTCAACGATAAGCAATTTGTATTTACTGCACAGGTTGTCCTACAAGGTCGTTCCTCGTTTATGTGGCTGCTGTGGTGGAGTAGCCTGTGTTCCAGACTACTTGAAACTAAAGATAAGTTTCTTTTCAAGTGGTCTGGAACACAGACTATGGAGGAGCTGCAATGCCCATTGTCTCATTTTCTACTGCTGATTTTCAGCATTGGAGTGGCTAAATAAACAAAAAATAATAAGTGGTTGATTCAGAACAACACTTCTATCATTCTCCGGCAATGAAAAATCACATAAATTGTGAAAGAAACAATTCTTGCGTTGTTAGCACTACATTAAAAAGAAATTTTCACGATATTGTAATTTCGCTTCTTTTTTCATGATAATTGAGATTGGAGAATTTGCAATTTTTCCAGGGTCAGTCCCAGAAAATTGCCTCCCTTCCCCTCATTTGTTAAAATATTTCAATGAAACTTTCTGAGAAGATGCACATTATACAGTAGGTGGCTGCAAAAAGTCAAGAAGTTTCATGACCATAAAATTTCTCCCAACAGAGTGGGTGACAGAGTTATTAAAAAATCTACTAGGACAGGGGGCAAATTTGCCTCCTCCTCCCAACTAAAATAGGGTTAAAAATACAACTTGTGCAAGCTTTGTAACCTTCACAATTTGTTTGCATTAACATTGTACTATATGCCCTATTGAATTTCCTGTATCCCAAGTTTGTATTGTATGGAATTAGCAATGCCAGTCTGCAGAAAGGAGTTCACAATTTGCAGGAGCAGTTACTAAGTTTGTTTTCTAGCATTAATCACACCAGCCCTTGTCCTTTAAAGTGGGGGCCATTAGGATTTGCGGAACAGCAAAATTTGAAGACAAGTTGTCGTCAAATATATAATTCAAGCAATTTTTCAGTGGAATGACGGAATTCTCCACCCTCACCAGACATCGATTATATGGAAAATGATAAGAGGAATGTAGAATTTCATGAAATTTTATGGATTTGCCAACCCTTAATCTGTTGTCTTGTAAAAAGAGGTTGCAGTCACATCTTTGTTTTCTGGTCTGCACTATGAGAATATTTTCAAAGCTTTGCTCAAGAATTTTAACTGCTGCTCTCCTCCTCTTTCCACCTGATGGATGAAATGTCTAACAATACTATTTTGGGCGATCATTTTTATAACAAAGTTGTGGGACATGGAACTTTAGCTGAAAGTGACCCGAATGGCGGAAATCATGCGGAACGGCGGATTTCTATCCCCTTTGATGACATCCACTTTAAAAATGTCCCCAAGATAAAGTAGAGATGTCATAAAGACAGGGCTTACATGGCCTTTTGGGCTTTAAGCTGCCAAACATGTCCATAGCAATGTTAGCAATTGATAAGCATATCTGGAGTCACCTCTTGCTCTAAATCCATTTGAGGTCAGTAAAAATAATCATCCCATAAAGAGATCAGTTATCAAAGATCTAAGTGGAAGTATCACATTGATAGATACTAAAACTTCTTCCCATGTTATCAGCTTAAAAGCAAATCTCAAGACACTTCCTGACAATGGTCTGATCTTCAGATGACTTTGACTTGGCTAAAATTCAAACCAAGGAACTGTCACAATGATCTGTTTGTTCATTGTTTAAAGATGGCTACACTGCTGACCTGTCTCTCCAGAGGCTAAGATTAGTAATGCTTCCCTAAGGCAAACTCAAACAAGGTCTCCTTGCTAGTGTATGTAGTTTCAATAACACACCCTTCCTTCCATGTACAATTCTAAAGGAAAAACCTTTTGACAGGACATTAAAGAAAATGCCCTTATAATTTCAATTTCCTGATTAATACTGCATCTAAATCCATAAGGAAATTACCCACTCTACTGGTTGAAACTTCTTTTTCATTCTCTTCAACATGACTTTTCCACATGCAGTAAAATCCAAATATAAGAACCTATAATACCATCATACTGATTTCTTGCCGCTTAAGCAAGAGACACTACATGAATGTATGAGAGCCATTTAATCTGTTAAGGGCTTATTTCCACTCAGTAGAATTTTCCAAGCAGATGGACCTTTACACAATAAAATGTTTGCCATGCATAACATATTTAAATTCAAACCACCTACGTTTTCTGTCATAAACAATAGACTTCACATCCACACAGAAAATTCACCTGAGTGGAAATTAGCCTTAGGGTCTTCTATGTGGTTTTTTTGTGTTAAGGGCATCCATCAATAGATTTTTTCAACCTGGTTATATTTGTTTTCAAATTTGATTGGGTATACCTTTCAGCACATAAAATTCCTTGCAAAATTCACCCAACTTTTTTGGGCTGCTGGGGAAGCCAAGAGCACAAGCAACTTTATGTACGGGTTCCTGGAGGCTCTGTAGTAATTGGTTGCGATCATGGTTACCCCTAATTGTACCGCACATATATTCTCTGGGATCAAAAGGTGCATGGCTCCGCAAAGAACTCCTCAACACAAAATCATCTTGTATCATTTTTCACTTTTTATATTCTGATGATAACAAACACCTCAACCAGCTTCGTTAGTGTTTGGTTTCCATCAAGTTAACTTCAAGGTACCTTGGAGGATTTGTTTCTGCAATGTAAGTTTTAATAATCTGTTCTGGATTGTTTTGAAAGTCCAAACACTTATGGGGGGCTGTAGACCAAAACCCTGAGTTCCTTGTTTTGTTTCCCAGCATTCTTTGATTTGTTAGGGAAACAACAAAAGTCTACTTAGGACGGCTTCGTGTCTTGTGAAACATATACACACATGAAACAGCATCTGGTAAAAATGGCAAACTTCCCCAGACTTTGAAACTATCATATCTGATGTCTGGATGAATGTGATGGCCACTCCCCTCCTATCCTACCCTCCACACCTAGAAAAGGAAACATGAACAGTAAGATATAGGTGTCAATTAACACTATCCCATATGGAAAGGATTTGAAGGTAATTTCTCACCGATTGAGATCGACATTGTTACTATTTGCTCTTCCATGTACACTATCACAATCTTTTTCCCTTGATCTTTCATATCCATCAGGATTCATCGTTGGCATTATATGAATTCTTGTATTATCCACCAACCGTTGAATGGTTTTATTCCCATACTTGTACTCTTGGCAGAAATAATCTAGCAACAATAGAAGCATTTCCCGCCCTACAACTTCATTACCATGCATATTGCCAATGTATTTGAATTCGGGTTCCAATAGCTCATGCTTGCCAGGATTATCGCTCATTTCCATTACGACAAGTTTTTTGCCGCGAACTGAAGTACCGACATCATAAATCCGCGTTATTTCTGGACATCGTTTTGCGATATCGTTCATGTATCTAATCATATCTTCATGGTTATGATGCTTGAATTCAGGTATTGCTAAAATTGTATGTGCAACGCATAATGCAAATAATATCATAAAAGTTAGTTCTTTTGAAACATTCCCCATCATCCCGCTGTGTTATTCAGCTATCAATTTAGGCCGGTTGCCAGCAGCCTTCGCAAGTTTCCTTCGTCTTCTTCTAAACCATCAGCGATTGTTTAATCTACAGTTAAAAACACCAGATAAGTCTTCATTCCATAAAAAACATTTGATCTACCTGTTTAAAGTCGGATATCTATGGCGATAAACAGAATTGTTTCAACCCAAGTGAATAAAAGTTGTGAAGTGTTTGAAGCCGCACAACAACAAGCAAACTTTACATATTCTTATGAATGTCATGACTTACGGGATGGGACTCAAATCGAATATCACTTGAAATTTCCGCGAATAAAAATTTTTTTATGGCTAACCAAAGTAATTTTGCGTTATCGCAAATCTCATTTGACACCCAATTTTTGACTAACTTGTTTGTTCACAGTTTTTAGATTTTATTCGGTGGAAGAATTTCTATGTTAATTTCTTCGAAGGAATGGTTAAATCATCAAGAATAATGGCAGAATTTCTTCAATATCTGGTTCTTTCTTGTAAATATTAGCTCAAAACGGCCCTTACTGAATGTTGATCATATGTGAAATTCATTTTTTTGAAAAAAAAGGAACTCTGAAAGAATCATTCAAGAACTTGACCCATGTTGAGAAACCTCACTACAAAAATCAGAGCCAAGCTTCCCGGAGGGGCGGTACATAACATGTTGAGGGTGCGGGTATGTGCCGCCCATATGCACGCGCCCAACTAGGGGGGTCCTGGGGGTTCAGACCCCTGCCCTTTTTTCGAAAGGGCAAAAGTGCCCTTTTCAGGGCAAAAATTGTGTTAAATTAACGCACTATTGATCTGTATTTTCTAGTTTTCTTGGCGATCAAGTGTCAATATTTGTTGAATGGTTTCTTTAATTACAATGATCTTAAAGTAAGTTTGAGAATTCTCTGTGCTTGAATCGGACTATTTCGTTCCGAAATTATCAGCATCTAAAAATTGAGGGTTGAATACGGCTGAAAGTCTCCACTTTCAAATAACATGCTAAAAGACGTGATTCACTTTCTAAGAGAAGCCGCTACAAGGAACTTTTATCATTACCAGGTGCGTAAAAAACTATCTCCGTTTAAAAGAACACTGCTCCCTGGATATCAAGGCAATAATATTGGCAGATATTTCATTTAGTAGTTGACATGACTGACATCAGCGACTCCGTTACAAAAATGTCCTGAAAAAGGCCCTTCAAGAAATTGTCAAAACAGGCTGAAATTGGCATTGGTAGTACGAAAGTATCATTTGTATCTGTGAGCATAACAGCATAATTCTGGATGATTTCGTTCTCCCAAGAGTATAACATGTACCAATACTAGTTGAAGTCATAGCTATGAAGTAGAAATCATACGAAACTTTGGTGGTCATTTAAGGCCTGGGCCTGCTTTTAAGGTTTCTTAAACCTTTAAGGAGTTTTCTCTACAAATCCCTCACGATTTCAGAATGGAGTGACCGACTTCATTCAGGTAAATTCTTAAATGATTTGAATATGTCTACCATTGAAAGATCTTTCTTCTAATGGCGCTTGCTTTTCTTTTCCCAACCGGTATAAGTTTTAGAGAGTTCAGTGCACAGAGTCTTACAAAAAGTGTGTGTACGAGCCACCTTTCCAATGGTAATTGTCTCTCCTTGGTGGGAATCACTTCTCCATTCTCCGACGATCTAGAGAGTGTCATTTAAGAAAATTTCCCGGGCTAGCCCCCTCAAACACTCCATCTTCTGTTACCGCATTGATAGATATGTTTTACAGATGCAAACATTTGAAAAATATCCCTTGATTTCTGCCCTCACCTTCTGATTTAAAAAAACTGACATTCCACACGACATTACTGCTTTAAACTGATCTGGAGTGTGCCCTTTTTCTGATTTGGACCCCTGCCCCCTAAAATTCCTAGTTGCGCGCCTGATATGGGTGGGTTTTTGGGCCCCAATTCTCTAAACAAGGGTCCCTTTTTCGGCAGATTTTCCATAAACAAGGGTGGGTTATCCAGAACTTGGCGAAAAATAGCAAAAAATGGGCGGTTTTCCGCCAAAATTCATCATAAAGGTGGGTATGACCGCAAGTTTCGGTAATTAGAAGAGGGTACCTGTCTGAAGACCGGGCGGCAGACCCCCGTCAATCCGCAAGTCATGTACCCCCCCCCCGGGCCAAGCTTCCTATGAAAAATTTGTGCACAGTTGCACAGTGCAAATGTAGGTATGAGCTGATAGCCGTAAAACTTCAACATGGAGTTTTTGCTGGTTGTTATATAAATGCCCGACTAGCCATGACATGCAGTGTCAGAGATTTTCTTCCTTTACCAGCTGTCCGCTCCTTCGCTTCAACTCGACAAACCCACGCCTACGCAATTAACTGCATGATTTTGGTGTGGCAAGGGAAATGACCACTGATGACGCATTTCGTCTCGTTATTACACTTTCCTGTGCCCAGCACTACCTCACTTTGTAATTGGCAAATTCCAACTAATGCCACTGATATCGTAGGCCTAACCTCAGGCGATAACGTTAGAATTTATCGCTTTTTTGAGGGGACGTTTGAATCTCTTGCAGCTGAAGTCACACAATATCGCTTGTTGGACCTTCCTGGATGTGATATTTTGTTTTGTAAATCCAATTTTTAATCCAAAACAACTCAAAAGAACAAATCATCTCTGTCAGACGTTTCAGATCCATTATGTTTTTAATACGAAAACCTGCAATGCACTGCAGGGTGAACCAAAACTTGTGGAGGCGACAATTCAAAGCGGTATCAAATAGTTTCAGTTGGACCTTACTCCTCCGCAGTTTAGATCTCACAAGACAACAACTCTCGAGTGTGAGGTCGGCCGTACATGCGTCAAAAACAGATCAAAGTAGAACAGGTGCTAGGTCAGACTTGCCCAAAGTCTATTTCGTCATCTGTAATAAATCTGCCTGAAACGGTGATTCCCTTTCCCAATTTTCGAAATTCTTTTGATTGACGAAGACGAAATGGACTTGGGGCAAGTCTAGTGCAAGTTTGCGATTAATACCAACTGTGATTTTGATATGAAAATTAGATACCGCAGTCCAAATGAAAGTTTTCCAATTAACTCACTTGAAGAAGGCCTAGAAGTGGGACAGTTATCTCTTCCTTATTCGACATTTACGAGATTTCTTAAGAGATGTCACTGTCCCGAAAGTTAACCGATCAGTTCGGGACAGTCCCTAAGTACTGTACACTTCGAACTGAATTTCGACTGTAGTTTCTTGTTCAACGGTTTACCGTTCAGAATACGCAGAAATGAATGAAGAGACACAAAACAATTTTCAAATCTGCCATTACTCATTATAACTACGTACCAAATATGTATACCACGAAAATATAAAATTTTCACATTAGTTGTAATACGTACAAAACTATTCGAAAATAGAAAATAAATGAATCTAACACCGAGTTAACGATAACGGGTACAACGGTCTTCAAGGAAAATTGTTACTGGGAAACTTGGGCCTAGGAAACCAAGGAACACTATGGGAGAATTCTTGGAGAGGTGTAAGATAAGGCACACGGCAACAAGGGCATATCTACTTCATGAAACAAAAGGTAACGTAATCAGGGACCCACTTTGACGTTCAGTGAGTAACGCGTGCAAAAAGGAATCTGCAGTCTCCACCTCTATCTTGACTGCTCTGCACCTGAAAAAATCCTTCGGCTGTCGCCAACAATGGCAGACCGTGCCAAAGAACTGTAGTTTTGTCAAAGTATCCAATGACTTTGTAACAGATTGATTGCAACCAGGATTTTCGACCGTCAACCAGTTGAAATGTTCTGCGGTAACAAGGAACTTTTGGGACGACTTTTCAGCAGGATCGTATTTTTGTTAAACTCAAAGGGTCCAACCAGTCTATTAAAATTTTAGCCCGGCTTTTCGATCCACAACCAATTGGGATTTTCAAAGAGACAGGAGACTGAAAACAACTTTGGAGAGGGGGCAATTTCTTAGTATCGTCTCATACACAGCAAAATTCAATATAACTAATGAACTAAGCAGATTTGATCAATATTCCAAAGTCGAGGTGTTCTGTGAGCTGTGAGGAGTGTTCTTCACGAACGAAGCCTTATACGTTATAGAATAATCCTCCTCTTATTGCGAGCGACGAAGGAGCGAGATTACTAAAGTGATCCAGCCAAGTATCTGTGATGTCCACGCATATGTTTATTGTATTGTTTTGTTATTTTTGATTATCTATTACCGCTGGTTAGTTTAAATTGAAAGATTCGCTGGCCACATTTCTTTTGTCACTACAGTTTGATTGTGTATGTGTTTGTCTTCGTGAACAATAATCAATGGTCATGATGTTCTATTGTCTGCAAAGATACCGTGATGGCGGACGGGCCTAAGCCAGAGAAGGGGCTACTCAATTGAACTTCCCTTGCGTTTCATGAGACACAAGCCACAGGCAATAAGTTTGTGCACCTTCACATTACTTTCAAATCTTCTATCGACACATTTCGCTTCGTTTGGCCATAAAAAGACGAAGATACCAAACATGGCGTAAATAACTGTGAGGCCGATTTGTTCAATGATTCAACTTCACCGAACGAAACTTAGCTTGGTATGAGGCCATAGCGGCGTGTGGTATCGAAATATTCACAATTGCTGCACTGGACAATACTGATGTTGACGTAATTCAGTGTTTACATGCAATCACATTTTCAACAGGATTAACTCAACACAGTAATCTGTTGAACCTGCGTTCAATACCCTCTTTTACGTTCATAAAACATGGAATATGTAATGGAACGAACAAATCCACCTCAAGGGGATACCAAAACATTCATTTACGAATTTAGTGTGGCTTTATTTGAGTTCACAAATATCTTAGAGTGCGAGCAGTTGATAACTTATAGTTACTTCTAGTACAATAACTTACTTTTCAAGAATTTCGTTGTAGCGGTGAGGATTTTCGTTTTAGTGGTCAGCTTATCCCAAGTAATGTCTAGAATTATGAGTTGCTGACTGGACATTGGTTTCAAATTTCAATGCCAGCGCAATGTTAATTACTGGTTAGCCAATGAAATGACAAATCAGACTTCGATCCTAGAGACGTACCTTGGCTTGGCTCTCCATTTACAAAGCAGTCAGACGGAACAAATGAACTTGGGATCTGCTAAAGGTGCTTCATCTTTCTCGGTATTCGGATAAAAATAAGCCATGAAGTTACTTAAATGACAACCACGACAACCATGAAGTTTAAAAGGAATTAATAACGAGAAAGGAGAGAAACCATATGGAAATTACATATATGAGAGGGAAAATACTAGGCCTAGTACCTGACTTAACTCTTTCCCTATTTCCATCAACAACGCCCTAAAAATGTTGGTAACTAAATTTATTAATACCCATATCTAATTCACAAGAAGCAAAAGTTAGGACTCAAATTTTAAGTCCAGGAAGAAAGGGTAGCCAACTAGCAAGGAGGAATTCTGTGAAACAAAGAATTCAGGTTCAATTGAGACAAAGCGATTTTGCAGCCTTGAGAATAGATTTCACACCTTCTGCGCAGCCAGCCGTAAGGCGGCTTTCCACTTGAGCGAATGTGGTCGCACGACCCGTGCGATCGCTCGAAAGCAGCTGCGCGAACTGGTCGTTTGACTGCGTGACCAGTCGCCTGGGCATGCGTACCAATTAATTACTGCAAATGAAAACAATTTGATTGGCTCTGCCCGTGCTGGTCGCAAAAAATTGAAGTCAATCCAACTTCCAAAATCAGTCGCACGATCGCCAATGACAAACAAACTACACATGCCCAGACGACCGGTCGTGCGATCGCACAACCAAATTTGCACAAGTGGAAACCCCGCCTTAAAGATGTTTAGCACCCTCAGTTTATTTTGATTTGCTTCAGTGAATTCAGAGCAATGTGAAATTTATTCCTCAGAAATGCTAATCGCTTTATCTTTTCGGAAACCTGGAACTTCTTTTGCACAAAATCTGCCCCTGCTTAGCCAAGTTATTAGTGGAGCAGGAATACCTTACTCCATGGTTACTCCTATGACATCCTGCAACGGCAAATAAAATTTCTGATTACGAGATTACATAAGATCTTAATTTATAATGCAAAGATAAATTTTCTATAACATTTCAACCAAACAGAAACATTTCTAAACTACCGTTTTACAATTTTTTTATCAAAATATCAATCTACGAAAATGAACGACAAAGTACGTAGATTCGCAAAACCTGAGTCATCATTACATCACGATTAATAAAGATCGACAACAGAGCACGCCACATCCAGGAAGACTTTCGTCCATGCGAACATTTGCCGTTGACTGAAAAGGGAGGGAGGTGTCCAAGGACAGAGATACAGGAGGTGCAAGGGGGCCAACACCCCCTCAAAGATTTTAAGTAGTTGCAGCAATATATCTTTCATTCTTTTATCATTTCTGTAAGTCAGAAAATCAGATAAGTATTACATGCTGAATGTCTCATTCAATTTCTTCATTATCAATTCAAATCTCATTCAACTTCCATTGGTCTGGTGGGAAGCCCTTTAACGTACAGTAAAACCCCGCAAACAAGCACATACTTTTCTAAAAAAACTGACTGACTAGGTTCTTATACGCATTTCATCGTATTTCATCGTAATTTGTCGGATTTCCATAATTGGGATTGTCAAACTATATGAAAATCGAGAATCGTAATTCATCGCAATTCGTCCTATTCATCGTAGAAAACAAATGTTTTGATTCGCTGGGATCAATTGCGACGAATTGCGATGAATTAGGTTACCTGGTTTTCATATGATTTAGTTGGTTTTCATATATCGGAAATGATCCTATTTGATCGTAGACCCAGAATTCCGATGAAGGTGAAGTGAAGGTGAAGTTGCGTTTTTCAGCGCCAAGCGCTGGGATCGCAGAAATAGAGCAGACCTAATCGAGTCCGCGACCCCTTGTCATGACGCTCAAGTGGTGGGGCCCTACCGGGACTCGAACCCACTCCGCCTGACTGTTCTGGCTGCAATGTCAGAGGATTACACCACGGCGCCACAACACCTTCTGAAATGCGATAAAATTACGATGAAATGCGATATATGAAAACCAGCCTTTATAAATGAGGTACTTATGACATTTTCAAGGTGTGGTTCTTATCAGGACACGTGTTACTATGTTGAATACATAGCTATACAGTATGTGTTAAACTTGAGGGTAGAATGACTGCATTTAAATATTAGAGGATATGGTATTTTGTTGTTGACTGGGCAATTTACATCAAACGGCTTGATAAAACAATTTGCATATCCCTGAAAACTTTTGGGGGTGTTCGGTTATCGATGCTGGGAGTTAATTTACACTGATGTGATGAAATTTCTTAATTAAGTGTACCATCTCATAAGAACATTGGAGTGAATCAGTCTGTTTTTGGTTCTTATCTTTCGGTGTCTTTTTCCACAAAATCAGTCAGCAGGTTCTTATTTTGCTATGTTCTTGTTTGCGCGGTTTTACTGTCGTTGCAAGAACGAACCTATCTAACACCAGAAAAAATGATGCTATAACTCTACAGTACCTTTTGGCAAATTATACTTTTTGCATTCTTGGAAAGTTTTGAAAATTTCCATCCCAAGGTCGATTCACCAGTAAAGTAAATCTGTATTTAGAAATAAAAATTAGCGTCATTTAAAGCCAATCTGAAGGGCGCTGTCTCAAAAATTCCCAGGAAAGTACCCCTGGATGTGTTGAAAAATATGGCTTGCTTCGCTCATCACCAACTGCCTGCTAGCTGCCATGGCTCCCTCAAACAAAAAAATTGCATCCAGGTCCTTGGAGGTGTCGTGAAATACAGGGGTCTATTGGGGTAAAATTGACAATCTTGCAGCAAAACAAGTAAACTATATACATCATGGGATAGGTCAGGATTGAAAAAGGACAGGAGGAGGACAGGGCAGAAAATAATCTCTGAGCATATATTGCGTGAATAGAGAAAAAATGAATCTACGTTTGAAAGGTCATTACTTCTTGGTATCCAGAAGATAAAATTGGCGAACACATAATTTTGTGGAGGGCATGTTTAAACCCATTTTTCATTTACCTGGCTCATATTGGCCATTCCGTTTTGAAATTATGAGGGTTCTTCTCAAAAAGCCCTTCAAAGAAACGTTTAAAATGGCCTAAATTCACGATCAAATCAAGGGCTTTCTCAAGAAAGTCCCTCATACTTTCAGAAAGGACCGGTGTAGCCAATTTCAGTCAGCTAAACTTCAAAATATATTTGAGCATGTCCACTATGGAATAACATGCTGGCAAATTTTATTGCCCTGATATGCTGGGAGCAGTAGCCTTGCAAGAGGGGGTTAAATTTTAGACTCACTTGGTGGGTTTCAAATCTTTCCATTGTTAACGAAACAATACAAAGCGCAATTCTTCATGCGATTTTAAAACCTATGGAAGATTCAACATGGACGCTAGGTTAATGAATAGCTCCACAAAGTTTTGAAAAGGCATGTACCAACATTTGTAGAATGGGTTTCTTCAATGAATCTTTGAATATTTCAATGTTCTAATCTAGCAATTTTGTTGATCTTTATGACTGGAGGTGAAACTGCGTCTTGCATTTGCTATTATTTGAAAATTGTTCAAGTATGCTATCTCTTGGGTAAATAAAAGTTCCTGGAATAGGGGTAGTGAAGATCTGGCCATTTGAGCAGCAATTTCTCCTTAAACAGTTAAATCTTTCCTTCATACAAAAGTCCTTTTGGCAACGTCACATGACCAAAACAATCATCGATTCTTATTCGTTACCCAAAACGGCGATGAAAATATGAAAAGTCACATACATACATTTCGGTAACTCTGGGTCATTCTCACGGAACTATGTCTCCTTCTTCAAATCTGTCAACGAGACTTCTGACATCTTCGTTTGGTGTTTCTTTAGGTGACAACTGTAAGAACACATCACGAGAGCACTTTGCAACATTTTGAGCATGCAACATGTCACTCATGCTGGAAGAACGCACACTGCTCTCATCCCTCAAAATCTTCGGCGACACGGGAGCAGACTTTGACTGCAAGGCTTGCTCAAGCGGGCGAAGCAAGGAATCAGGACGTTCCGTCCCCTTATCAGGTTCCTGTGTTTGAGACTGGTCCATAATGCAAGCAACCTCGGTATCAAGCACATTGTCACTTCGGTCAAAATGTAACGAAACCGGTCGTTTCGGACTCCTAGGCTGATCGGTCTTTTGCTGTCTCTTTTCAATCTGTTCAAGGCGTTCTTTTACGCTGCCTCGCTTAGATCGAGCAAATGGACAGGCAACCTTTTCCTCTACATCCTTTTCGGGTTCTAATCCTAGACCAGTTTCTCCTCTTGTTTGCAACTCTGTTTGTTGCGTTATCGTAGGCCCTTCAGTTTTCTCCATAGCAGCAGGCCGATTTCCGTCATCAACAACCGTTATAGCCTCCTTTGAAGGTGAAACCTCGATATCACTTGCACTCGTCTGGGAAAAGAGCCTAGACTGACGTTTGACTAGACCGGGTTGAACGACACTTGTATCAGGTTTTGGAGCAACCTTAATGGGCTCAACATTTTCACTTTCACTTGCTTCCAGATTCGTCTCACATTTCAGAACATCGACCCCAACAGACTGATCAATCTTTTCAAATGAATGTGAGACCATTTCCTCTCCGATCGAGGCTGCAGAATCAGGGATAGCAAAACTGCTTGCTTTGCTGTCAGAATTACCTGGTGGAGAATTATGTCTTATGAGTTCAACATGCTTTTGGACTAATTTCCGAACAGATATGTCCTCACTGTCATCATTCAAATTCTTAAGTGGACGGAGAGCCGTTGGTCTTTCAACACGACCGCAATCGTTCCCAGCCAAATACGCTTCTATAGGAATCCCAGCTCTGTCCGTATTTTCGTTTTTCTCGCCGCCAGAGAACGACCTGTGCTTTCGTAATTTGTTTCCAGATGAACTACTCTTGCAACTTGCAACATCGAAGCTTTGAACGCTGAGTAAATTACTTTTTGCAGCTTTTTGTCTTTTGCCGGCTTTTTCCTCAACATTTGCAGGACTTGGCGATTGGTCCCGTCCTCTAACACGACCCTCAGTACTCTTTGAACGCGGCTGACTCGGCTGTGCACTCTCAATGATATCGTCCCATACTTTCGACTCGCCAATCGTATGGCGACGGGGGCTTCGCAAAAATCGTAACCGTTGCGAACGTGATCGCTCTTCGATTTGCTGGGCTGATTCCTTTACTGTTTTGAATTGTGATGTTTCGATGACATTTGTGTCAGTTGAGTCTGTTGCTTCAATGTCACAAGTTTTGTTAACGTCATCAAGCTTATCAATGGTGTCATGACTGAGCGTTTTAGCTTCGTCGTTCCTCTCGGTTTCCTCATATTTCTCAACAGCCTTCCCCGCTACTTTATTGACGGATGAAAGGACAGCTTTAGCTGTTGAATCAGCCTCTGTTGCACTTTCACCATCTGCGAAACTCGCAGTCGTTTCTAACAAATCCTTTGAATCAACAACACTTGGTTTTACGCTCTCACTTCCCACCTCCCCCTTCTCATCGTGTAGCTCTCCCCGTTCTCTATCTAAATCATCATCATCATCATCATCATCAGCAGCATAATCATCGTTCAGATAGCACTTACTAGGCCCTATTGTCATCGCCCTCTTTCTCAGTTTATGCTTTCTATCATGATCAGCGTCCTCCGAAAGGGAATTCCTCCTTTGATATGGCAATTTCCTCGATAACGAAATCTTTCGCAGACTTGATGGCTTAATGATACTCTCCACAGAGAATTTATCATCTAAGACAGTCCGTGTATCACATGATTTCTGTAGATTCACTAGACTTTCAAGCATCCGCATTTTATTGACGGACGCACTCATGGCTTGCTTTAATGCACCTTCTTCCTTCGCTTCTTCTTCCGGACTCTGCACGCCCGAATCTTGGTCCACTCCAAAGTCCACTGAATCTACAGACTCCTCCCAGTGCATCGTTGGCTGACATGGCAGCGTCTTTGCACGGGAAAGCGGTCGTCGTTTCTTGGTCTTCGATTTAGCTGCTTCCGGTTGCCCATCAACAGAATCCTGTGTCTCCTTGCTAATCTCCTTCGATGCAAGCTCTGCTGCTTCCACTGCACAAGTCAAAATCTCGGTTTCTGTTTCTGGCAGAAAAGCCTCTTCAACATCTTCAGAAAGAGCAGGCATTTCTAAACTCTTTGATGAAACTTTGATAGGTGTCTGCATTTCCTGCCTCGATAACGTATCATCGTAAATGATACCTAAAACACAGAGCAACAATAGTCAAAAATTGTTCATGCAAAAGACAAAAAAATTGAAGCAAACTATCATCAGACGCGAAAAACGGCACCCTCCACGCCTGGGGAGGGGGGGTACTTAGTCTTCGAACATACGGGGAGGTGCCGCTGGAAAATCTGAAAAGCTACCCTGTCTCGGAGTCAAATTCCTGAAAATGATACCCTGTCCCGGAGTAAAATTTTCTTAAACAATACCCTGTCCTTTAGTTTCTGCAGACAAAATTGTGCCCTGCAAGGAAATTATTCAATCTCTTTCCATATATTGAAAAGGGTTATTATAGTGCTGTCATCTAAGCATAGGTTTCAAATCATCAAAAAGTGGGTGTAACACTCAATGACATATTTCCTAGAACCGAACGGGTAGTCTCACGACATCGTCCCAGATATCACAAAAGTAGCAACAACGACGACGACAACAACAGCAACAACAACAAAAAGAACAACAACAAATATTTGATAATGGGCTCAGCTCGAAAAGTGGTGATTCAAAAAACTCTGCTCAAGGTACGATTAATTTTGCTCTTGAATGTTAATATTACAATTTATATCGTACGACACGCTTACAATAAGATTGTTCTGAACCTGTAGGATACAATGATATGAAATGAAAATAAACTAATACCTGACGTTTCAGGGGCCCATGATTTAGGTCTTTTGCTGATATCTTCTTTGTTATTGTTGTCAATTTCATCCTCTTCGTCAATTTCAGCACTAAGTTTTGATTTCTGGAACTTTCGGCGTTTCTCACGTGTCGTCGGTGGCAACTTTTCTGATTTCGACCGTTGACGGAACAAAGCAAGATAGCGGTTTCGACTGAAAGGAAAAATGGGTGTGCTTTACACTACGCTTAAACGATGCCAGTACATTTTGAACAAGGTGAAAAATGTGACGGTAGCAAAATTTGAGCTAGCGTTCACACGATGCCGGAACAATTTGAAAGCGGTAGGGAATTTGACGATAAAAAGTCGTTGCAAGACTTTGATGCCAAAGAAATGTACCTACACCCTAAGAATCGATCACTCTTTGGCATCGTATCAAAGTTTTCACAACATATTCTAAAAAGTAGAAAGTTCTCTCTGATGAATAGAAGCCACTGCTAACCCTTTAAACGATGTAGCAAAAATTTTTGTACAACGATAGAACCCTTTCTTTGAAGACGTACTTTGTTTTGACATTGCCAGAGAACAACAGAAGTGCTGTTTTTGAAGCAACCACTCAGTTTGCCTTTCCTCTGCCATAAATCAGCAATCTCGTGTCAGATTGACTCCTGCAAGGTCTCAAACTCTAAGTTAAAGCTTGACCTATGCAACTGTGTAAAAATTGACACAATTGAATCTGCAGCTCCTCCATAGTAGCCACATAAACGGGGCACAATATTTTCAGGACACCCTGTATTTTTGACTGAAAATTACCTTGAATTAAGGATCCCTTCGTAGATAATTAATTGTTTTTGAAAACCGGCATTCGGATCAACAATACTGCGACATTTCTTCACATATTCCATGCTCTCTTTCAGTGACCAACCACGTGATTTCATGACGTATGCAATAACCTGGCGTATAGAAAGTCACAGCAAATTAGTCAGGTCACTAAAACGACATAAGAAGGAAGTCTCAGAAAATCACAGTCAAACTCGCGTAAGTCGGATTTTTCATTAGTGAGTCGGACAAAAGGAATCGGTACCGGCCCTACTGGCATGAATCCTTTAAATTTCTTTGCCCGAATCAGAAAAAAATATTTTCTAAGTAGTGTGTGTGTGTTTATGTGTTAGTGTGTGTAGCTTTCTTTTTTCGTTGGAACATAGCTGTAGGAGGGAGATGGCCTGGAGACACTACAATTTTAATTCTCGATGGATTCTCCTCGAGCATGGAACTCTGACGGTGCATGCTCGTTGCTCGTTAACCTCAAGCGCCGAACACAATGGCGAATTGTTTGCTCCTGGGGCGTTCCTCTCCTACGGCTATGATTAGAACAGTTTATATTAAATTGTAAGTGCCATACATAGTGGGGACTCGCTGACTATAAGTCCTTTCCCACTATGGATGGCACGTAGTTAATTAATCTTGTTGTTTTATAGTTTGTTGTTTTTTTTTAAATGAATAAAGAAAAAATATATGAAATATTCTTAAATCGGACAAAAAGTCCGACTCATGCGCAAGTCCGATTGGTTCTCTCGGTCTGAAGAGATCCGACTTATGCGAATTTGACAGCAGTCTAGTCTCTCAATAAACATACATGTATTTTCTATATGAAACTGCTTATTAGAAACTCAACTCTCAGTTCGCTAAAAAAACGAAAAAAAAATCCAGTACAGGGAAAATTAGTAAAGAATTTTAGTGGACGAAATCCTTAGCATAGATTTTCTATTTTTTACTTCTCCAAAGGTATTTGAGCAATCTCTAACGGGTCTAAATATCGGAAAGGCTTCCAAAACATTCGTTTTTGAAATGCCCACGCGGACAAAGGAAGTAAACATAGAGATTTCAATAAAACACGTAAGAAACTGTGAGCACTGAAAATCTGAACATTTTAAGAAACTTTAAGTATTCTTAGCTTCTGACAAAAAACGCCTACGTACGCCAAGAAAAGACACGTTGCTTGCGAAATGGTAGATCAGTTGTCCATCTGACATGGAACTATTCTTTGCCGAATAAGGCCGAAAACACAACTAGTCATGACTTCAAAAGCTTTGTTATACTTACAGAAGATGCAGATCGACTTATTCCTCTTCGACAATGAACAAGAACTTTTGAACCAGCCATTCTGGAAGAACAATATGGTACCGATTCAAAGCGGAGCTTGAATAGGCGACTGCACCAAGGATGGCATCAGGGAAATCTTTTACACAATGATTCTTTGTGTCATTTTGCAATTTCAATACTCGGGGAGGGGGAGAATGCATGCTGATTATCAAAACTAAAATCGCTGCGACGGCTTATGGGGTAATTAAGCTTCATAATTTAAGAGAAGAATGGTACTTACTTGGCCTTATTAATGAATTTGTATGTGTTATCCCAGTATTGAAGAAGTTCAGTTTCTTCTTCGTCATAAACCCTACAAATCAAAGTAATGGTTAAAACTAACTGCGTAGAAGCTATTAACATTGCAATCTGGCCTTCTATTCTGGAAGTCGTTCCTACCATTTTTCAAATTGCTTCATCTCAGAATCTTTCAAAACAAACGTAAAATTCTTGAGCAAATCTACTAATAATTCTAGCACTGAAAACTGGATGAAAAATATCTGAGCTGACATGTTTATAGCCCACGCGTAGATCCGTTATTAAAAAGAGTGAAGGGTCTATGAAACAATTAGCAAGAGCTTGCTACAGTGAGTTCCAGATTTCTAGAACTTAATTCATGCAGCCTTTGTTGACTGTGAAGCTTGTTTATCAGCCAACATTGAGCTATTCTGAAATCTGGCAGAAAGGTACAAAGAATCTCAGACTGCGTTCACACGTTGCCGGCACATTTTGAAAACGGTGAAAAATTCGACGGATACGCCTCCCGTTCACACGAAAACGGTCCCTTTTTTGCCGGCAGATTTTGAAAACGGTAGACTTTGAAAGCGGACCTCTAACCGACACATTTTGGAAACGGCATCGTGTAAACACCTGCAAATGATGAAAACAGAACATTTGTAGACACTTTTGGAACGAGACTGATCGACTCTTAGGGTGTAGGTAAGCTTCTTTGGCATCAAAGTGTTGCAAAGAGTTTTTGCCGTCTAAGTTCCTACAGTTTTCAAATTGTTCCGGTATCGTGTGAACGCTAGCTCACATTTTGCTGCCGTCACATTTTTCACCGCTTTTAAAATGTGCCGGCATCGTGTGAACGCAGTATCAATATCTTCCGTCCTGAACGATTGGAAGATGCATGGTACACGTACCTAACATTGTAATACTGGAAAGTGTCAGGAAAGAAATTGTCGATCTCCCTAGTCAAGTTGAGTATATAACCAACCCTATAAAAAGAAATGCAACTTTGAAATAACAAGCAAATCGCTCTTTGTACAATAAGCCTCAAAAAATTATTCAGTCCACAAATCTGTCACGCAACAACATGATAATCACTCTACTACAAACAGGCAATGTACGCAGCTAAAATCGATTTTGTCTTAAACCTAAACTATGCAGTCGTAAAGGCTGATTTCACTCAGTCAAACTTTCCGAGCGGACGGAATTTTACACAACAAAAGTCTTGTCACGCAATACATTCTATTCATATTCAAAGCGATATTTTTTCTCGCAAACAATATATTTCCAGTCCGCTCAGAAAATTCAACTGAGTGGAAATCAACCTTTGGGTTCTATCAATCAAATTATCAAAGGCAAGAAAAAGCACTCCCCTCTCCATTAACTGATTTGACAGATTGAAGCCATCAACCTAGGTCAATATAAACAGCCATTCCACTGAAAACAAGGGTTAAGAACTGGGGCAAGAGAAAGTCTTTAAAGACCGGAAGCATAGCTTCACATTACGAATAGCTGTTGCCGATGTGACAGAAATCTACGAGCATTCTCAAGGCAACACGTTTACTTATCACTTACCCTAAGCGATTCAGTTCCTCTAAGTCTGACGCATTCCATTCAGAACCCTACGAAAATAAAGCAAGTTGAAAAAACAGCTAAGAGTGACCAAAGATATGTATACATAAAGCTATCAATAGAAAATATCAAGACGCAGAACTGAGGAGGCTGGTTGAGGCTGAAATGGAGATAGGCTTAAACGACTAGAAAACATGAAGACAGTATCCAGAGTTATGCAAGGTGTCCAAAAAAATTGTCCGGCGTTTCATTAAACATTGAAAAATAATTCAATAAAAATATGTTTGTGGCGTGTGGTACTAGTATGCAAACTAACTGATAATACTGTAAATTAAAGATTTAAGTACCAATGTAGCGTAGATGTAAAAACACACACATATTGAAAAATAATGACAGCATGAACAGGCTCGTGGAAAGATAGCCCTATCCCTAAGATTTTTGAATAATCAAAGAGACCTGAATCTTGCAAATCGGTTGAAAATCACTGAGCTGCGAAATTCTAAAGATAAAAATATGCGAAAGCTGAGACCAGAGACCCCCAGATCAATTGCAATGCAAAAGACCCCCACGATCGAGGTAACAGAGGGTTATCCAATGCCATATCCCTAGTTAATATCAGAGCAAACCAAATAGGACTGCCAAACTAATGTAACTCTTATAATCATTGTCAAAATTTGCTTAACATTGCATATGTCCAACGACAGTAGTTTAAAACATAGTCTACAAGAGACTGGATCATTTTCATCAAAGTATCCATAGGCTTGAAAGTTAGGTTATCGAAAATCTTTTCAAATCCCAATGGTTTTGCTCTGAAACAAATGAAAAATAACAGAAACGAGAGCCCATGCGACTTTTACCAAAAAAATACCATTTACAGGCCTCTGGTCTCAGCTTTTACACAACTTGAACTTCAAAAGCTTGTACCTCCATGAATTTTGAAGATTCTGGTGTCTAAAATTAACTAAAGATTCAGGATATGGGTTACTTCATCATGGAGCCCTTCAGTATATCGTTATTTTTAACGTTTAATCAAACGTCAAACATTTTTTAGCTTATACTTTGAGAGCTTAAGCTGAAACATTTTACATGTTTAAATATTATAAAATGAACATGAAATGAAATGAAAATCTAAAAGATACGGACTTTCGAATTCCTCCATCATACTTTTGCACACATAGTATGCAATGAAATAAATTCGAACACATATTACTCACAAGATACAGATAGTCAAAAATCTTTGAAGCCGAATCCATTTGTCCAAGTATTGTAAACATTTCTGTGTCGATGAATGATTTAAATTCAGATAAATCAAGTCCAAGCTCTTCTTCGCACATGATTCGAATCTAAAGGAGGAAAAATGCGTTTATACCTGTGTTACAAAGAGTCTGAAAACATCCCACAGGATTCTGTAGGATCTTAACCAGTGGAAAGTAAAATTGAATTTTGTGAAGCAAACGGTCAGCTCTCCCAAATCGCATAACGATCGACCCTTCTAAAGAATAAATTTTAAACCACTGAATGCCCTCCATCAAATCAAAATAAAAGAAGGCAAAATATCATGGTCAGCTCCTCTCAAGAGAGGAATCATTTCCCGAAGCCATTCAGATCAACGAAAGAGGTCATAGAACTTTACATCAAACTGTTAAAGAGACCCTGTGCTCCCCATGATCCTTTCTGGTCTGACGATGAATTTCATGCTTTATGAAAAAGATTATGGCCTAGCAATCGCAAGGCATTATTGTCGTTTCAACCTTCAAATGAAAGTTTGAAGTCATCGCTTTGAACTCAAACAAAAGACCTTCCCAAAAGTAGTTGAAGGATTAGGGAAGCTTTTCTCCTTAGGGCTATTCATTTCCACATATTCTGTGGTCAAAGTGCGTTATTTACAGTAACTGTGATGTTTTGCTGGTTTGTGCGCATACAAAGGATCATGGGGAGCACAGGGTCTTTAAAATATTTGGAAGCGATGTTCTTCCCACCGACAGCTTGATTTTAATGTTGTTACTTTGCACAGTTCCCGGATTTTACGAAATATTCCTACTAGCTCTTTACCTGTCGTGATGTGACTTCATCCAAGTCGACTCTAATCATGACCTAAAAGATGAAAATATGTCGTAAACAATGGCCGATTCGGCAAGTCTGCAAGAAAATACCTTGAAGTGATTCGTCTTAATTACAAGCTTAACGAGCACAGATTTTCAATTCAAATATTCCGTAGTCGCTGACAGCAAATTCTTAACTCTCGTATTTCGATGAATAGTAAATTAAATTGTACAGACGGTATCTTTCAAACCTCTTTTAACTTCGAACGAAGAAGTTTCTTCACAACGGCTTGCTCTGATTTTCTGTGAAGAAAAGGAAGAAAGGCATTTTTCATACTGCGCTTGAGCTGTCCAAAAACATTTACTGTTATCTACCTACTGACCAAGAGAATGAATCGGGTGAGCCAAAAAAAATCAAACGTTCGAAGTGCTGTGGAATAAAAAGTAAGAGACCGATATTCAAAACTAAGATATTCATCAATCAGTCAAAGCTAACCTAAATGCAGCTGAACATGATAAACTATGATAATCAGGTTTTCGTGATTTTCACATGCCACAACCGTGTCGAAAATCAAACAGAGATATGAAACTACACGATGACATGCTTTAGGAATTCCCATTCTAAAGTTAAGATTTCTATATTTTTTGCAATATATTTTCTTTATATCCACTAAAAAATTACAATATGAATTTACAAACTACAATACTCTACAAAATTACTATACGACTATACTTTACTACTAGAAACGATACCCCCAGGAGCAAAGAGGCTATGACTAGCCCCGACGCCAATTTAACATAGAGATAAAAATTTGTGTCTGTCTCAAATTACATGCCACCACGAAAAGTGTCAGCGATTGAACAACTAAAAGTGATTGAGTGGGTATATGGTATATATGGTATATATGGTATATATGGTATATATGGTATATGTGGTATATATGGTATATACCGGGTGACCCAAAAAAAACTTTACGAGCTAGATCATAACTAGCTCCTTCAAATCAAAAGCTATTGTCAAATGCTTTCTATCACAGTTTAGTTGAAAGGCTTAGCTATCTTTTGAGAGGCTGCATGGTCATTTTAAGCAATGACTACCATCCGAAAAACCAAATTCAATGAAAATTTCGAATCCATGATTCCTCATTTTGAGTGTAATAATCGACATGATATTCCAGTCAACATTTTGTGAAAACTCGACATAGCGATGGATTAGAAGTTGTCTGGGGAATTGTTTTGTTTGCAAAATGACTGACCTCTGTTCCTCATTCAAATTTCATGCTCCAGAGCAAATTTAGAATTAAGCTTTTTTCACAGTTTCCAAAAAATGGAGTGGAAAGCGAGAGAATGGTCTGAAAGATCAATGAATTTCCGCATTTTTGAAACCGTTTCTGCGGAAAGTACGCGTATCTTAATCTGACCAAGCAACGCCTCAAAAGATAGCGGGGCCTTCAGCTACATGCTGATACCTCATTTGTCTTCATAACGTTTCCTTTCAAGAAAATATGTGCGATCTAGCTCGTGAAGTTTTTTTTGGGTCAGCCGGTATGGTATATATGGTATATATGGTATATATGGTATATATGGTATATATGGTATATTTGATATATATGGTATATATGGTATGTATGATGTATATGGTATATATGGTATATATGGTATATACCATATATGGTTGCAATATATGGTATATACCATAAAATCTATAGGAAAAATATTGCACCAAGTAGGCATAGAACTTACTCTTGATCTGATAAAACCATGTCAAATTGCCTCGTTGAAAGTAGATCATCCATCATGTTCCTAGAAACGATAAAATCCCCATAAGGAGCCTCTGAAATTTGAAAAATTTGACTGGTGGAACAAGAGTACGGCAATACCTGTCAATAGTTTTATGGTATATAAACATTCTCGTGCAACTAAATTTCGTCAAAGGGTATCAGAGATGGTTGCTACAATTAAATGAAAGATTTAGTAGATTTCCAATGACCGTACGTCAAATTCCGGAAAGATAAAAAGGTACATTTTAAGAATCTTAAGTCAAGAAATCTGTTGAAAACTATCTATAGAGAAAAAGAAAAAACAACAGAAATGTCTGCCACAGGAACCTGTCGCATTAGTCAGTGACAATGAGTAGCAGGGGTCAATGCATTCTCAAATATTTCTGTCTGTGGTTCGCATGAGCAATGATCAGCATCTGAACATCGAAGATAAAATTCCCTAAGTAGATACCTAAAAGCTCTATTAAGGTCCGGGGAGGCTTATTCAAATTCTGAAAATCTAGATGGGGCCTTAAAGAGAGAGGGCTTATAAGAGAGAAGGGCTCATTCACAAAGTAAAATGCCAAGGATATAAATGATGGCTCCATTGTTCTTTTACACCACACTTTGCGGAATCAATATACACTTTCAAGAGTCAGATAAATAAATTCAACACAGTTTTATCCCAAACCATATCAAAATCACCATACAAACTTGTTTGGTTAAGCAAATGGAAAATCTTTTAATTAGCATCTGGTATTTCATAAAAGTGAGGGACTTAATAGAGAGGAGGGGCTTATAAAACTTTTGACTTTTTCATCTTCTTTTATCCATACCCCGTACTCATATATTTTCCTAACGACTCCTTTGCATGTGACAAAAGTGAGTTGGCCACTTAAAGTTCGGGAAATTTTATGCTGCTGGATTTATTTCCATTTGCAGTTATACTAATAAGTCATAGAAACATTAATTTTTCAATGGCTAATCACTCGCTGTATTATCCCCAATGATGAATCAACTAACAGTCCTACCATTCACTGATGCTTGTTGGATCAGAAGTGATTTGGTTTCGATAAAAACTGAGAAATTCTTTGTATGCAGCACTGTCATGTCCATATCTCGCAGCCATTTCTATTCCACGTTGAATTACATGCATGGCAGACCTAAACATATGAAGACAAAATGATAGTAGGCAGATACAGTATAGACTTATGACGATGAGTCCCTTGTCAGCCTTGCTTAAGATGGACTCATAATGAAACAGTGTAAAACCTGGCCCTATTTTCTTTAATTATCAATGGAATTATGATGGAATCAAGGCTTCGAATCTCAATCCCATGGGAGTGTTTTCAATTCTTCAATCGAATCGAAAATCAAATAACATTTACACCGTAACAATGGTAATTCACAGATCTCGCAATCTGATTAGTACTGTAGGAATCGCGAAGTTTGGACCTAAATAGAGCCAGGCTTTTTAGAGTAATATTATGAGTCTCTGTTGACTGAATATATGAATATATGAAGCGCCATCATCAAGTCAAAGGGTACAGGGAAACAAGAGACTCATCGTCATAAGTCTAGATACAGTATACAGTATGCCTTTCATATAATGTAAGAATCTGTAAATATTTGATCGTGAAATTCAATACATATTTTCAACTAAGCGGTCTCATTTTGGAATTTTCAAAATTTCTTCTTTGAGGCAATCAAGGATGAAAGTGGCAAACATGACTTTATAAAACGGCCATGCAAAAAAGAAAAATTGCATTGCAGACCTAAAGATATAAAGACAAAACGATAGTACGCAGATATACAGAATTGCTTTGTGACTATGTATGCAATTCAATTGCTACATGAAAAGATATTACTCTATCAGGGGCAATAAAGGATAAACGTGGTAAACACGATTTCATAAAACGAGCAAACAAAGGAGAAAAAAGAATTACAAACCTAGCAATATCAATAAGCTAGACTCAATAGTCCCAGTTATTACAACAACAACAATACATACCTTTAACATTTGTTGAAATCAATAGCGATAACTACGACTGTGTAATCGGTCTATCAATAGGCATGAAAACTGACACTTAGGCCGTGTTTATATGAGGGAAAACACCTCACCTGCCAGACCCGGGGCTGACAGGCGAGGTAAACTTCAGTCACTGTTTATACGAGATTTTTCACCTCACCTGTCAGCCCTGCGGCTGAGAGGTGAGGTGGAGTAAAGTCTCTCTTCCGTGAAATCAGAATGAACTGACCAATTAGAATCGACGAATAATTTCAGTTCAACTCACCATACCGGTGGTGTTTCGTTTATATGGAAAAATTTCACCTCACCCAGCAGAAATTCCACCTCTAGTGAAGTGGGACTTCACTATACCGGTGGTGTTGTACTCGTCATGTAAACGCGAAATGAAAAACACAAAGGATTTTATTGGAAGGTGTAATCTCACCTGTCAGCCCCGGGTCTGGCAAGTGAGATGTTTTTCCTCACATAAACAGGCCCTTACAGTGTGCATTTGCACGTGCATTTGATAATTATATATCAAACAATATCTTTTGTTGTACACCTAGTGCTTATAATAATAATAATAATAACAACCTACTTCTCCATTTCGGAGCAGTTACCAGTTAAACGTAACGGTAACACAGGCGTTTGTTTGTTTGTTTGTTTTTTTAGTTGGGAGAAAGTATGTGTTTTCTTTTTTCCTATTTATGACAAAAATGTCTTCACTTTTTCAAAGATCTTCCCGAGTTTTGCTGGGTCAGTTTTCAGTAAATTTTTTGAGTTCAAAGGTTTTTCTTTAAAATTTTGGCAATGAAATAAATGTTCAATGTTTTCTTCTTGAGCTCCACACCTTCTGCACAGGGTATCTTCATGTTTTCCTTTATAGTTAGCTTTTAAGTCAGTCATGTTTAGTTTTAACAATAATAGGTTTGCTGCGTCTTTATGAGTAATGTATTCTTTTTTTCCAAAGCAGTTATCTTTTATTAATCTTAATTTCGTTTTGTTGCATTCTTTCATATCTCTTTGTGTCAATGAAGTTATTCTATTTATTATCATATTTTTCCATTCTTTGCTTGTCAGCTTCCCTATTTGTTTTTCTGAGATATTTATGTTTAGTTCTTTTAAATCATTTTTTATTTCTGAGTTCCAGCAGTTATTTAAATTTAGACGTTTCTGTTCTTTGTAAACCTTTTTTGTTAGTCGACTGTCTTTCATTTTTATCATCTTTCTAAGGTATACAAGTCTTTTCATTTTTATCCTATATGTAATTGGCATAAGACCACATTCATATGTTATACCTTGATATGGTGTTGTACTTGGTATGGAATTAGTTTTTGTTACTGCATCTTTTTGCATTTTCTCTAATGTTTTTAATTGTTGCTTTGATATATTTGTCCATGTTTCACATCCATATAATATTTTGGGGATTAGTATAGTTTCAATAAGCTTCAGAGTGATCTCCATTTTTTGTTTTTTGAAAGCTGGCTGATCAACAAGAAATTTAATTTCATTAGTGATAGCCATTGCTGCTTTCTTTTTGTTTGATATATTATCACCTAATGTCCCTGTGCTATTTTTCATGTCTCCAAGATATTTGTAACTTTCTACTTCTTTGACAGCGGAGTTATTTAATTTCAGTTCACTTGATTGATTATATCTTTTGAGCTTATTGAATTTCATTGTCAAACATTCACTTTTATCCATGTTAAAATTAAGTAAGTGCTTGAGGTTCACGTACGTAAAACTAAACGCAAAGAAGAGGACATTACCATAGTGTTTGTACTGAGACTGGCTTGAAGCAGTGAGTTCTTTCTGAGTCATATGAGACGTGGAAGCCTCTAAAATAAATATCATCAGTATATCACAATTATAAAAAGGATGCTAAGGATTACACAAAAACTAAAATGCAAGAAATAAACCACATATAGAATATGTAAACTGGGTAAGATCTAGGGAATTGACCTTGAAAAATGAGGGCGCACGATTTTGGAATAATTTGCCGAAATCGATATAAAACGTAACACTACTAAAAAAGTTTACGAAAAAAGTACGTACCCGTCCCCATCCAACTTTGCGATTGTTGAACTATACAGCTCCAGGACTAATCCGATGGTTGGACTAAAGGAGAAAGGAAGTGAATAAATAACCATTAAAAATCATTTGACATTATCAACGGACAGTAGAGGGGTGACAGAAAAATATTAGTGGCTCTGACTTGCATCGAATATGTTGCTGGTGAGTTGAAACAATTAAAGACATCCACCAAACAATATGCCAATGAATTGTTTATCTACTTCATCATACGACGAGTTATTTCATAGTGGGAAAAGTACTTTAGGTCTTAGAGAGTATCATACTAAAATCGGGTGGGCGATCTTGACTTAAACCACATTTTAACAACATTTGAAGACTGATGATTAAGGCTAATGAGACTGTGAAAAAATTTTGAGCCTAAAATATTGACTGTTAGCAAAGCAATCCCTTACAAACAAATAAAAGAAGCAAGTGCATATAGACTCTGAGCCCCCTGCTTTAAAAATGTTTTCAGGTCTACTGAAACGTTTTGGCCGACTGGTATGCACTGCAGCCCTATTTGTAAAAGTGGCCTAATTCTTTTTATATATATATTTAAATAATCCATAACTGAGCGTTTCCTAATTGGTATTTCTTCACACTACAATAAAGAAGCTTCACCATTGATTCACAATAGACAGGTTGGGTTGAATATTACTGTCTTTGACAAAGTTCACCTTCATACCTTTGGAAATTGATGACATGATAAGCAAGCTTTAAGGCTCTGTGGCAACTGCCATGCATTGTGATTGTTTGCTTTGTTCAATTCAAGCCCAGTACTTAAAGGCAGTCTGTCATGCATCTGATTGGGTGATAATGACAACACAAAGAATAGGAAATTTGAATGGTTGCTAATCCTCTGACTTTCTACAACCGTAGAAAATCAAGACAATTAGCCCTCCTTTGTTTCACACACACCAATTCACAAAGAAATCCATTATGTTGAGCTCCGACTGTTGCAGCCAATCAAATACATGACAGACTCCCTTTAGCAGGCGTAAGGATAAATATGGCTGCATCTCCCTGTATCTGGAGCTACAGTCACATGCTGCTGACTCAAGCAACATGACAAAATCATTTTCTTGAAGCATGAAATTAGGCCATTTCAAAGCCTCGAGTAGACATGGCCTTTTGGTCCCATAGAATGTATCATCATAGTAGTATTGTAGAGTAATTTTGTAAGTAGTATAGCTCGTAATGTGTATTGTAAAGTTTTATTGAAACTTATACATAGTTGTTGTTCAAACCTACCCATCTACCCAATCAATACCAATCAGTAAATTTCCATAATTGGGACTTGAAACAGCTGTTAAATATCTCTTCTTGTCTGGTAACTGGCTCTCTATGCGCACAGCCTGGAAACAAAGCAGGTTAAGATTCTCAAGTTTTGGCAATATACAGCTAAAAACACCTGATGTGATTAGATTTTCAAGGATGAAATTTTGTGCCAACTACACTGAGATATCTGTTTTACATTCAATACTATAGCCTGCAGACTCAACTGGTTTAGTTCTTAGAGAGGCTCCTTCTCCAGAGGTTTCTACTGGAGGCGGAACCTCACTTCCCTTCACCGAATCAGTAGAGTCTGCAAACAGGCTACTATACTAGGAATGGTAGTATGACATTGATAGTTGGCATCAATAAGCTACTGTATTCCTGTGACCTTCTAAGTCATCCAAGAACACATCTACAATTCAATGACACCAAAGCCAAAGATAAGGAAGTTTGAAATTTCTTGCACCTTGAATAACTTTAAAAATTGAGTTCAGTAGTATGGGAAGCTTCACTGAATGGTTTACTTTGACAGCAGTTATCTGACAAAAGCAAATTATTATACAACTAAGGTCCTACAAAGAAGATACATAGTATAGCCAAATAAACTTCATATATCTACCATTTTCAGCATGTCTTCTTCCCTAAGCATTGTGGTCATGGCTTGCAAATGAAACTGCAACTCTCCTGGACAAAATGAAAATGCTTTTCAACTTCAAAACTATATACATACTGGCTATACCTTTTCTACCAGAATGCAATAAATTTGTCCAGCCTCAGTAGAAATTTTTTGCTTTGAGCCTGAATGTATTCTCAAAGTATTCTTACTTTTCTATCATCTGATATGGTTTCACGGGGGATGGTTAAAATCTTGAATAGAAACCACAGTTTATGAATGAGATATGTCAGTCACCCAATTCTCTGTTATGAATATCCAAAACATGGCAACAGCTGAAAATGACACTCAAATATGTGAACTGAGGCTGAACAAAATTCTTATAATATTCTTAAAAACTTGATGATTCTGGGCTTGGAAATATTTGCATAACAATATCTGAAGAAAAAGAGTGAAATTAAAAATAAATTCTCCCAATCAAACAAAGAGAGAGATGATCACAGTAGTACAAATTTTGCAGGTCAAAACTTTTCCTAAGAGGTCATACTACTATTGTACATCTGTTGATTTCTCAATGATTCAAAAATCTCAATTGAAACTGACAGACTTATCATCTGCACTAAACTAACCCCATCCATTTGCAGAAATGGAGCTTGACACACATAAAAGATGTTTCATTTCAAGAGATGTCACAGAACTGATGTTGAGATGAATAAAAAATAGGCAGATCATTTTGGTATGGCCAGTTACACATAGAAGTGATATTGTAAACTGCTGCTTGCAAATGATTTGTCAGGTTTCACAATGGCCTGTCTTCATTTTGTTTGCTCAATTTTATCAAACTCATTGAGTAACTGAATTATTACAACTCTTTTAAAAAACATTATTTGCTTTGCTAGAAAAAGAATGTTGAGAGATATTTTTGAGTTTATAAGTGGGGAGATTTTTCTGAGACAACCAGCATAAATGTTATCATTCCATGACAAATTACCAGAGATCACAAGCATTTTAAACTGGTGGATTATTGTGCATGCAAGTACAATTTCTGTTATGTAAAGCATTCAGTAAAAGCTACAGTTCTAAACTTACCACAAGATTTTATGTGTGGAGGTGTGGCTGTTCTTGCCTTGACACCATCAGGGAGAGACACTGCACCTCCTCTTGATGCAAAGAAGCCAGCAAAGCTTGGCCTGCAGCAAAACAATGATTTACATTAGAGGCTGCTAAAAATTCCCTGCTTAGCAAGAAATCTACAGTACATCATGTCATTATGTTACTGATACATGTACAAAACATTTCATGTGTTGCTTAGAGCAATGCATGCTTTTGACATTTACTGTAGATCCACATCATATCGAGGCAAGTGATGTTCCTGGACGTATTTCAAGAGAACTTGGTGTCATCATGAAAGTGGTCTATGGCATATAGCTATGCATTAGATCTCAGAATTCATCCTGAGAATTCATCATTAGAGTTTGATCCAGTTGCGTATGCAGCACTTGAGGAATGAGGGAGTCTGGGACATGGCCCCGGAAAATTTTTAGAGACCATGCCCTTCAGATGTTCAGAAAATGAGGCAAACACCCTTTTTAGTTACATTTTGCATATTGTAAACATAGCTGCAATTAACACAACTTAGGTTGGTCGTTTAAAATTGCACTGAGAATTTATACTCATTACAGCAAGTTACTCTAAAACAGAGAAAGAAGAAATTCAAAAACAACTAGTCCAGCACATCAAGTACAAACAGCAAAATTGCAGTACTTTGCTTTACTGCAAAATGATGTGCCACTGGTCTATCTGGCCCTTTGATCTCAATATTCAAGGAAATACCTCCGTTTGTTACTTTATAATTGTCTTGTCGGTCAATGGCATCTCTTTTTGCAAGAAGCTTTTGGCAAAAGACATTGTTGTTGCAATCTGAATTACTGTGCTGTATCTTATGCAAGTTCTGGTATAGCTCTTCAAATCATTTTGATGAGATTGTTTCAACAACAGTAGCAAACAAGGATCCATGTAGCCAGGGGCATGCACACGCTGAGATAATTGGGGAGAATATTGAAATGAGTGTGGGTCTCAGGGGCAAGCCACCAGGAAACTTTTCGTGATATCCATTCTACTTTGGCTTAGAATGCCTCTTCCAGCAGCATTCAAGCATTTCTTAGAAACCCAAGCCTTGCTACGAAACCTTGAAAAACCATTCTCTGCTTGCTTTTCAATAATCTCAGAGACCACTTCTGGATAGATCTGCCTAGCCCCCCCCCCCCCATCAATTTTATTACATAATTTAATGCAAATCTTGAGGACTATCTTTTGAAAAGAGGGAGGTCTGGACCCCTCATTCCCTCCTTGGGTATGCCACTGGTTTGCTCCAAAATTACAGCGAATTATGTAAAGGAGGCAACTTTGTTATAAGATTGCAAAAACTTTCTTGTGTTGTATGGCAAGGAAAAATCATACAGTAGTTATCACTTCAGGGAGATCATCACCAGAATGTTGATCTCTGTTGTTTTGTCAATAACCTTCGTGCAAGTTCGGAACTGTCTCCTTAAAAGGAACATCAAGACCTACATGCATGTGTATTCTATTTTAAAAGCAAATTAAGCATAGAGTAAGAAGGGATATTAGTGCTAAAACATTCTTCTGTTTTGCATTCATTTTGTGAGCCAATGATGTCAAAATTGACACATCATGGTGGCAAGTATCTTGACAAAGAAAACAATTGGTAATGATTTGATGCAGGCAACGCATTTCTAAATCTAAGTAAATATGGGTCTGTTTGTACTCTTTACTGCTACTTATTTTCTGACTGAATGCATGTTATTCACAATGACAAGGTACACTCTTATGGCCTAACAAATCATCCTGCCATAAAAAATGAAAATAGTATGTAATGTAATTGTACAGTAATGGGTGTGCAACAAACAACTTTCAATCAATCTTTAGATAAAATGCAAAAAATGTTCACATTTCTCATTTATTTCTCAATTATTTCTCAGTTTTTTGGCCAAATATATATATAGTACTCTTCATGTTTAAATGATTTCTTGAAAATTCTTAGACTGCTTTGTAACAAATGGTTTTCAAGGAGACAACTGTCACTCAACAAGTAAATCACAGCAAAGCAAAACAGTTCTAAACTTACGATCTCATCCTTCCAAGTTTGGGAGGTCTTGGACCTGATGACTGAATATCTTCTACTTGAAAATCATCTTTTTGGTCATCCTGGTGGGAAGATTATTGATGTGGTTAATAATCATTGAATGGCAATGATGTGTTCAAGAAGAAGGGAGTATTCACTAAGTTCATTTACTGGTATCTGCTTCTCATCTGTGAGGATACTACACAGGAACATTCTCTAAAACAGGGTGCAATTTTTGTAAATGTCTCCTGAAAAATGGGTCTAATGCAAAGTTTTGTGAATACCGTTAAAAGGGTATTACTATACTTTTCATAAAAGGTGATTGGTCAGCCAATAAGTCACCATGGTAGTGAATGGCTGATCAAAAATTTTGGGGGCACACTCCTGTGCAAATGATGGGTCAAGTACCCCCTTCCCCAAATATGATGTGCAAAAGACCTGCACTGTGGAGCCTTTTTGCACTGCATTTTAGTAGCTCTGGTGTTTCCAAAATGATCACTTATCTATGGGAATTTTCATGAGACAGCAATAAAAACTAAAAATAAATTCTTGACAAACAACAGGCCTTAACCAGGAAGTCAAGATCTAGCGCAAAACTTTCTGCCTTTTTTTTCTGTCTGCACAAAGTGTTTTTGTGGGGCTAACTTCATCACAGGTTTGCCCACCAGTTTGCTGTGTTACCCACCGTTTCAAGAAGAGGCTAGCAAATCTTGCATCTGCTCGGAATGGAGCAGTTTCAACACAATCCTCAAACATAGCTTTGCTCTTTGTCTGGATGAAGCAACAACAAGAATACTGTATGAGAGACAGTTGAGCGGTTTGTGTAATGTTGCAGCAGAGATTTTACCCCTTTGTTCTGTACCACACCTTTTGTACATATAACAATTTGCAATAGAATCAGTGGACAAATATTTTGCGATGGAACTTCTTAAGCACATTCTGAGTTAAAACCAATTTTCTCTGCACATTGAAAAAACTTTACAGTCTTGCAATAATTGATATGTACCCTGACATACAAGGTTTTCTTGCATCTGCATCTGCAGTCTAAGCCCAAAAATATTCAGTATATTTCAAATGGTTAATTTATGGACCAATAACCCAAGAAAGTCCTGTACTCCTTGAAATGTCTCTTGCAGCACTTTTCAGCCTCTTTCACACCCTTAAGGAGCTTTGGCCATAATAAATTGATTCACACATATAACATGATTCAAACACTCTGTGTTTGGCATAGGTATCAATAATTTTGGATGTAAACTGTCTATGGAATGCCAAATAAACACTTTGTAAATGGCATTTTAGTTGGCTTGTTCCCCATTTTAACTGACTATATTTGGATGAATATTTCCATGCACAGTTTCTTTTCCCAAATGTTTTTTCTTTGCTTGTCTCTTTGCTTCCCTTCCAAGAATATCTCTCTGAACATAAATTGCATATGTAATTGTAGGCCTACTCTTAACTGATACCTGATTCCCAAAAAGAAAAACACAACATAAAAATATTAATTTGCAAAAACAACTGGCCTTTTTCAACTAATGAAACCAATGCTCCTACCTATCAAAAATTTTCAGTACCTAAACTAAGAAGGGAATTAATTTCTCTTCAGTTCCAGCATAATAAAATCTAAGCAAAGTCCCGCTAAATGGGGAGCTTTACAGCAGATTTGATGCTTAATTCCTCCATAGCCTCTGATTGCATCCTGAATGATGTTTAGGTGGCTTCTCTTCTTAAGCTTAGAAAGCTGTGCGCTGTTTTGTGGGCCTAGCTAATAAAATCTGGCCTTCAAAATCTTCTATAAATTGAGTGGAAGTCACAAAAGCAAGCAATGTCTGGCTTTAAGACTAAGAGACTGACATTACGCTGGACCAGATGTCACCTTAGTGAAAACTGATAACTTTCAATTCTATTTCCTGATTGTGACCTGGAAATTCTTACCGATTCCTCGTCGCTTGCAGAGCTCAAAAATCCTTCGACAGACTGCGAACGCTCAACTGTAAGCAACGCCATTATCAGCTGTATTCGTTGTTGATACTTTAGGCTTGTTAAACAATTGTTTACTTGTGATTTATTCCTTGTCTACAGTTTGCTTTTCGCTTTGACATTTTTGTGGTTGAATTCGGAATTCATCCCTCTGCAGCCATCTTGTTTTCAACCAAGTTTCCAGTCAACTGAGCATGCGCAAGTCATCACACCCAAGCAGCGAACCAAGGAAACAGTTCAGGGTGTTGATTGACCGGAAACGAGATAACGGGACATAAATCTGGATCCCGCAGACGCCTGGGACAAGGAGAAACTGAGGAGGGGCCATAGCCTGCACTTTTGCCAAGTATTAAAACTTTTGCGCGGAACCTTTTATAAAAACTGGATATGTGGTGGCTAAAAATAGATACAATTCTTCCAAAATTTTGCACGGGTGGGCATCTGTTTAATAGTTTCGTACTAAACGATCCCTACTTTGTTTCTTATATTCGTTGCAGCAAGAACTTTGAAGTAGTTCTAAAGACCTGTTTCTTGACATTTAAAAATAAAATTTCCAAAAGGAACATTCAGTTCAAAACGAAAGTCTTTTTAGGCTATGTTTTTATTGTTTATGTTTTTATCTCTGATGACTTTTAGAAACTGCTTCTAAAGTCAGTCGATCAAAGGAAATTGTTGCAAAAAAATGTCCCCCTTGTTTCTTACCTCCATTTATCAACTTCTAAGGCAGGAACTGAATTCCATTGCGAGCAACCAGAATTTGCCACCATCAAATCAAAACAGTTACAGCATGGTTATAACGACAAGCAACCCTGAGCTTTGCTTATCTGTCCCGTATCAAGATGAGTTAGTGCAGAGACTTGAAATCATTGCTTAAAGGCTGTGTGTACATCCGCAAGGTATAGGCCAACCAAAACATTCAATTTGGACGATGGGCACGTGTTTTAACCAGTGTCGAAGAAGCAAGCCTTTATTGTCTTTCTCTAATACACGTAAGTAATGAGATTTATTTTGGGTTTGGCAAGCAAAGAAGGCCCAAATTTACTGCATTTTGCGGGCAGCTTATCGACATTGTGTGTAAGACTTTCAACCATTGACGAGTTAATAGTTATTGTTAATGAAACTGTATCGTATCAGTGGATGGCTTTGTCTTGGTCAACGTCAACAGTCCAATTTTACAATAAGACTGGTTGCTCAAATAAAACACATGACAAGGGGAGACTCTTTTTCGGCAAAATAAGCGACAAGGATCTGTGAAGGGGGATAGCATTGTGCAGGCGGACAAAAGCGCGAGTGAAGCCAACAAAGAGACGCCAACTATTTATCAAAGGGCTGTAGGTGAAGGACTCATGTATTAAGTCTAGGTGACAATGGCTCAACGAGAAAAAATTAACGTGTCATATTGTTTATAGCAATTAGCATGTTTATAGCCTTGTTCTTCCGACAAGGAAAATACGAAAAATGCAAGAAAATCTTTCTTGTCTCTCAGGAAACCGTAAAATCTATTTACCGAAAGCATTTTTTGATGGTTTATTAACGCAAAGTGTGGACCAATCCAATAAGAGCTACAACTGCTTGAAAAGTTGTAATGCGGAGAATACATTTGGTATTGGAAATAATCAAAGTTTGATTCATAGCAAAAATTCTGAAGTATTTTTGTGATTTTTCTTCAGCAGTCTTTCTGTTCTGAGCATTGTTAAGGTATATAAGTGATTGGATTTATGAATTTTTCTTTACTTCGCAATGCTCGAAAAAGGATAAATGATATCTTCACTTTGAGCAACATGGAAAAACTTTTTATTTCTTTGAGACTTGACAACAGATTTTTGCAAATGTCCCAGTCCCAGATCTTATGCGATGTTGCTTTTATAAAATGTGTTTGAGTGCTGAGATCGATATAATTTTGATAGTGTTTAGGCCTTATTCACGCTTTTCAAAGTTTTGTAAATTAAATTTCACCTATACCCATATTTCCAAAGGTCAGAAAACTAGAGCCAAAATCACAAAATATCTCAGACTTTCTGCTGTCGATCAAACTTTCAATTCATTTCAGTACCTTTAGGACCTTACGAATTCTCCGCACAACGCTCTGTTTGGCCCTCAGCCAAGGCTATCATTTTCACAAAAATTGATGAAGCCACCGGTGCCATTTTTAAACTGTGGGCGGCACACCCCTACCCGAAATTTAGCAGAGACCTCCCCCCCCGTGCTCTCGGTCATATTTCCTGTCCTTGAACCAAAGAACTCTGTCACATTTTCTTTTCGAAATGTTTGGACCTATTTGCCCGTTGGCATCTCCTGTGCAGCATCATCCTACGCAGAGGTCTCGAAATCGAACTTAACACTTTTCCACTTTTCTCGTGGTAAAACAGGGTATAAATCAAGCAAGGAAAACAATACAAATCAATCAAGGATCAAGTAGTATAAAAAGGTAATATCAAATCCATTCATGCGATATTTTCAATATATTCATAGCTAATTCATTTATAAAAATTATTCATATTTCAATACAGTAAGAACCCGAAAAATAGAAACCACTTTATAAGAAACCTCAGGCTGATTTTTTTGAGAAATGGTGCCCTCATATAGGAAACTTCTCAGCCTGATCTTAGGAATGTTTCTTACAGGAGGATCCCACATATATAACATACTTCATCATGGCAGAAAAATTTGTGATGAGGTCATTTTCAAATGCATAAATTCATGCAGAAGCTTTCATCAGCATACAAATTTGGTTACCTTCCATTTTTGATAATCTTAAATCTCAGTTTATGATGTGCAGCAGTGTATTTACAGTATACTGATTTATATATGTGAAGACATTTAAGTTGAAATCATTGAAGGATTCTTATCCATATTATAAGAGCTTTTCAGCCTCTTTCCTTGATAAATGCCCTTTTAATAAGAAACTAAACAGGCTGTTTTGAAAAAACTGGTTTCTATTTTACGGATTCTTACTGTAATACATTTTATAAAAATAGTATAGTAAATTATTTCATCTTACCAAATATATAAATATAAACAATCGAGGCGAAAGGATTCAAGGTAAGCGAAGGAATCTATTTCTTGTGAAACTAGGGGCTTTTAAAATCATTATCGACAATCGCGTTGACGAATGAAAGTAAACGAATTTCTTTTCAAAAGATAGACACGAGTTTGTTTCAAAAAAGTCGCCTGTTTGGGAAGGAAAAGGTTTTATATTTTCCAGTATTACGGAGGATGAGACTTTAAAATCAAGGAAAATAGGGGGAAGGATTCTTAAAAAGCAGCATAAAAAGATGGATATTTGGGAAATTGGAGTTATTCTGCTTTAGAATAGCCCCAGGGAAAGTAATGGAAGATTGGAAACAGAAACACCGCAACGCGACGAAAAACGAAAGCGAATGTGCATAAACACAACGTAGCATAACGAATGCTTTGAATAAAATGATGCTAACAGGGCCTCTTTTAACATACAAACTAGGGGGGCAAAAGCCCCCCCCAGTCCCCCTTACTTGCCCCCCCCAGTTACAGTTTTTCACAGTGTTTTGCCCCCCTAGTTTATGGTCCCTTTTTCCTTGTTGCTGCTCTTAGGCCCCTTTTCAGGCCCTTTCGCAACGTTTTTGTGAAGTCTCATTTGGTTATCTTTCCAGTGCAGTGTTCATAAAATAGAAGAAACTTTACAGAAATGCTTCAACTTCTCGACTCTCGGCTATCAAGCAAATATCGATTCATCAGACACTCTTGGTGCTATGAATTATCAGATGTGGGGAATCTCTTCTGGCTCACCCGGTTCGCTGGTTCATGTTTCTATTCAAGAAATGCCTTTCTTGGCCTATATGTGATATTTGATTGACTGTTACTACAGTTTGTGCATAACGGATGGCCAGTTTGATTTGATAACTGGGTTAGAGGAGAAAAATGGCTACCAGAGCGATTCTAGCATCCAAGGTTTTAAAATTTTTCCCAGGGGAGCATGCCCCCAGACCTCCCTAGATGGGCGCGCCTTTGGCGTACCTTTCAAAACTCACTTTGCAAAAGGCCCATGTTTTTTCTGACCCTGGGCCATCCATAAATCCTCTCCCCATCCCGAACACAAAGATGAACGGCAAAATAGTGGGGAGGGGCCTTGTAGCACTATTTATGTCTTGTAAGAAATACAATGCTCTGCTAAGGAGTTCATAAAAAGAAATATTTCTCGTATCAAAAATGAGGTCCCCTTTTTGAAACTTGCCCCCCAAGTTATGATTCCTTAAAAGAGGCCCTGGATGCTACCGAAACTTAGCTACTGTAAATTCGGGATAAGGTGTATTTTTTGTTTCTTTTTCTTTCTCTTTCCCTTCATACTTACTTGTAGTTTTTAAGTTTATGTTAAATGGCCGCAGGGTAGACACAGCCTTGTGCCCCTTGCGGTATCGTTTTGGTAGCGTAGTAGACTAATTTTAAAAGTAGTGTAACTGGTAGAGTGATTTTGTAAGTAGCGTTGCTAGTAATATGTTATATAATTGATTATTGAGTATAAAAATTGTGCATAAACTTAACATAAAGTTAAAGGTGATCCAAAATGAAAATTTTTAATTGATGCAAATGAATTGCACTGTTGAATGATACATAATGCCTTGTTTGGATACCTTGTTTCATTTTCGAGTTACCCACTTTATGCGATTGGCTGATGCCATTTCGTTTGCAAAGAATAAAGAAAGTACAAGATTTAACTATTATATTTCCAGAGGGAAATCGAACCCAAGAAGTTTTCTTCAATTAAAATTACTTTCTAAACATTGTTTCAATTCAAAAGACAATTTTTATCACTTCTTTCAGCTCAGCTGAAATGTTGCCTTCAACTGTAACCATTCAAAGATCAGATACACCTATATTTCCATAAATTATCCTAATAATTTGCAAACAGAATGACGTCATCAACTGATTCTTCAAATTAGTGGATAACTTGAAAAAAGAGACATCAAAGAAATTCAAAGAGGATTCCTGATCATTCGACAGTGCCGATCATTTGCACTAATAAAAATGTCCGCTTCAGGTCACCTTTAAATGTCATAAACACGTTTCTTCATCGTGTTTCGGTGTTCTGCTCGCAAACTTATTCATCTATTCGTCAGCACAGGTATCAGGTATCATCACAGGACTAGAATATGCATAGAGTGTTCGTTTTCCCTGTATCCTCTTGCTTCGGCATGTTTCTATTTCCCGTTATTTCCAATATTCACTATACTCTGGCAAGTTGAAATGCTCTTCTTGGAATTATGTCTCGTCATAGTTTGATTGAGTTGCCCAATATGTTTCCAAAAGATATTCATAGAGAAGACTTGAGCCCTATAAATCGATCAATCCTGAATGGAAAGAGATCATAAGACAGATTCTTTTCGAGGGCAAGTTCTGCTAACAGCTTACCTACAACGGGAGCTAACTTGAAGCCATGTCCTGTGGGAATAGAACACAAATTTTGTGTAAAATTCATAAATAAACTGAGTTTGAAAATCAATTAAAAAGTTCCAATTGGACTTCAACAGCTTTATAATGCTAATAAATCAAGTTAAAAAAGCTCATGGGTCAAGTGGCCAAGTTAAAAAAAGACGAATTTGGCTACAGTTACCCTAGCCTACATTGAGCCTACTGTAGATAATCAGGAGACACAGTTTCCAAAATTCGGTGTTCTCTACTCGTTTGGTAAGATAGTTTTAAATATAAAGATATTTTTCTCAGATCAATCTGAAAAGGAAAATCTCAGGACCTTTCTGGCTAGATTTCGACGTGTGCCCAATTGAAACAAACTTTTCAAGATCTTCGAAGCTTTCAATATTTCAAAATGGCGTCAACTTTTGATTTGGAACTGATAAGTCAAGGAGTTCCTACGGGAACGTAAAGATCACGGTAGCAAAAAGAAAAAATCTACGTAAAAATATTACAAATATTTACAAAATTCGGAATTCTTTATTGGATCTTAAATATACTACCAAAATCAACCAATATCGCCAAAATTTTCAGGGAAACCTTAATTCGCAGCATAACTAGACTTGCCCCAAGCCTATTTCATCAGTCCGTCGAACCGTTCCCTTTTCGGTTGTTCCTGGATCCGCCATTCCAGCATTCCAAATTCACAGGTAATGGTGGAATGGCGGAGCCGAGAACTACCGTAAATGGGACGGTTCGACGGACGGAAGGAGCAGACTTGGAGCAAGTCTACAGCATAACAAATCAAAGGAGTTGACAATGTTAAGCTCCTAAGCAAATTTCAAGCTGCTTAAGAGCTTAGGATAAGACATGCACAGAACTGTTCATAACAACAAAGGCGTAAGAGAGGAGCTACAGCCCCCCCAACCTTGGAAAAACGAGCAAAAATGGGGCATAATCAGGCAGAAAATCGGCCTTGAGTCGACAAAATTTCATAAACAATGGATTTTTATCGGGTGGCCCCCCTAAATTCTACCTCCCCGTACGCTCATCCATAACAATTCAATGTTTTACCAGAGAATCCAGCACCAATGATAATATTGCGGTACTTTGGATGTCTGTCAATAATGAAGTCATCATCCGGAGTTGACTAGGGAAACAGTAAGTGAAAAAATAGATTTAAGGAAGGATTGAAAATATTGAGTAACTGAGAAAGTACGTATCATGCCTAAAATGAGTAACTGGCATCATGCCTAAAAATCATGATGTACTTGGAATGAACTTGAATTCATTTCAAAGATGATGCAATTTATGTCAATTTTCCATGAAGCTTCCTCCAATGCCCTGTGACTTCGAAGAAGCACATAGCGATGGATTTGAGTGACCATAATTTCTCGAAACCTTGAGGTAATATATTAAAGGTATTCACTTTATTCATTTCAAATAAATACATGAAGCTTAACGCTGTCCTAAATGTTTGCTGACAAACTGCTAATGTTATCATACAATAGTGATTACGTCTACCGGGTTAGCCAGGAAAAAGTTCCCACTTTTCAAAATTCATGGCACCAAGAGTAGTGCACAAAATTGAATGATTCAAGTTCTAGTTTAAAGCCAAAAGATCAAAATATTTTTTGTGATTTTTTTCGCTGTCTTACCAGTACTAGGAGTATTGGTAAATTTAACTTTACAAAAATTCAATGGTGGCAAAATGACTGAAAAATGGCCTCTGGTTTCAGCTTTCAGCCTATAACTCCTTGAACTTTAGCGGATTTGCAAGATTCTGGCGTCAAAAATTAATTTAAAATCTCAGGCGATGGGTTACTTAACCAAATATTTAGTCAAACGTCGAACAATTTCTTTGAGACACTCTGTAGTTGATGTGCTGCAATCTTTTTAAACAGTGGATACATTTTTCTGATTCATCCGCTATTGATTCTGCCAAATAGGGGCACAGAATGTAATGAACAGGATTGACAACAAGGACGTAAATTTTCCAAGAGGAAGATAACCTTAGAAAAATCATGACCACATAAAAATCATTGATCAATACTCACAGTATACATACAATGCTCCACTATACTCGGTTTATCCTCCACATTTTCAAAGTGTTCTCTGATATATTGGCCAATTTCAGTCACATCATGTTTCACTGAAGAAGTAACGTCTCTTGAATCCGGATTTATATTTGTTCCATGATGTAAACAAATCTTCAGTGAAAAAAGAGTTGAGTTAATCATCATATGTATTGTTGGACAAAGGACGCCCATGAAAAGGATATTTGATATTTCTTTGCTTTCAATGTTTTTTGTGTGTTTTTCACTGTGAGGTTCGTGGAACAAGTTGAGAAGTCTGTTCAAAGAGAGTTTCTCTCCAAAGCTTCTTTCACCTGCGAAAATTCTTTGTTTTTTGAAAAGTGGTTCAGACAGGGCAGCTCCTACTCTACATGAAAATAAAAAGGTCTTACCTTAAGCATATTAGGATATTCGATGCAAGGAAGGCCATATATTTGACATTTCTTTGCTGTCCCACTTCCAAAATCACCAAACGTCGGAAATCCCTTGTCTGCACGATATCTTTCATCATTTGTCTTCCAGTAACAAACGTTTATAAGGATTGCCTGTGGAAATGACTTTCGTTAAGGTTAATAATGTCTGGAAACCCAAAAATGAAGTTATTAAACAATTATTCCAGTGTTACAACTAAAGACCAATAACTAGCCATGATCCTTTGCACCCCAGCTCGATATTCAACTTGCGTGTGATAAGGAAGTCATTTTTCGCATATGTTGTCCGTTTTTCTCTTCATTAAGCATGCAAAGGATGATGGTTACCATGGGTCCTTGAGATGTTTCTTAAGAAAATTTACTGGAATAAATGAGAAACATCTTTAGTCCACCTCCCTTGCAAGAAACATGAAACTAAAGTACGACCAAAAACTATGTATAGTTAAAACGGTTTTCGATGCCATTTCGGCTCTATTTGCTTAAAAGTAAAAGTTAAGGTCTCTTTCGAAAGAGGAAGAGAAGCGTAATATCCTTAAGCAGCATTTTCGAAATTTAAACTTACAGAAGGGGGTTGAAATCAAGCCTCAAAAAAAGCAACTCTTAGCCCCCACATCCGTCGAGGTTGAAAAATATATGGCTGAAAAACTCTATCTTAGCTGTATCCAAATCTATGCTCCGTTTATTTGTCAATCCAATAGGTTTCTGTCTACAAACGAAGAAATGGCCAAGGGTTAGGAGATTTTGGAAAATCTGGTTTTCTCAATAACGGGGGAAGCACCAAGTCCCTACAACAACAAATAACAGGGACTTTATCACAAAAGACCTGTACCGAGCATGAAAGATTGTCTCGAGAGAGTTTGGTCGAAATTCACCTTTTCTTCCTAAATGTTGTTGATTTCCTTCAAATAATATTTTGTTTAGATTCTAAACAATTAAATTTGGTATGCTTACAGTTTTTGAAAGAACCTTTGCAGTAGCGCACGTAGTGTTTCTCATTTGCGAATCTAGCCGCTTGGGAGATTACAATCGATGCATTTCATGTGCTTTTGCAAGAAATAGCTGTTGTCTAAGATGCTTGAACGAACAACTCAAAATTCAAATGGAACATTTTTCATAGAAAGCATCAATGATCACGAGAAAGTGACTGTCGGTTAGGTAAACTCTCTTAAGATAACCTTCCATGCTCGATAAGTCTTACTGTGATAAAGTCCATGTTATTCGTTGCAGTAGTGACTTGTTGCTTCCCCCGATTTTGGGGAAACCAACTTTTCCAAAATCTGCTAACCCTTGGCCATTTCTTCGCATATGGACGAAAATATATTTAGTTGACAAATAAATGGAGCACAGATTTGGATACAGCTAAGATAGAGCTTTTCAGCCATATATTTTTCAACCTCGACGGATGCGTGGGCTAAGAGTTGCTTATTTTGAGGCTGGATTTCAACCCCCTTCTGTAAGTTTAAATTTCGAAAATGCTGCTTAAGGATATTACGCCCCTCTTCCTCTTTCGAAAGAGACCTTAACTTTAACTATTAAGCAAATAGAGCCGAAATGGCATCGAAAAACGTTTTAACTCTAAAGCATTCAATTCTCATTACGACATGCCTTTCTCAGTATTTTGACTCAAACAGCAAAACGAGTGAAGCATGTTTTCATAAGCATCTGGCTCTGTAAGGAAATGCATTTTGGCATACAGTAAATCGTTATTTCATTTCTGTTTTGAAAACATTACGTTGGGTGGGAATACGTATCAAGGAGCAAGCACTCTCAATGCATCTCATACACTTCTCAAAAATTCTTCTGCTCCTGCTAAAAATCCCTAAAATGCGCTACAAATCCTGTTGCTCTGCTAGAAAGCTTTGCTCTGCTAGAAAGAGTGGTATGCTGCTCATGCAATACAATGACAGTGACTAGTCTTGCTTTAAAAGTAACTTCTCTGTTACCCAACGGGTGACTTAACTTCTATACCGTAAAAGCTCCATTAAGCCCCCCCTCTCTATTAAGCCCCCCTCTCTAATAAGCCCCTCCCCTCTGAGTCAAAATTTGAAATAACCCCCCCCCCTCTCTATTAAGCCCCCCCACTCATACAAAATCCTAGAATTTACAAAATATTTTCCATTTATTTAGCTATACAACCTTACATGTTAATTTCAGTATGATTTGGGATAAAAACTGAGTCGAATTTGTGTATTTGAGCCGGAAAATTGTGTGTTGAATCCGCAAAATATGGAATAAAAGAACTGAAAAGCTACCAAATATATCCTTTTCGCTTGATTTTGTGAATAAGCACCCCCTCTCTAATAAGCCCCCCTCTCTATTAAGCCCCCCCTCTGGAAGGTCCAAAATTAAATTAGCCCCCCGGGGGCTTAATAGAGCTTTTACGGTACTTTACCTGCAATGGAAGCTTGAGTTCCACCTGTCTTGTGAGTTCCGCGGTCCATGGCCCTGAACAAAACGGTAAAACGAAAAATATGTAACTGATTCTGATTCTAATAGTCTGTTGGCCCCGTTCACACGAGAACGGAACGGAACGGAACGGAACGGAACGGAACGGAACGGAACGGAACGGAACGATGTGGAACTGTTCCAGAAAACAAAGGAATTTTTGCAGGTGTTCACACGAGAACGACTAGAAACGTTCCGTTCCGTTCCGAAAAGTGGACGGCTCTGAAAAGTGAGCCGTAAAATGGAACGAAACGGAACGAAACGATTTAGCCCTCGTGTGAACACTTCTTTGAAGCGTTCCGTTCCACTTTGCGGACTTTTTTCATGCAATTTATACATGAGGTAATTCTAAGACTCCAAACAATAGGATTGTTTACGCATGAAAATGGAAAAACTTAATGGCGAGCTTAGAAAATTTATATCTCTAGGGAGGAAGATATTAACACTTCAAATCGATCCATTGCCGTCTGAACACCCCTTAAAAAGTTCCGTTCCGTTCCGTTCTGGTCCGTCCCGTTCCGTTCCGTTCTCGTGTGAACGGGGCCTTAATTTATAATTGATCAAAGACTTTAGGTCTGTTTTTCAACGATTTTGAGATCACGCATTTTTCTAAATTCATCTTTAAAAAGAGAACGATACGATGAATTTGAGAAACTAAATTTTCGTATCTAATACCCCATTCACACGGGCAAGCTGAACCAGCTTTATCTAAGCGAGGTTAAATTTCAGCCATTCAAAAGCATTCGATTTGTTGGATTGACCAATTAGAAAGCTCCATTCGATAACCTGGTTTAGTTTAAGCTCGTTTAGCTTGTCAGTGTGAATGGGGTATAAGGGTGTGTTTGATTGGTACCAATTCTGAAAACGGTAGACTTGAAAGAATCGGAATTTGTGTTTGATTGACTCCCAAATTCCAAAAACGGCAGGTTTGGCAGGTTTGGCAGGCCTGCTGGGCCTTCTGCTCCAAAAGGCAGAGCGTTTTGCAGACTTTGGAGAGATTCTCGATTTCATAAGTAGATTTCAAAAAACGAGTCAACTTTACTCTCGTTGCCAAAGTAATCGGTAACTTTACTCTTCATTACCAAGCACCAGACTCGTCTTCGTATTTTTCCACTAGAAACCACGTCTTCGCCAGGATAAATCGGAAACCTGAAGAACTTTGCGTTTAATTGGGAACTGTGTTTCCGTCTCTGCAAAGTCTCCCGTTTTCAGAATTTGGTAGGTTTGGAATTACCAATCAAGCATACCCTAAGTTGATAAGTTAGCAGCACAATCATGATGAGTTTCTGGGAATTTTTTACACGGTTTGAGCGCTATAGGCCTTCAAACGTTTATGCAATCTCCCCGGATGGGGGGGGGAGGGGGTAAATGACTTGCGGATGGACAGGGATCTACCGCCCGCTGTTCAGAGAGCTACTCTCTTCTAATTACCGACAGTTGCCGTCATACCCACTTTTATCATGAATTTTGGCGGGAAACTACCCATTTTTGACAATTTATTGCCAATTTCTGGAAAACCCACCTATGTTTTAAGGAAAATTTGCCGAAGAAGGGACTCTTGTTTGGAGAATTTTGGACCCAAAAACCTACTCATATGGGCGGCACATACCCGTACCCTCAACATGTTATGTTACCTCTCCCCCCCCCGGGGCAATTTCCTTATTCACTAAGCTTTGTAAATGATAAGAAATAACCTGAAAGAAGAAAATTAAAATCAATAATTATGCAAGCAGCTCACCTGACGTAATAATAATTTTCCTCGCTTTAATCTCTCGATTCATAGTTTTCACTGTTATTGTTCCTCCCGGAATGATCTTTTCAACTTTTTCATTGTCAATCAAGGTACCACCATTTTTCATGAAAATGTCCTAGAAGAAAGTTTAAACCTCTAAGAATAATGATTTTTCAACATAGCGTTTTCCAGAGCATCGATCAGTGAAAGTGGCAAAAGTGATAAAATAAAGTTTGCCTTAAATGACATGCCACGTGAAAACTCTGCAATCCACCTTTTCAAGATAAGAGGTGCGAAAACGGAAGTCTTTTGTTGTTTGATATTTTGCATTTTTGAGGCCAAAACCTTGTTCTGCATGCAAAGTTTAGTTTATGAACCAACTTTCACATTCATGTCTGTCTTCATTTGGAAATAACGGCGATTTAAAGAATTAGAAATCATAAGGACTTTGACCGTGAAATCAAAAGTTTGGACAAAATTTGTCCAAACATCTGATTCTTGGAAGAGTCTGGTACCCAGGGTAATTCCACGGTCAAAGCCATTATAACTTTGAATTCTTAAAATCGCTGTAATTTCCAAACGAAGATAGATATGAAAGTAAAAGTTCGCTTTTATGCTAAACTTTGTACGCAGAACAAGATTTTAACCTCAAAAATGCAACATCTCAAACAACAAAAGACTTCCGTTTTCGCACCTCTTATCTTGAAAAGGTGGATTAAAAACGGTTGAAGTGATTTGCATAATTTCAATTTTACGTTATCGCAAATTCCACGTGACATCCGATAAGAAATAAATTTTTAGGGACCAGTCACTATCAACGCTGGGTAGGGGGCCGGAAGATATTCAGAGGGGCCACCAAAAATTAGATGAAACAACTACGACAATAAGGACGATACAGGGCATTAAAAATATTAGCCCCGTGACGAAAGCAGCATAAAATTCTACTGGCAAAATGCATTTGATGCCCGCAGAATTTGAAAAGGGCAAGATTACAAACTTTGCCGTTTTGCTACCGAAACAACATTTGCCGGCGAAATTTGGAAATTCTGCCGGAATTGTGTAAACGGGAGGCCAAAACGGCACCTTTTTATGCCGTTTTCAAATTCTACCGGCCTCGTGTCTAAACGGTCTAAACTGAAAGTTGAACAAGCACAACTTTTAAAAACTGATCAGTTTAACTTGATGGTCATAGAAATGTCAGGTATTTTGGCATGTATACACGATGAGCTTTTTGGTCTTCAGTTTATACTATTTTTAATGAATTGTGTATACACACCCTTAAGGCCTGACCACATCTATTTGCCATTAAGACACCAGCTTCTTGCTCAAGAACAGCCCCTGTTCCATTCTCATATTTCAGCATAGGATATTTGGCTTGGAATTCTTCTCCAATGATCAATTCTGAATTGATTCCAACTTCATCTAGGTTCTTTTTTACTTCTTTTGCTGCTCTCAAAGGGGATGCATCAATGCTAAGCAAGCCACATTTACTGCCAAAACAAAACATACTCATGGATCATTTCAAGTTGTATTAGGCGTCTAATTCACTGAATTTTGGATGGTTAGAACAGGTCTCCTTAAAGGGAATCAACATGGTTAAAAGCAGGCCCAGTTTGAAACATTTTAGCAATATCTACAAAGCTATTCATGATGAGGTTGAAAATATTAAAAAAGCTTTACAGTCCCCTTGAAACTGAAGTTTTACTCACTGCAGAAGTTTTCTGCCAGTTAATTGTTCCAGACTCTCCCACTCTTTGAAACATTCTGCCATCATCTCTGAATAGAACTTTTGACCATAGGAATGACGGATGACCCTGCTCTGTCCATGTGAACTACCTCTGGTATGAGGCAATGGAAACTGCAATGCAATGTGATCTCATGTCAATGTTTGTTTGTGATTTGTGTCCCAAAGTACAGGATGGCACTTTTCTGACAATTTACTGATACCAGGTGATTCAAAAACAGTATGTGTTTGTCGGGCTGAGGGAGAGGAATAATTGAAATGTTAATCTATTAGTCAGAGCTGACTTACTAGATGAGGCATTTTGTTTGGTAAAATCACTCAAATTTGTCTTCTTTTGATTTTAATTCTAGTCATTTGCTATACCGTAGCTTGAATGTTTCTTATAATTTGCCTGTTATTGTATGGAGACTACTCTAGAATCACACACATCATAGGGTTTTGGTAGGGTTTTTGCAAGGCCGTAGGAAGCAAGCTCAAACATGAGGGCCAACACACTTCAAGGACCCCATTATTGCCTTCTTGACCCCATTATTGCCTCCTTGTGCCAATTGGCTATGGGGTTTTGGTGATCAGTATAGGCACAGGTGAGCAATTCTAGGAAAGCAATTTGGACTATCAAATTTAGAGGAGTTTTAAGAATATGAAACTGAAACTAAACTGAACTGCATTAAATGCATTAGCAAATAGGACAGTACCCGCAATGAAAAGATAATAAAAAATTCCAAAAATGTATCTACTCTATATCTAGGCAATTAGAAAACTTTGCGATATGTTCTTAAGGTTATTTGATTGGTTTTTCATACAAAGTCAAAGGCACATAAAGAAATGGTGATGCTTGCTCATTTCTTGGAATAGGACACGAAAGAACAAATGTGCGACAAAAGAGAAGACAAAAATAGCAGACCAGTTCACCCCTTCTTGCCTCATTGGCATAGGGGCCATCAACATAGTTTTCGTCTTTCATCGCGGCTTCTGGCCGTGATTGGGGGGGGGGTTCAGAAAAAATCTGTGATTAATTGTCTTTCCAGGACGAAACCTAAATTAAGGAGTAAATAAAGGAGTTCAATGAAAATAAAGAATCTTATATACCTTCTCCAATATCAGTCCTTGTTGGGGATATGAACAGGCTAAGTTGCGAGCTTTGAGGTGATCATTGTGGCTTGCCTCAATGAAAGTCTAAATTCTTGGAGTGTTGGGAGTAAACAGTCTCCTTGGGGAATAGGAGGGCCTAAGCCTATAGGGAATATTTTACAGCTTCTTCTCATTCCTAGAAGTCCAGCCTCCTATACTGGTATGTGGAACTCCCTCTGTATATTGGGGTTTCACTATTTCCTTGTACCTTATATGGGTTCATAGCGAATGCAGCTAGATTGCCTAGCCTTATTTGGGGTCCTAGATATTTCATATAAATAGGGCTACACCCAAGATTTTAGTCATATTTCAGCTCTCATGGCCTGGCATCAAAACTGATTTCATTCCCCTCCCTCCTCTTCCCCCTTGTCCTTTTTTTTACTTTATGGGTTTATCCGCGGGGATTATTACATGGTCATAGATGTAAAAATTGTATCAAAAAATTTGTATTTAATCTCTTACTTTTGTATGTTGTAGTTGAGTAATTTTTGTGGTGTTCATGAGGATTCAATTTATTCCCAACACTGCCTTTTGTCTCAGTCTGCTCCTAGTATTTAGGAATCCCCCAAAAAGGGCTATCGCATGCATGGTAGCGATTTATGTCAATGACGTAATATGCAAATTAGCTTGACGGAGAATAGGAGAAGAAAACAATAGCAAAGTTGCGCATGATGGCATGAGCCCCACTGTTGATTCGCTCTCAACAAAGCTGAATTACAATCAGTCAAAACAATAGGGTCAGCACTTCATCTCCCCAACAAGTCCTGTTTATTTCATCTACACAAATAAGACAACCTTTTCAACAGTGTTTAGCTCTTGATTTTCCATCTTCCCATTTGCCAAATATTTAATGTAATGTCAAAAATGTCAAAAATGTCAAAAATGTCAAAAATGTCATATCTTTCAGCACTTGAAAACCAGGCAACCTACTTTGGAACCATGACAACACAAACAGTGGACAACAACGTGCTTTGTGCATTTGGTTTTTACGAAGGATTTATGAGAAAAAATTTGGGAGGAGAAGCCGTTCTTACCAGTTCTTTTTACCGATAGAGGGGATTTTTTCACAATCATAAGTGTACGCGGTGGGGGGGCAGGGGGCGGCAGCCCCCCAGTGTTAATATATATTTTGGGTTCACAAACAGTATTTCAAAGAGTTTATTTTTAATCGGACGTTTTGGGGGTTTTTTTATAAGTTTCTTAGGTAGTTTTTCTGATATTTTAGCATTGTTTTCTTTAACTCGTAATCCCTTCTGTAATTAATTAATTAATTTTTTGTTATTTTCATTATTGTATATCATCAATTATTTGAGAATGAAATTAAAAGTTAAGAACAAACTTTGGAGAAATTTTCAAAAATCAGCCCCATTCGGGGAAAATTTTTGCCCTTGGTCGGGCAAAAATGTTGGCAAACAATGGGCTTTGTGTCGTGTGCAGCCCCCCTAGATTTTTTCTTCCCAAACACTTATGTCACAAATCGTGTTTAGGGACCGTTCGTTATTCGCAGATCACAAAGCAATGGACATCTTCAGTCAAGGACCGAGATACAGGGGGGTCCAGGGGGGCCATGGCCCCCTCAAAATATTTCAGCAGTAGCTACAGTAAATCTTTATTCTATACTATTTTAGTATTTCAGAATATCATTATCAGATAGGTACTCCATGCTCTTATGTCGGGTAAATCTCGTTCAATTTCTACCTTTCATTAGTCTAGGAAGCTCTTTGGGAGTATTTACAAGCTAACAAACTTGTCTCTTACCATAACTCTATAGTGGCCTTTGTAAATTAGGCTTTCTTACTTTTGTGGAGGTGTGTGTTCCGTTAAGCCAATTTGAAGAGCGTGCCGGGGGGGGGGGGTACATGACTTGTGGATGGACGGGGGTCTGCCGCCCGGTTTTCAGAAAGGTACCCTCTTCTAATTACCGAAACTTGCGGTCATACCAACTTTTATGACGAATTTTGGCGGAAAACCACCCATTTTTTGCCATTTTTCGCCATCTTCTGGATAACCCACCCTTGTTTATGGAAAATTTGCCGAAAAAGGGACCCTTGTTTAGAGAATTTGGGGCCCAAAAACCCACCCATATGGGCGGCACATACCCGTACCCTCAACATGTTATGTACCCCCCCCCCCCCGGGAGAGCGTGCTCTCAAATTTTTCTAGGGGAGTACCCCTAGACCCCCTCCAAGGTTCTGGGTCGCTTAGTTGATCATTCGGTTTGCCCATGGCCCCCTCAAGTAAAAAATTGTATCTCGGTCCTTGTCTTCAGTCAACTTGACTGTTGGGCCAAACAGACCCAAAAGTCTGTCAACGCTTACGATTCCCAGGCAGCGATGGGGGGATGGGGGTCGGACAATCACGGCCAAAAGCCGCGATGAAAGACGAAACCTAAATATCGATGGTCCTTCCTAAGTAGGTCCTAGATAAAACTTTCACCTGTTCAAGGGCGATGATCTCTTTACAGCCATTCTTGACCAGCGAGTAAGCTGTAGCACTTCCAATTATTCCACAACCAATCAAGCAGACATCCCATATTTTCTGCTCTTCCATGAAAAGGAACCCGTTTGCCAACCTTTTTCCACCCTCCTTTGCCAAGTGGCGCACAAAGATAGCAAAGAGCCAAAAAAAAGAGCCTGTGATTTTTTCGAGCCTCGTTCCCAACAACTTATGCCTGAAACTAAACTTGGACCATCGATTTTCAATCGGCACAAAATCGAAAGCTTTTGGATGATCAAACTTTCGGACACAATTTTGTCTGATTTTCATGAATATTTTGTCTAAATTTTGTTTACAGCTATTGTACTATTGTTCGATCTAACCATATCTAACAAAAATTACATTCAAATTTCCTTGTAGATGTGATCATGTGATGATCACCATGTACTTTCTGCTTAGTCCATTGACAAAGCTCTTTGACAATAGACTATGCTTTCTGTAAGTTGATATTTGTCATAAAATCACAATCAGATCAGATCACGATCAGTTTTAACATCTTTTTGGTATCATGCTTGCTTTTTAATTTCGTATTTGTCCGAAAAAATGTTTTTGTACGAAATTCCCAAAAAAAGGTCCAAAAGTTCTTTGCCGAAACTTTTCGGTCCGAAAAAAACTAATGGTCCTCGTTTTTTTTTTTTGGTGCTAATTTGTGAAGCAACATGATATCATATGATATGAATGATCGATGACGTAAATGCTGTATAATTTTTCGATCTGAAAAAGAGGCAATGGCCTAGTCCAGAGTCCACCACTCTTGTGATTCGTTTGTTTTTGCAGCCGCTAAAGCGAAACGTCAACAAACTGCCACGACCTGTAATCAGACGCCTGATCGTTGCCAATTTCAAGTCATAAGATCATTATAGGGCACATGAATTACCAGAGAATCACTGAAAGTGCATCTTTTAAGCTGAGCAAATGATAGCGCCAGAATTAAGACTCGATACTTTTGGCCTGGTATTTACGATCGTTGCTGTTCTTTTGACTTTGGTGTTCAAGCTGATATTGAAGCTAAACGAGGAATGCGAAAGGCCAACAATTTATCAAAATAAAGATGGAAAGATTATCAAGCAAGTGATCGAAAGATGTAAGAAATTGAATGAAATGTAAGTATATGATGAAGTGATTTCTTGGAATCATCTGTGAGTGAGTCAACCAGGAAGCAGGAAGTTGATGTGAAAATAGATCACAGGATCAATTGTTATCCAGCCGCCGGTATGCATAGAAATGGGTGTATGCAAGCAGCAGACGTTTGGTTGGTTTGCTTATTATGCATGCATGTAGTAGTTTGTAAAAGCCATTGCCTGTTGGTTTTTAGTTCATTCCATTTAGAGCTAAAATGAACACTTTGCCTAAAGAACATTACAGTTCATTTGTAACGGACATTACGTTTTTTGTCTCTATCGCAGAAAGTGGGCAAAGTGTTTTAAAATAATGTAAAACTTGCCACTGTTACAATCATTAATGTTGGTTACACTTGGTAGGTCAGTTTTAAGTATTTTCCATTTGTCAAATGTTTTCAGAAGGGAGTTTCATGTTATAGCAAAAACAATTTTGTACAATTTCAATTCAATTTCAATTTATATAATGATAACATGATTGCTACACTTTACAGGAGTGTCGTTATACTAATATAACAGAACAAATGGATTACAACTTAACTGAATAAACTAAACTAATATCAAAGAAGTAAACAAATGTACAATAATATCCTATCGATGAAAATCAAATTTTGACAAAAATTGATAAAAAGAAAGTGAAAATGCCAAAACATGACAGAAATATGCATTTTTGGAAGAAATGGATAGGCTTGATGTAACTTTTCTTGCAATAGACCTTTTAGCTATTCTGAAAAAGAATGTGGATCGAACGATATTTCATTATATTTTGTAGAATTTTCGAATGTGCACAATTGCGATCGAAGCTCTAACGCCATTCAATCGAACCTCGCGTATAAAAATGTATAAAAATGTCGCTCGATCCAGGCTCTTTCGTAGAATAGCTAAAAGGTCTATTGTTCATAATAGAATGATTTTAAAAATTCAACTTTCTGATGTTTAAGCGTGGAATTTCCCTACTATACTTACTTTGAGAATGGTGTTGTAAACATCCTGGAGTCATACTCCTTGCCCCTTGACTCCACTTTTCACTTTCCCCACTTGTGTGTCCTTAACACATTTCGTGTCTGACATGGGATATCATTTTTCCCTAAATTTTAGATACCAACCACCTCTGTTATGGGGACGAAATGGACATCTGCAAACCATGGTGCATGCAGCAACTGGCAGATTTGGGGAACAGAAAACAATGAAAAGCAGACTGGTAAAGTTGAAAGGAGTTGATGGTGCAACAATTTCATACAACTTTTTCCACAAGGAGCAAAATAATGGAAAAGAAAATGTAAGTAGGAGAGCTGGGGGGGGGGGGGGAGGTTTGTTGCCTTAGAATCTCAAATATTTTTGCAGAGAATCATTTTGTTTTCATTGAGAAATTCCTTAAAAATCAATGTTGTTCTTGTACAGTAAAGTCTTGTAAGCTTTCTGGTAGAGTGACTGTACCACCCTTAGAATGTGCGGAGTGCCATGATTTCTGAATGCTTACTTTCAAAACAAAAAGCTTTTCAAAGTACCTTTCAAAGAAACATCACAGATTCAATTAAAAATCATTCATGGGTAATTTGATTTCAAGTTATGATCAGAACTTTCAAAACTATTGTTTTCAGTATACAGTATACATACATTTTCTTGATGATCCTAAGTGTTTGATTTCTTAGAATCAAAGTTTCTTGCAAAAAGATATGTTTGTACACTGCTTGGAATCTTGGAAAAATGTCTTATCATTCATATTTTGAATTTGCAGCTGAAAGATGATAACCTCATTCTAATTGTGCCTGGGATTGCAAATCACTCCAAATCAATTTATATTCAAGCAACAGCAAGGATTCTTGTTGAAAATGGATTTGATGTAGCTGTTTTCAATCACCTTGGTGCTCATCCAAATGTGAAACTTACATCACCAAGGATTTTTACTTATGGTAAGGTACTTTGAGCCCCCTAGAAGTAACATGACTTGTGGATGCATGGAAGTCTGCCACCCAGTTTTCAGAAAAAATACCTACTTCTTCACCCCTTCTTCACTTCAAATCACCAAGATTTGCCTTTAGTACAGCATGGGGCTCAAATTCTTTCAAATCTTTAAAAAGGTGGGTGTAAAATTATATCACATTTTTCTTTGAATCAAAGTGCTTGAAAGAAACTTTGGATAATTTGCTGTAAATCTGCCATGGCAATTCTTTGATATCTTGATTATTTTCAAAATGGTGGCATTTTGATAATTTTTTGCAAAAATTCATCAAAAATTGTGAAGAAATTAAAATCATCGTAAATCTTAAATTACTTCAGGGAAATTGATACAATCTTCAAGAAAACCATAATTTATGAAGGTCTACAATATGGTTGCAAGCAGAAATCCGTCGCTCTTCTGGTTGAGGATTTAGAAAATTGATGACGCCACAGCCTCAACATTAGCAAATGCCGCCATTTTGAAAGTAATCAAAGTATCAAAAAATTGCCATGGAAAATTTACAGCAAATTATCCAAAGTTCCTTTCAAGCAATGTAATTCAAAGAAAAATGTAATAGAATTTTACACCCACCTTTTTAAAGATTTGAGCACTATGCTCTTTAGTACCCACTATTTTTATGAATTTTGATGAAAAAGTAGCCTTTGCTCAAATAATCTTGGGCCCAAACACCCAGTGGCACATACTATGCCATACCATCAACTTATTATTAACCCCAGGTTTGAGATATTACAAAAAGATTCTGTTGGGGGATCAAAATCATGCAGTAGCCATTTCCAAGTGTTGATTTTTCAATTCAATGAATCAAAGACCAGTAATCTTTTACCATCTGCAGTTATCAGTTGCAAATAGCATTTGTTGTCTTAGAAATGCACAATTCATACTGTTCCATGGGAGCAAAGTGAACATGTTCCTTTGTTAGGTTTTGCTTGTTTTGATTTATCGGTGTTGGTCTCATTTTGTCGCAAATAACTTGGGAAAGATTTATTAGGAGTGAAATTCACACAATGCCATACACTATTTCCTACAACGTCCAGTCTTTCTTTGTCATTGAAAATTGACTCTAAAGCCACCAACATTCCAGTCTTTTAATACTGCATGTTCCTTGTTTCCTAAGGGAGTGTTATGAAACTATAATGGCATGCCAATTCAATGTTGCATTTCATTAAGAAGCTCTGCTTATGGATTCAATGTCTTTGTGCAAATTTGCATGTCTGAGACTCAAGTGCAACCCCCCCCCCTGTTTGAAAGTGAGTTATAGGATTTAGCTGTTGTGCTGTAATCATCAAAATTGCCTTTTTCTAATAGCTGCAAGTTGAATTATTCTTTGAACTATTTTCATAACTTTCAAATAATAATCCAGTGGTCTTTTCAAAGGATTAAAAAGTAAGTTCTGCTGTACCACTGGAGCAGTGCGCGTTGAATTGAGGTGTTTAGTCAAAGGCAGTTAATGCTATTTTATTTCAAAATCTATTCTTGTTATTTGGAACATGTGTCATTTGTTTCTTTCAAGGGTGTACCACAGAACTGGATGTTGTTGTGAAAGACATTACGAGGAAAAACCCGAGAAAAAGATTAATTGGCATTGGATTCTCTTTAGGAGCAAATATTATGTTGAAATACCTTGGAGAAAAACCAGAGAGGCAAAAGTGGTTTTCGTTTGCGTTATCAATCTGTCAAGGATATGACTTAGTAAGGTAAGTATGGATAACCATAGGGCTCAGGTCTTTAAAGGGTGGGTTTTAAATTCTGCCCTATCTTTTAAGTGAATAGCTTCAAGGATAGCATAGGGCTAAATCTGTAAAGGGTGGGTGTAAATTCTATTACATTTTTCTTTGAATTAAAGTGTTTGAAAGGAAGTTTGGGTAATTTGCTGTTAATCTGCATGGCAATTTTTAATATTTTGTTTATTATGAATTATTATGAGTGGCTATTATGAATTTAGATGTAGCGTCATCTAATTACTAAATCCGAAACCAGAAGAGCTGCAGATTTCTGCTTGCCACCTAGATTTATGATGATGAGTCTCTTGTTTCCCTGTGCTCTTTGACATGATGATGGTGCTTCGGTCCGGGGAGGTTCTTCCATAGTAAAGGTATATGGGGATGTGCCGCCCACAAGGGTATACTTTTTTGGACCTCTAGTCTAGCCAAGGATATACTTTTTGGCAATTTTAGTCAAGTTTAGTCTAGGCAAGGGTATGCTTTTCGGCAATTTTGGCCAAGCAAAGAACTGTAAAAGTTCGGTAATTTCTATAAGAAAACCAAATTCAAAAAATTTCTGTCCTGAGAATGCGAAACTTTGGCAAGTTTTGTCTTGAAAACGCCAATTCAGGGCACTTTTAATGGAGAAATTAGTCTAGCCAAGGGTATCATTTTCACAAAAATTGGTCTAGCCATCGGTCACATTTTGAAACTGTGGGCAGCACACCCCTACCCGAAATTTAGCTGAGAACCCCCCCCCCCCGTGCTTCGGTCAAGAGAGACTCATAGTATTACTCTGAAAAACCTGGCCCAATTTAGGCCCAAACTTGGCAATTCCTAAAGTACCAATCGGATTGCGAGATTTGGCAAAGAACAATGCCTTCGAATTTTCAATTTGATTGATGCAGTTGACTAGATTTTGAACGAAGTTGCTGCGGCAGGTAGCTGAAGATTTCTGTGGTATATTTTGGTTTTAAAAACATGGTAAATGGAACGTTGAAAGACTTGTTTTGCACTCAACGGGTAAAGTGAACTTCGTCTTCAGATTTATACCAAGTTTCTTCATTAAACGTCTGCTTAACATGGTTGTTATCGCATTTTCTTTCCGAGGAGTGTGCGTTGAACAAAGCTACGGCAGCCGTTCGATCATGATTCGATCGATCGAATGCAGGAGATAGGGCCAGGTTTTTCACTATTTCATTATGAGTCCCCGTTGAGCAAGGTTTACCGCAGGGATACAAGGGCCTCATCGTCATAAGTCTACTTGCCACCACATTGTAGGATTGTAGACCTTCTATGGTTTTTTGAAGATTCTATCAATTTTCTTCAAGCAGTTTAAGATGTACGACAATTTTAATTTTTCAAAATTTTCGATGAATTTACCCAAAAATAATCAAACCGCCGCCACTTTGAAAATAATCAAGATATTAAAAAATTGCCACGGTAGATTTACAGCAAATTCACCAAAGTTCCTTTCAAATCATTCAATTCAATTTTACATCCACCCTTTTAAAGCTTTGAAAGATTTGAGCCCTAGACTTTCAAAGAAACTTTAGCTACTGCGTTAAACAAGGGCAGATTTTGTAATACAGTAGCATCAGTCGCATTGGTTCACACCTCAATTCAAAGCGATTGGCGAATGCAGACAAAAGAAATTCTCTCAAGCAGAAATTGAAAACAAACGAAGCCGCAAAGTTGCCCTGAAACCAGTACGGCGAACTCTCGTTTGGTGCGGGCGAGGGGAGGTTTTTAAGAGAAGTTATGTGCTTAAAAAGAAAGAAGAAGGGTGAATCTAAAGTTCTGTCTCGCGGATTTTGTTTATTTGATTCAGGAGCTGAGGAGTGACTGCGTATGTCTGAGCAATAGATATGCAAAAATTGTAATGCCCTCTGCTCGGTTTCTGAATCAAATAAACAAAATCCGCGAGACAGAACTTTAGATTTACCCTTCTTCTTTCGTTATGAGCAGATACCTTCTCTTAAAACCTCACTTCGGCCACACCAAAGGAGAGTTTGCCGTACTGGTTTCAGGGCAGCTTTGCGGCTTCGTTTGTTTTCAATTTCTGCTTGAGAGAATTTCTTTTGTCTGCATTCGCTAATCGCTTTGAATTGAGGTGTGAACCAAAGCGACTGATGCTATTGTATTACAAAATCTGCCCTTGTTACTACGTTATATTTCTGCTATTGGAATTTTCTAAAATTTCTGAATCAAATAAACAAAATCCGCCAGATAGATCTTTAGATCCTTCTTCTTCCATTACCTAAAAGCTCTTATTTAATTTTTGACACTCTAGAGGGGGGCTTATTCAAAAATTTAGATAAAAATGATATATATGATAGCTTTATCAGTCTTTTATCCCATATTCTGCGGATTCAACGTACAATTTTACGAGTCAAATACATAAATTCGACACAATGTTATCCCTAACAACATCAAAATTAACATGCGAGCATTTTCAAGCTAAATAGATTGAAAATCTTTTGTAAAATCTGGAATTTGACATATTTGGGGGGAGCTTAACCCTATTACTGTAGGGTCACACGGTAGCTCACATTCCTGTAGGGGGGGGGAATTTTTTCCCCACCATGAATAATGCCTCTAATTCAATAAATGTTTGGATTATTGCAAAGTTATTGATGAAATACGTCACATGTTGTTGAAATATTAGTACTATGTGGACTTTATCTCATTTTTAACCACATTTTTCGCATGTTTTCAATGACGTCATGATTCAGTCACACATGACAAAAATGGTCTTAACTCCCGTAAGAACAGCTGCTGAGGCTAATTTTTTTAGCTTATCTTAGTCCTCTTTCTATTAGCTTTCGAATGCTATACCACACAACGGAATTAAACAAAAATTTATTTTTTCCAAAAATTGGGTCACATGATTGATCACGTCATAGTTATGTCACGTGTCAAAACAATTTTTTCTTCTAACCATAATAATGAGGACCGATGAATTTTAGTCACATATCTGTGAGGATTTATCAATAAAAAATTGCCTTGTATATCAAAAATTTAAAAGTTTTGAGGGTGGGGAAAAATTCCCCCCCCCCCCCTACAGGAATAGGGTTAATAGAGAGGGGACTTATTTAGAATTTTGGCTCAGAGGGGAGGGGCTTAATAGAGAGGGGAGCGTAATAGAGCTTCTGCCGTATGTGCTAACGACTTATTGTAAAACCCACCTTTCGCGTGCACAAGGTGACAGTTTGCCCTATTGGTTTCAAGGAAACTTTTATGGCTTTGTTTGTTCTGTATTTCTGGTTAAGGGATTTTCCTTCGTCTGCCATCGCTCTAATCACTTTGAATTGCGGTGTCAGTAAAAAATATTTTATGCCATTACGTTGCAAAATCTGTCTTTGTTTTGTTGTTGTGATTGTTTCTTCCAACGAGTCTAGCTACTGGAACAATCTATCAAGTCTGCCTTAAAAAGTCAGTTTCGTCCAGTTCAGTTCAGTTCTGTTCAGTTCTGTCGATTTCATCAAAGTTAGATGTCGCCAAGGGCGTTAGGACACGGATGTTTTGATTGATTATTTGCTTCCCTTTTTTTTATCCTTGTGTCTTGTTTTCTTGTCTCTTTTTCTGCTCTCTTTCCTCTTCAAACTGATGTGTACAACAGAAAGTGGGTTTAGGCCCTAACGCTCTCAGATTGTTCCAATATTATTCCCTTGTATTTCTGTGTCTTAGTGCGCCTTCGCACAAGAAAGATTTTAAACCATCCACAGTGGGCAAACCGTTTTCAGAAGATTTCGCAGACTTCAGATACCCAAAAAAATACGCCGTTAAAGGGGCAGGGTCACGTAACCGTAAACAAACCTGTTATCTCTAGAATCTATATTGTTGCCCACACGTGGCCATTGTGTTCTGTACAGATTTTGGTGGATGGGGTGAATCCACACTAAAGTTACTTTTAAAAATCCATCAACATCTCTGCAATCGTACAACATATGAGCGTTTCGTTTGCTTCCCTACGAAGTACAAGAGTCCATCTTCGAAATAACACTTTCCTTTTGAGAAAGTATTGGAAAATCACTGTGATATGGCCTATCAAAAATACTGCAAAATCGTCGAAAGAAGTTTTTTTACACTACGTGACCCAACCCCTTTAATATGAGACAGATTATCATGCTTGAAATCTATCTGGTAATCAAATTCCAACCTTTAGGATTTTCCCGTGGGAAATAATTCACAACATCTGGATGAATCCCATGGTCATTTAACTCCGTTTTGTTGTTTTCCTCATAAGTGATGATAGACACAGTGTTTTTTTCGTCACAGCTCGCCCACTGTTTTACATAATTCAGCAGAAATATCTGTTTCTTGGAAAATAAGATAATGTAAAGCTTATCTAGAGCAAAGGCGCGAGTTTAGTAGGACATTTTTATCACTCTACGATAAGAAAGCTGCATTAAAACGTTATTGTAGAGGTTAGTTTATCTAAATGGTCTTAGTAATGCAAAAATTCCAGCAAGAACTTCTCTATGTGGTATTGCATGGCAAGAGCAAAGCAACAAAAGTTCTTCTGTATCCTTGTCACCATCGTTCGAGGGGCACATGGGTCGAAAAATTATTAGCTACAAAAGCAATAAGTCTACTTCGATTGTATAAGAAAATAAAAATTCGATAAAAATTTTGAAGGAGTGACCTACAGGATTAATTTTGAAGGCATACATTGCATTTGCAGGTGCCCCATCCCAGCTCTTGATTAGCCTTTTGAGTTGGACCAGATTTTCTGGTGATTTCATGTTATCTGCCAGACGATTCCAAATCTTCAGCCCAAAAGACCTGAGACAATTTAGCCAAATGCTGTTTGGTTGGGCCTATAGTGCTGCAAATCATTTTGACGACGTGAAGGTCGATTTGAGGCTCTCGTTTCAAAAATATTTTGCATGAATTCAGGATTTAGCTAGTTTCCACTTTTGAAAATTTCAATACAGAGGTATCTAAGCCTATTTACACGCATTGTGCATTTTTCTCAATTGTCAAGTAGATTTTCATAAGAAGAATTATGCTCTTCATAAAGAAAACGTGGGGTTCTCTCCTGTATTTTATCGATCATATCCATAGATCTAGCTAATTAGAGAAACCATACGAAAGGGGAATATTCAAAGTTAGAAAAGACAAAGCTTTGGACTGGTACCTATTTCTTTGCAAAGCCAAGAAAAGATATTAGTGGTTTAGTACATTTAGCTGGGCTGTTGCCTTTTTGCAAAGATCAGATATGCGGATGCCAAAATTTAGATTTACACCAAGCAACTTTACTGAATCTTCAGAGTTAATCATTGTCCCTTGAATAGAAATACTGTGCCCAGTGGTGCAGTTCCAGTGAGAAGGTTCTTTATGGTATTACGTGAGAAGATCAAAGCAACAAATATTTTTCTGTATCCTTGATACCATCGTATGGGTTTGTCGGTATCCCTAAAATTATTGTTAAAGTTCAATTCAGTTCGTTTTATTTTGCAGGGCCTCGCCATTTTTGACGGAATGGAGAGGACTTCGACGTTTCTACAACTGGATGATCTCACGAAATTACAAACGATTAATGACCAAATTGCACAGAAAACATTTTCTTGAATTTGAAGCAAGATCCCCATCGAACAGGCTGGATTGGAGAAATATTTATTCAGCGTCAACTTTACAAGAATTGGATGATGCAGCTATAAAGTATGAAATTATTAAAGTTATTTGATTATTATTCTGAATTCCTGCGTCATTCTCAAACTTGACGAATTTTCTTCGTCTGGTCAAGTTCAGTCTTCAGAAAATTTGATATACGAGCGTGGACTGATTGCATAGTCGTAGTTATCGCTATTGATAGACTGGTGGACGCCGGGGGGAGGGGGTTCTTCCATAGTAAAGGCACCTGGGGATGTGCCGCCCGGAAGGGTATACTTTTGCAAACTTTCTAGTCTAGCCAAGGGTATACTTTTTGCCAATTTTAGTCCATTTATTCGTGAGGCTCGTGACACGACTTTGTCGCGGCCAATCAGAGACGTGACAGACTGCCTTTAAGACTGTTGTCAGTTGGAATACAATTTACAATCTTCATGTTATTAAGATGTTTAAACAGATGTTTTCAAGTTTATATGAACACACAGAGGTCATGTGCATTTAAATTATAACCAAACACATGCTTTGCAAATATGGAATAAAGAAAGTCGCTGCCAAAGCTGACAAACAGTACCAATCGCATGCTGTTAGTCGTAACATATGGATTTTAATGATTTTTAAAACGATTAATTTTATTTCAAATCCCTTGGTTGTTTTTCATTGAAGAGACAGGAGTCCTGATAAAAAATTTGGATTATGACCCATCTCGACTGCAATAATGTAAAAGCTTCTTGTTGATCGCCCATAAATGAAATGTTTATTTTTCTTGCAGGCGTTTCGCAAGCTTTAACGATGTTAGAGACTTTTACAGATGGTCCAGCTCACGAAATTATATGGAAAATGTAATTGTATTTTTTATCTGCTGAACTTTACCATTATAGAAGGCGGTTTAAATTTGAATTTATCATTTTACATTAGATGAATTACATTAGATGAATTACCGTAAAATGTTGTTATGTTACTAAAGATAAGTTGCCAAGGTAGTCTGTCTCAGATTACATGTCTCGTGAAATTTACGACAATGCAAAATCACTGGTTCGGAGCTCCTCCGTTGTTTCTTTTCGCATGAGCTTCACTGTTTTTTCATATTCATATGAAATATTAAAATTCCTGCTGGGTGAGCCGTCAAAAAGTTTCCACTTTTGAAAATTCATTGCACCAAGAGTACTGCACAGATTTGAATGATTCAAATTCTAGCTGAATGCCGAAATATCGAAGCACTTTTGTGAATTTCTCACTGTCTTACCAGCACTAGAAATATAGGAAGATTCAGCGTTACAAAAATTTCATTGTTGCAAACTGACTTGAAAAATGGCCTAAAACATTGATCAAATCATGAAGTACTCCTCGCACAGAACAATGAAGAAAATGCAACTTCTCATGGGTGAGGGAGATCCTATGCAGTTTAATCGCCATGGGATTTAAAATCGTGTTTATTTGTTTGAAAATTTATATCTTGTAATGCTTGTGAGAGGTGAACCAGACATTGCGTATTTTTCTGTGCGAGGAGATTCTTTACGATTTGATCAATGTTTTAGGCCCTTTTTCAGTAATTTTGCAACCATGAAATTTTTATTAAGTTGAACTTACCTATACTTCTAATGCTTGTAAGACAGCGAGAAAAATCACAAAAATACTGCCATCTTTCTGCTTCCAACTAGAATTCAAATCATTCAAATTTGTGAATGCAAGATAGGAGATGAAGTTCTTTTCTTTCTGCAGGTTCAAATACCAGTGCTACTTTTAAATGCCTTAGATGATCCACTTATCCCTGAAGAATTATTGGATGCACCCAGGAATTTTGTTGGTAAGCTACTCACTTTAGAGCATTTTGGAAGTTGGAATGCATGGCAACGACTGAGCCCAACTAACTTGAGGCAATAGACCTTTTAGCCATTCCACAAAAGAGCCTGGATCGAGCGATATTTTTATACAGTTTTATACACGAGGTTCGATTGAGTGGCGTTAGAGCTTCAATCGCCATTGTGCACATTCGAAAATTCTACAAAACGTAATGAAATATCGTTCGATCCAGATTCTTTCTCAGAATAGCTAAAAGGTCTATTGAACATTCATGATAGCACCATGATGGTACCTACAGGGTGTCTCAAAAAATTTTTCGACGTTTGATTAAATGTTGAAAAATAACGATATAGTGAAAGTATTTCTGAGATTTATTAATTTATAGACGCCAGAATCTTCCAAATGCACTGAGTTTTCGGATATCTTCATTATTTTCAAAATGGTTGTATTTTTTCATTATTTTTGTAACAATTTATCTAAACTTTCAAACAAATTAAAATCATTGCTGCGAGCATGCGCGAGCAGCCATTTAGAGCAAGAATTCGAGGATGGACAGTGGAGTATTTTTCAAACAACTACAACAACTGGTTGTAAAGTATAGTGCATTTCTGCCTGAGAGCGCCCACACCACGACTACAATTTCTGGAGAGAGAGAAGCTCTCACAAGTTTATTGCGGGAAGAAGGAAGACTTTTCACGGACTTTGGTACGTATCGAATCGTTTTTTAAATCTCATTTGACAGCAGTTATGAGAGGATTCCTTTTTCCTCTCAGTTGTGTTGACCGTTTGTTGTTTCACAGCGGACATGTTTCGAAAGTGGCAGGAAGATGCCACAAAGAGCGCCTAGGCCTACGCGTTGCTCGCGCTTTCACCAGCAAGCTGCAGGAAGCACTGCTTGCCACCGGGAGGAAGTGAATAAAGAACCATTGTTCAAAGTTAAGAAGGTGAATTCGAATGAGCTGTGGAAGTAGGCCCAATGATAACTCTGTTAGTGTTTCAAGCTTTCAGGCAGGCCTGCGACTAATTAAAAGATATTGCTGGAATACTATACTCCTACTGATAAACAGCTGGTTTCACTGCTTCCCACTGGTAGCGGTGGATAAAGAAAAATTTGTTCAAAATTATGAAGGAGAATAGCTTTTTAACTGCAAGGAATTTTTTTGGTTTGCCAAGTAAAACATGCATGGATAGGCCTTTTTCAAGTTTTCCAAACAGTGCCAGCTGTAGGTTTCATTAAATTCTTAAATCCCATCAAACTTCAAACTGCTCAAATCTTCAGAAATGCCATGATGAAAGAGATGATGATTTCCCTAACAAGGAAAAACCATTAACCAGAAAATTGCACTGGAGATGATTAAAAGGGTTTTTAACCACAATCACATCTGATAGAATCCTGATGATATTGCCTTCATTATTGATAGAAATTCCTGGAATGTGAAGGGTGTGCAAAACTATTCCAGATACTGTTTTTAGCATAATTTCTTTTCACAAGCGATAGTTAAATATTTTTCATAACTTTTGCACATATACAAGCTTATTTCATTTCATTATATATTCTTGCAGGAGTAAGGCAATTTATTAACTTGTGAGATTCCTATAAAGATCAACACAGGACCCAGCATTGGACTGCTATTTCTATATTCACTTGTGACATTCCTGTAAGAATTCTTAGAGACCAGCACAGCATTCGATTGCAATTATTTATGTCGTTCTTGCAAAGACAAAAGAAGCAGAGGATCATTATTGCTACTGTCACCATTCCCAACACCTTGTGACATTTCAACTTTGACACAAAGTGTTATTGGTTGAACTTCTGAAGAACTGTGGTGACCAACTGTTGTGCAGCATAAACTCTCAAGACTGTTTATCTTTGAAGACATAATTGGGTATTTAGACCGAACTGAATATTGAACCCTTTGTTTGCTGCCATGATGTGCGAAGTTAATCTTTTATGCTGACATTGATTAATGCAGATTGAAACAAAATAATCAGTAACTGTAAGCATTACAGAGAAATAACCAAATATGTTATTATAGAAGATCATTTTTACTTCAAAGAATACAATGAGCTGTGGACAAGGAAGAAAATTGTGTTATCTAGAGTACCACCCAGAGCAGAAGAAAGCCACCACACTACACATGTAATCATGCGTGTTGCAGTCATACCAACCAGTCCTGAAATTTGTAAACAGTTATACTATGTTTGGAATTATATCTACCTTAACAACTGCAATTTCGCATGGCAAGACATACACGTTTCGAAAACTCCTCTCGATTATTATTCTTATACAGTAAATATTGCAGAATCGCGTTACACACTAGGCTGTGAGCAGCACTTCCTTAACATCGTTAACAGCTAGTCGTAAGTCTTAAATTACTTGAGGGAAATTGATAAAATCTTCAAAATCACGATAATTTGTGAAGGTTTACAATATGGTGGCGAGCAGAAATCTGGAGCTCTTCTGGTGTAGGATTTAAAAATATTATGACGTCACAGCTTCAATAAATCCCATCGTTTTGAAGCTAATCAAGTTCTCAAAAACTTAACATGGCAGGCTTACAGCAAATTACCCAAAAATCCTTTCAAGCACTTTTATTCAAAGAAATTGTTATAGAATTTCACACCCACCCTTTTAAAGTTTTGAGCTCTATGCTGGTTTTTACACAGTTGCATAGTTGCATGGGTCAGGTTTCAACTCAGAGTTTGAGCATGGGTCGTTAGACACCGCAGTTGTCGTTCATTACCGCCGCTTTGTTCATTTGTGGGGTAAAAAGTTATTTACAACTGCGGTTAAACGAGCGTAAAGGAAAGAAAACAAAGGATTCGTTTTCTCCTTTCAAGTACTCCGATACCTCTTCCACAGAAGCATATATATTTTCCTCCGCAGAGGCATATTTTCCGAAAAATAACTGCAGTGTCTAACTAGACTTATGACGATGAGTCCCTTGTATCCATTCGGTAAACCTTGTTCAACAGGGAGACTCATAATGAAGCAGTGAAAAAGCTGGCCCTATTTTCTGCAACCGTCAATGGAATTATGATGGAATCGCGGCTTCGAATCTCAATGCCGTTGGAATGTTTTCACTTATTCAGTCGAATTGAAAATTCTATTACATTTGCCGTATAGTAATACACAAATCACGCAATTTGTTTGGTACTCAAAGAATCGCAGAGTTTGGGCCTAAATAGGGTCAGGTTTTTCAGAGAAATATTATGAGTGTCTGTTGACCAAAGCGCCATCATCAAGTCAAAGAGCATAGGAAAACAAAAGCCTCTAGGTCATAAGCCTACTATCTAACAAGGATATTTGTGTTGGTATACAGGTGTATAAGCATAAAATTACCAGATAGTTTTGATTTACAATGAAGCTGAAATGATATTTTTGGATGGGGCGTTAATGTCTTGGACTGAACCACTCCCACGAATGTACATGTGCCAAGTGTCCCACCTTGGTGCGTCACAGACCATACGCAGAGGAATCAGTCCGTGACGCAGGCTTGCTTTTGAAAACCTTGCTTTGAAACCAGGCTTGCTTTTGAAAACCCTGTTGAAAATGTGGTCAAACGGCACTTTACAGTAACAGCCATTCAAAGGATGGTGAAATTCAGGACAGGATGCATATGAATGTCCACGCTCAATGAATTTTTAATTTCTGCAGTGGCGATTAAGCCGAATTTGTTCGTTCTGGCGCGAATTCGTTTAGCTATGCGTCAAATCTAACGTCAACAGGATTAGTTATTAAATTGTATTTAATTCGCTGTTTCCGTCTGCTTACGAGAACGAAAAATGCAATTTATGGTCCACGCGCGACTGAAAATCACACATAATCGTCAAATTCTGCTCTCTTTTCTCACTCTAAAATCCTTCCCGGCAAGGCGTGGGTAGATTTAGCTGTCTTCATGGCTCTGTTGCCCATTTTGTTACGGAAGATTCAGGATAACCAATAATCCTTCTAAATAGAGGACAAGACAGACTATTGTCTTTGTTAAAGGGGCTGGGTTACATGGAGTCTACAAAACTCTTCAAAATGACGATTTTACACTTTTTGTGATAGGCCGTATCACAGTGATTTCCCAGAATGTTTCTCAAAATAAAAATGAGTTATTTTGAAGATAGACTTTTGTCTTTCATAGACAACGAATAAAAACATTCATATGTTACCAGATTACAGAGACATCGATGGATTTTCCAGAGTACCTTTAAAGCCTATTAAAACCTATTAAAACCTTTAAAACGGCATGAAATTGTGCCTAACTATTGATTTCGCTGCTCAAACGGAATTGCCGTTTGCACTATATGGGCACATACTGAGTACGATAGGTTCTGACCATGTGCAGAGGAAGGATTTATCAAGACGCATGCTCTCATTTACCACATTATCACATCGATGTGAATTCGACTTAAGATAATGCCTATTTGACGTTTACACTGTGCCGGTTGAGCGACAAAGCCAGTTAGCATGCAGTATTCATTTCGTGCCGTATTGAAATAAAAACTATGCCGGCATAGCGTAAACGGGAGGCCAATATGGCACAGTTTCATGCCATATCCATCTCGCACCGGCATAGTGTAAATGGCGTCTTATTTTGGATTCACCCCATCCACCAAAATTCTTGCAGCGAAATACCATACAAAAAGCAATATAGATTATTGAGATAACAAGTTTGTTTGCGGTTACACGACCTAGACTCATGACGATGAGTCCTTGGTATCCCTGTGGTAAACCTTGCTCAACAGGGACTCATAATGGAAAAGTGAAAAGGCTGACCCCATTTTTTGCCTTCGTCAATCGAATTAGCATCACCGCTTCGAATTTCGAATCCCGTGGGAATGTTGTCGGCTCTTCAATCGAATCAAAAACTCTATCTTTATCACATTTGCCGTAAAGATAGTGATTCACAAATCCCAAGATCTGACTGGTACTCTTGGAGGCTCGGAGTTTGGGCCTAAATACGGTCAGGTCTTTAGAGTCTCTGTTGACCACGTGGAAACAAGGGATTCCATGTCATAAGTCTATACACGACCCAGTCCAATCACAGCAGTGGCACATTGGCAGCTGTCACATTGGAATCTAATCCTGTTATAATCGTAATCGTTTCTCTTTCTTGAAATTTATCTTTGGCATCAGAAGAACGGTATCAGAAAGTACGGCAACGATACAAAAAACACCCGGTCACACTGTGCCCGTCCCGTCTTTGGGAAGGCTGCCTGTGCTGTGGCTAATTTTTAGTTGCGAAAGTAATTGTCACGTGATTTCCTTGGTGAGTCATGATTCATTGATTTTGCTTAAACAGCGCTGTAATTGAGGTCTGCATCTGCACCTTAGTTATCCCGTCGTTTTTGATACAGTGTTTGGAAGACTTTTGCCCAAGGAATGAAACTTTGTAACAGCGTTGTATATGAACAAGGATCGAGGCCAAATATAACAGCGTTGTTAGCCCGTTGTTTCGAAATGAAACAACAGGATAAAGCTTCTGGCTTGATCGCAGCCAGCATATGTTTTAAATCTTTAAAAAGGTGGGTGTAAAATTCTATGACCTATTTCTTTGAACTGAACGGCTTCAAAGAAAATTTAACTATTTTACAGTAAATCGGTCGTTAGACTTTCTTGAAATCTTCAATATTTTCAGAATTACAGTGCTTTTCTTCTTTTTGAAAATTCAATAATATTTTTGAAAAAGATTTAAATCTATCGTAATTTCTAAACCTGTTGATGAAAGATCAAATAGTGTTCAAGAAAACCATAATTTATTGATGTATACAATATGATATCAAGCAAAACTTTTCCACTCCTCTGGTTTATGATTCAGAAATTTGATGACTTCACATCATAAAATGAGCTGAAATATAAATAGGCAAATATTAAAGATTTCTAGCGGTTAATTACAGAAAAGTGGCTAAAGTTCCTTTCAGTCATTCAGATAAAAGAAACGGGTCATAGGATTTTACACCCGCCTTTTTACGACGATTTAAAGTGCCACTAAACGTTCCAGGGAGTTTTAGCTTTTCGAAAGATTGATATCCGTAGAATATGATAAAACAAAAATTTTTACATAAATTCAAATTACTTCTGCGGAAACGGGGGCGATTTCCATGCAGTTTTTGGTGTCAAGGACGGGTCATGCGGGGAATTGGGAACGAATCTCCCTTCAACGTCATATCGGGAAGTCACGATGCCTTTCAACAAGGGAAGCCCAGTCGGGAAGCTGCGCTGAACAACAGAGAGATCGCCATCGAACAAAACGAAGGTCGATCGTCTGTACTTTGGAGCTGCTGAGTGGTGATGCTTTCACTTTATCTGTCACTAATGATACTTCAATCACGTTTTGGATGGCGACAATGACGTGGAAAGCGCAGAATTAGAGCTATCGCTGTACGCTATCGCAGCCATCGTAAACGTAATGTACAAGGTGTCCTAAAAATTTTGTCCCATTTGTGTGGTTTTTGCAGAGAAGCTGTGCGTTTTATTGCTCTGTTTTTAATACAGTTGCATAGGATATGCTTCAGTTTGGAGTTTCAGACTTTGTTCTACCCAATCGGACTTTTAGTTGCTGATTTATGGCACACAAACGTAAACAAGTGATTTCTTCAGACACATTGCTTGCTAAAACAGTACCAAAAACAACTTAGTTTGAAAATGGTAGGTTTTTATATGCTGGATTGGATTGCTGTTCATGTTAACTTGCCGAATGATAAATCTGTTCCCTTGTTTATCATAGAAAAGAATAAAGAAGCAGTGTTTGTTGTCACTCGGCATGGTGGCCATCTTGGATTCTACGAAGGAGGGCCTATTTATCCAAACAAAGAAACATGGCTGGACCATGCTCTTGCTGAATATATTGTGCTCATGGAAGAGGCTATGCGAGGCTACGAAATGGAATCTCCTAAAGATTTGAAAGAAATGACGACTAACGGACGATGTTTCAAGGTTTGAGTCCGTAAATATTTGTTTTTCGATTACTTTTAGGATTTGAGCTGATACATTGTCCCAAAGACGCCCTCCGCCCGTCTCACTCGTCCTAACAAAATTTTAAAGACAACTGTTGAATCAAAAGTTCTATTCTCGCACTTCGCACCACAGGGACATCAGTTTATACATTCTTGGTTATCATTTAGTATTTTTCGGTGTTTTTATTTTGAATAAACGGATGCGCCTGTGATAAAAGCGAACTTCAACCATTCCAATACCATTTAAAAAGCCCCTGACAAAGTTACAGCGAAAACTTGTTGAAAACAGATAGAAAACAGAATCGATCGTGCAATAGCGAAGACGCTGCATAGGAATGTTATGCTGCTTCGCAGCAACTACCAGTGAACCTTGGAACAAGGGTGCATAATTCGTATATATTTGGTCCAAGATAATAGGTGCAAATCAGAATTCTTAATATTAATGATTTTCTCGATCTCAATTTTAATTTATTTACATACTCGATAATCTCGTTAAGATGTTCAATAGAGCCATTTTTTATTCATATGTTATTACTATAATCTAGTATAAAGATAATTCAAAACAAAGTTGTACGTTTTACAAACAAGATGAACCTTTTGCAATGCAGAAGAAAGTCTAATTCTTTCGTAATTGAGAATCTTTTATGATTCTAAGTACATAAAAGTTATTTTGTTTAATTTGCAATAAATCTTTTTCGATCCTTACTCATAGTAAAACATATTTTTGTATAATAAGATGCGTTTCTCGTTGGTGAAAGTGTTATTAGTTTTGTAAAATAAATGCGTTCAGTTATTGTAATATGAAGACATCAACAAAAATCTTGTCGCATTTTTTCATCGTGAGCCAAAATAAGTTTACGCGTTTGGCGGGTAATGGAATTAAAAGTATATGACCGATATTCAAAACTAAAATGTTCATCTATTACAGTAAAAACCCGCGTATAAGAACCTAGTGATTAAGAACCTACAGGCTGAAAATTCTGAAGTTAGATCCCCAATATATAAGGACCCATTCAGCCTCAGATTTGAAATAGGTTCTTATTCATGGAGATCATCAAACTAGATCAAAACTCTAGTTCCTTTGTTATTGAGCCTATAGGTACTGATTCTGCCATATGTGTAAATTGCAAAGAGCTCTAAAGACGCTTTGAAAGCTTTTCATTGTATTCTGTAAAATTTCTGATTCTTCCACAAACTGATGTTTTGAATAAGGCCTCATGAACTCAGGTGCATCTCAACTGCCAGTAAATAATGGTCTTGAAGTTTCAATCTGAACAAAAGAAATACCTGGAAGCCCTGAATTAAATAAGAACCAATTTAAGAACCTGTACAGCCTAATTTCCCACTAAATACTCAATATATAAGAACCTAATCAGGCTGACTTCCAAAACTGTAGGTTCTTAAACGCGGGTTTTTACTGTAGTCAAAGGCCAACTTAGATGAGAAAATTTGAGGTGTGTTTGATTGGTAATTCCAAGCCTTCCATATTCTGAAAACAGTAGACTTCGCAGAGACGGAGACACAGTTCCCAATCAAACACAAAGTTCTTCAAAGCAGCAGGTTTCAGCTTTATCCTGGTGAAGACGAAGTTTCTAGCTGAAAAACACGAGACGAGTCTGGTGCTTGGCAATAAAGAGTAAAGTTACCGTAGCAACGCAGGCAAAGTTGCCTCGTGCTCAGAGTTTTGCAAATGAAAACGAGAATCTCTCCACAGTCTGCCAGACTTCTGCCTTTTGGAGCAGAAGGTTCAGCAGGCCTGCCAAACCTGCCAAACCTGCCGTTTTCGGAATTTGGGAGTCAATCATACACAAATTCCGAGTCTTCCAAGTCTACCGTTTTCAGAAATGGTACCAATCAAGCACACCCTTGGTTTGGCAAAATCACACATCTTTAAGACCCAACAATTAGAAAAATGTCTGTAAAGGATTTGTATGGGAATCGAGAATTCCACTTTCCATTCTGGTCCATGATTTATATGGTATCGAAGTTTACATTGTCATTTTCAGAAATAGAATTTTATTTCAATAGCAAGCAAATCATGGATTGGAATGGACTGTGGAATCCTAGTTCCGAAATTTGCCGTTTACCAGCATTTTCCTAATTTCTGGGTCCAAATGATGAGTGATTTTACCAAACAAAATTTTCTCATCTAAGTTAGCCTTTAACTGATAGATTGACATTTCAGTTTTGAATATCGGCTTCATACTTTTTATTCCTGAACCCTCCTAACGCGTATACCTTTTCTGACTCACCTGGTATTGGACTTGCCCAAGTCGTCCTGGAAGAAATGAAGAGACGACTTGTCGCGAACAGTTCACAGCTGGATAACACAGCTGGATGGCCGGACGGTTTTTGGTACGGCAGACGGCACCTTTGATCATCATTTTTGACCAATAGCAGACACGATACTGCTTTTTCCTGAAGGAAACTGACGGGGGCAAACCAACTTTGAAACATGAATGGCTGTATGTCAAAACGAACATATTGGCGCCACCATTTCCAAAACAGCGCACCTATGTAGACAGATTTTGTTTTCAAGTTCCTTGCAGTTAGGTCCTATTACAAACATCGGATTGAGTCAGGTCACATAGATCTTATGAATAATTAATGAGCAACTGTTCGCGACAAGTCGTCACTTTCCTACTTGTATGACGACTTGGGCAAGTCCAACCTGGTATGTACTTGAGTTTATTTTCTCTTATGGACAACAGCAGTCGCCTCACCTTGAAATAGACCCCTTTCGCAATGACGTCAGTTCTTTTGAAATCTTTGAAATCTTTGAAATCTCGAAAGCGTGCATTGCTCTCAGCAACGCATGAAATTGTTTTTTACGTGTGGTTGCAACATAATGATACGATGTAGATTTCTCGCTGCACAGGGAATCACATCTTTGCCTCGAATCGAATGTAATTGTGAAATGGGTCTATTGTGTGCACGAAAGTTTTACGGGACAGTAAAATTAAAGGCTTGTTTTTGCGTGCATGCTTTTGCTTGCGTAAACGCGCTTTCGTTTGGGTTGTCCCTTGTGGATTGATATTTCCCTTGGATCCCATATAGCACAGGTCGTTTTTCTAATTCTAAGATGAAAAGCTCAGAATGCATCTCGTTTGCACGCGCGTGTAAGTAATCTGCTTGCAAACCAACATTCTTTTTCACTTGAGCAAGCTCCTTTCATAGGTCATTTCATATTGAAATATGTTAGAAAGAACATGACTTGAAATGGACAAAAGCTTTAGTTGTTGGGGATACATGGTACTCCCCCTATTGTCTCCTCGCTTTGTATTCCACTCAACTTGACCGCCAATCAGCGACGGGGACTATGAACGCATGCGCCTCAGCTAATGATTCCCGTCGCGTTTTCGCGGAAAATCACTCGTCGTGGGAAGGCCAAATGTAGAGGATGGTTCCCAGATCTAAATCCTCAAAAAGCTTGCAAAATCTTTAAAAACTCTTGCAGAATCCAAAAAATCCTGAAAATCTTCTAAATCTTGCCTGAAACACTAGACTGATCTCTTCGTGCAAAAGATCCTTACCTTGTCAACCTTCTCAACAACAATGGTGAAGCCAAAGGGCCTAGCAGGCTGGGTTCTGTTGATGGCTGACTATGCCTTCCCAAAGAGAAAAAGATGCTACGATCATACAAGAACAGCTTTAGTTGCTTTCTAACAGTGAAGATAACCTTTTCTATGAATTTACATGTGTACTTACATTGTTTCAATTGCCAATAACTGTTCGAAGCTCGTCGAAGCTTCTTTCTCTCCGGCCGCCATTGCTTAGCCTGCGTGCAGACTCTTGATAAAAAATTGAAAAGATAGAGAAAAGTAGAGTCTGCGCAACCGAGCCACTCTTCTTGTTCGCTGACGTCGGCATTCTATTTTGAAGCTTCTTATCATGAGAGATGGTTGTCAAATCCCTTTGTTTTCCATGTTAGGCAAAATTAGACACTAGTGAAATGGTGCTTATCCCCATGACCTTCCCATACAGAAATCACAATAAATCACACAAGTGAGGGCGCCCTTTGTATAGCAAAATTAAAGCTTGAACAACAGATTTAATCTCCTCTATGAAATGTATTGTACCCATAATGTCAATGCTTTGTCAAACGTTTCCTCATTTGAACAACAGAAATAAAACGTTGTTTATCTAAAAGATAGTTGAAGGAGACAACAGAAATTTGCTAGACCATTCAAATTAGGTTCCTTGATTTCGAGGAACCCTTGAACAAGAATAGTGGCTCAGTTGCGCAGACTCTACTTTTTCCATCTTTTTTATTTTCATTAAGAGTCTGCACGCAGGCTACCATTGCTCGGTAATCATGTCATGCCACGGCAAAATCGCACAACTGCGCATGCGTTCATAGTCCTCGGAGGGGATTCCTAGCTCGCGTCAACTTGAGCCTTCACGTATCCCCAACAATTAGGGGCATTTCACTCATTCGAAAAAGCATACGATATTTTTTCAGGACAAAAGGATTTTCACAGATTTTGATTGATTTCCTTGAAATCAGAAGCATTTTTGTCAAAGATGTACGAGACTCTTTGGAAGTAAATTCCCTTTGAAAACCTTGGCCAATGTTTTCTGTTCACTGAAGCAAAAGCTGTTTAGGAGAAAATTTTAGTTAGCTACCAGGTGACCCAAAAAACTTCACGTGCTAGATCGCATATACCGGGTGAGCCAGAGAAAAGTTCCCACTTTTGAAAATTCATAGCACCAAGAGTACTTCGCAGATTTGAACGATTCAAATTCCAGTTAAGAGCTGAAAGACTGAATTACTTTTTATTTTTCTTGTTGTTTTACCATTGCTAGAAGTATCGGTAAATTTAAGTTAATAAAAATTTTATGGCTGCAAAATGACCGAAAATGGGCCTAAAAAGTAGATCAACTTGTAAGGACTTTCTTTACACTGCACAATACGCAATTGGCGTTTCACCTCTCCCAAGAGTTATCAGGCATCAATTTTCAAACAGATACAAAAGAATTTCAGTCCCATAGCAATAAATGTACTGTACACTGGATATCTGTCACCCATGAGAAACGGCATTTTATTCATTGTTCTGCGTGAGGAGTCCATCGTGATTTGATCGATGTTTTGGGCCATTTTTCAGTCACTTTGTAAATATAAAATTTTTGCAAGGTTGCATTCACCTATACTTCTGGCGCTCGTAAGAGGGCGAGAAAAGTCACAAAAATATTACGATCTTTTGGCTTTTGACTAGAATTTGAGTAACCAGGTATGTGGAGTACTCTTTATGCTATTAATTTTCAAAAGTGGGAATTTTTTTATGGCTCACCCGGTAGTTTCCTGCAGGCAAACGCAATGACCACAAACAAGGTATCAGCATGTAGCTGAAAGGATCAGCCATCTTTTGAGATGTTGCTTGGTCGGTTGAAGGTATGCTACCGTCTGAAAAAAACGCTTCCAAAAATATGGAAATTTATTCATTTCTCGAACTATTCCCTTGTTTTCCAGTCGACATTTTGGAAGATGTGAAAAACACTGAATTCCAAATTTGCTTTGTAGCAAGAAATTTGAATTAGGAAAAGAGGTCAATCACTTTGCAAAAAAACATTTCATCAGATGACTTCAAATCCATCGCTAAGTTGAGTTTTCACAAAATGTTCGTTGGAACAAGGTGGTGATGATTTAACTCAAAATGAGGAATCTGGGATTCGAAAGTTTCTTTGCATCTGGTCTTTCGGATGGTAATCATTGCTTAAAATGACCATGCAGCATCTCAAAAGGTAGCTAAGCCTTTCTAGTAAGATATGATTGAAAGTATTTCGACAGTAACTTTTGAATTCAGGGAGCTAGTTAGGGGCCATCGACTTTCGATTTTCGTATTTTTTAACGGCAATTGGCCGTTATGGGGGGAGGGAGTCTTACCCTTAGGCCGTTAAGAAAATAAAAAATCGTACGGAAATCTCCGTAAGAGAATTTTTGTAAAAGCGTAGATAAAATCTTTACAAATAACATATAGAGTGTAGAATAGAACAGTTTTACTATGCCTCCCGATATGGCGTATTTTCGGTTGAAGTCCAGCATGTTCCACAAGACATTTGTTTGCTGCTCCCCAAGTCTTACTTAGGCCAAAGATTTTAGGCCGATCGGAGGCCCGTTTGGTAGAAGGCCGTTAACGGGGAGGGGGGGAGGGGGTTCCGATCTTAACGGCCAAATGCCGTTAAAAAATATGAAAATCGAAAGTCGATGGCCCCTTACGCTCTAGCTCGTGAAGTTTTTTTGAGTCACCCGGTAGATGTTTTTCATGTTGGATTTACCGCTGATAGGCAGTTCAAATGATTTCCTTTGTCGCGCGAGAGAATGTTGTTTATAAATTCATAGCTGAGAGAACATCGTGCTTATCCATGTGAAAAATTTTGAAAAATATGACACAGGAAATAAGGTAGGGTGGGATAATAGTTGCATATGTTTTAGGGCCTAATTACATGACTGGGCTGGCCCTGTCATCAGAAATGGACAATTTTAGAAGAGATCGCTTTGTCAAAAGGACAAATGCTAATCATTAGGCTTTGCACGCTCCACATGAGAAAAACAAAACGAACACAGTTGAGCTTCGGCGGTATGTCTGCAGTTCTCCTATCAGGCTCGAAGAAGGACACGAAGAATAGTCCACATTACTTTTCAATGAGGATCTTGGCCAACCCATTTTTTTCTCTCTTGTATCCATTGCGAACTGACTTCATTAGTTGTGGGAGGACAGTGGTGACGCTACGGGGCTGATTAGGGGACTTCCCCCCCCCCTCCATATTCCAAAAGTCGGCAAGAATTGTCAAAGAAAATGACACAAAATTAGTTGGGTATACCTGCAGGCTGAAAAATTACGTCAGAATCCCCCCCCCCCATAACAATCGATTTTTACCTGGCACCGCCACTGTGACAGAAAACAATCTATGAACAAAACACTGCCGCTCATATGGGTGGGCTTTCATCTGAAATTCCTTCTGGTAGCTTTTTCAGAATTCTTATCTGGAATAGATCTTGCACCCTCAAATCGACAAAAATCATACACGTGGTTAGAAAACTTCCTAGTATGCAAAGGGTTCGGCGTTTTTTGAAATCATTCTGTTATACAAATCGTCCCCTTTGGCAAAGCCAGATTCAGGTGGAACCATGGTCACAATGAAGTTATCACCCCGGGTCCATGGTTGGCAGAGGTTCTTTGAAACGAACCTTGCACGAAGGGGATATTTTGATCACGTTTACCCTGCACTGGTACAGCTTTGATCCGCTACATATCGTTGTTGTTACGGTTCGAAAGCGTTTACACTGAACAAAAGTTTTTTCAATAGATCGGTGGTTGGTAAAAAAATGTTACCGATTAGCAAAGACTGTGAACTGGAGGCTGATCAGTTAAACGTCGGGTACAGATTCAAAGTTAGGCCAATACATTGTAAACCGGCTCTTAGAGAGAACCTGAGAATAGCTGAAGTCGGCAAAACAGTGACTCTTTGAAATTCCGCTGTTGAGTTTCACCAAAGCTGAAGGTGGTTTGGCCTTGTGGTTAAAGGCACACTGTCGTGGTGCTGATTGGATAAACAAGACAATAAAAAAGAAAAGAATTAGGCAAGGTTCAGTAATTTCGCTGTACAGTGAAATTCACCAAGATGATAATGATCTGATTCCCTTTATTCTCGAAACAAAGTATGATCCCAGAGCATAAAGGCTTGGTAATTACTCAAAGGGCACAGCTTTGTTTTTGACTTCAACATCACAACTGGCTAGTCACAGCCACGACAGTGTGCCTTTAAAGGTCTAATATCACCATTTTCGATAAGTTGTAATATGGACGTCCTCTGACAGCTGAATTCGATAACATCACTCAAATCGCAATATTTTGCCTACAAGTGCCCCTAAAAGCCCCCCAAAGTTGCGAATTTGCGGAAATTTTTCAAAATTACCGCGCCGAGAAAAGAAGACTGGTAACGAGCGCTGCAACGTCACGGCAGGAACGCATGAAAGAATCACAGCACAGGCCTTCATTGAAAACACTACTACAAGGTTGCATCTTGTTTCTTCCCACAAAACTGTTTTTTCAGCCATGCCTGAGAGATGTATGGTTTATGGTTGCGGCAATTACCTATGACAAAGAGTTGGGTATTTCAGTCCATAAACTGGCTTCTTCGGAGATGACAAGCCTGAAGCGAAGGAACGAAGGAAGAAGTGACGGAACTTACACAGAGATGAGAGAGAGAAGCCAAAATGAACCGAAAAGAAGCACTCCGTCATTTGCGCGAAGCATTTCTTTTTCATACAAGAAGAGATCGATACAGTGTGCCTCTGTTCCCGGGATGGAGTTATCATACAGAAGAAGTTTGACATCAGATGACATCGGGGTTTAAAGCTAGCCTAAAAGTCGCGCTGAAGGTACAGGATAATCACATAGGCCAGGTGAAAGCTTTCCCTTCAATACAAGAACCGTTTCCCTAAAGACTATATGTGGCGTTCCGCAGAGAAGAGAGAATTCTCCGGGGTAACATTGAAAGCTGAAGGAAACAATAATCATGTATGAATAGCTCAAAGAATCTTCTTTCGAATGGTGTCAAATGTTAATATATCTTACACTAAAATTTGCGGTTATTATGGGCGTGCAGTCAGCAGGTCATGATCTTGTGCGATCTGGCTTTCGATCATGAGAGTTCCCAAGGACAAGAGTGTTGACGATTAATCAATGAAAATTTTTATAGGAATTACAACTCATACGTTGAGTTTAGTGATGTCTTTTCATCTGCAGAAGTGCTTTTGAGGAGGGCAAAGCGGAACGTTGGGAAGCGTTGAGGAACTCTGTGCCGTTTCGTATAGGCATAAATCTTGGCTTGTTCTTGGAGAACCCGTGATGAATCTTATTATTCGGCCGCGAACTCAGCATTGCCGCTGCAAACTGAGGTAAGAACCTTCATATTAAAATCAGTTGTGGGTTTCTTGTCATTTTAGCATGCTTTAGTCATTTGTTTATCCATTCCTCGTGGGCAACAGTGTCATCTTGACATAGATCTTTTATGTGCAAGGCTGGATCTAAGCACAATGTGAAGTTTGCCGTACTACGGCCATTGCTCACTGTTGCTGCTTCGTCTTTTTCTTCAGCAACATATTCTTCGACGTTGTAGCAGAATACCACGCATCTTTTGATTTCCAAGATGATTCAGACAATGTTTGCGACATTTTTGAAGATCTAGTTCGTTTGTACCCACGGTTTATCCACACGCTTCAAAATTCCTCCATAAAGCATTGGATACTTGCGCGTGGCGTGGTTCCTGTTGTTACGTCACAAACACTCGACCCAGTCTCTTTCTTTGCGCGGTAATTTTTCAGACCACCCCATCTTTCAGGGGCTTTTAGGGGCACTTCTTGTCAAAATATCACGATTTGAGTGATGGTATCGAATTCAGCGATGATAGAATGTCCATATTGCAAATTTTCAGAAATGGTGATATTAGACCTTTAAGGTAACTCTGCTTTCCGCTCCAGTGAGCAGCGAGTTACCGTTTTGCAAAATCACTCTCCTAAGAAAACAGTTTATTTCTCCAATACTATTCGGTCGATCGAAAATCGGTAAAAAGGACGTCGTTCTACATTGTCTTGGCAATCGAAAGATATGCAAATCGCAATGTTTCCGTTAAGGCTGGCTTTGCAAATTAGTTTTCAAAACTTTTTGTTGATTTCAGAATATTGGATTTATCTCCAAAACTACTCGAAACATTTTTGGTTTTCTCTGCTATATCGTTAGCTAGGTTCTTGATCTACAATTTTACCAAGTCTGATTGAAAACGCTAGGCTAGATTTGTCCCAATCGAATTTTATATTTCTGTTTACTTTTCGAATGCAAGATTATGAAGTTAACATCTAAGAATAAAATGAATCGTACCTTGAGCAGAGTTGTTTCAAATACGACGTTTCGAGCTGAGCCCGTTATCAAGTGAAGTCCTCAGCTCGAAACGTCGTATTTAAAACAACTCTGCTCAAGGTACGATTAATTTTATTCTTAGATGTTAATGTCAAAGTCTATATCGTGCAACACGCTTAAAATAAGATTGTTTTGTGCATTATTAGATTATGAAGGTCTACATTAAGGTGGTGAGCCATCTGACGTCATCGAGCAATCTGACATAAGGAAGTGTTTCAATAGATAAGCTTTTTGAAATGATAAATCAAGATGTTAAGGCCCTGGGAGGAAAATATCAAATGTTGCCGGATTTTGGGATCTGTTGCAGCGAGCTAGGGGGGCTCAAAGATAAAATTTTGTCCGCATGTGTGTGCAGTTTCTGTTCTGTCGGTGAATTAAAGTTCGTGCTTTTATGTTTTCATTTTTAGCCGTTTGATGATGTCATAACTTCCAAATTTGCAGAAATAGAAAATGATGTAATTCTGTCAGTAATAACAAAGGCAATCATTCTCTCTGGAGAATTCAATAAATTCTCCTTCGAGCAACTTAGCCGAAAGAAAAGGGCAATTAAATTTGACATGATTGCAAAGATTTGGGTCGCAGTCTTTGCCTTGAATGACAGTTTTCACAGATGGCTTGACTTTGCACCCACTGAGTAATGATCGTGATTTTTGGATATAATTTTGTCCTAAAGTTTTGACAAATTTGAAATAATTCAATAATTTTTATTGCAGAGTATCCTAATCCTTAAAGAATTATTTCATGCAGCACGTGTTGTCGTTGCGCAATGAATCGATTCTATAGCTACATATTCATTGCAATGGCAAGCCCAATTTCTTTAGTTTAACCTAAGCCACTTCAAACACCACCAACGTGAAATCCAACTTTAATTCACAGCGGCTTTTCATAGCATGTTTACAACAGAAAGTAATTTAGACTATTTGCACGTGTTTCTTCAACTAACAATTCCAGCAAAGGAAAAATCAAGTTCTGATATCTTCTGAGAGAAATTTAAGCCAAATAAAACAAGAAAATTCCGTTCTAAAATGAGTTTTCACGAGCTATTTCTAAATTGAGCTTTTAGGCATACATCACAGTCCTGTAATGTTTGCCTTCTTGTAAAGGAACTATTGACAGCTGTTACGCCTCGGAAGCAGCGCTCTTGTTTCTGTGTAAAGAAATGTAAGAAAGTTCTTCACAAGACATAAGCTAAACATCCACCATAAGTAACAGATCGTGTTTTCGTCATAGCATGTCAGAAACAAAAGAATCATTTCTAATTCACTGCGTAAGAACAAAGGAAGAGCTCATAAAAATAGCATCTGTTGCTTTGGATTGCCTACGCAGAACAAGATGGGAATCAAATGTTTTAGCCGAATTTTGCTCGTGGCCCATGGCTGGAGACCTTCAAAGTCTCATTTTCACGGACCAATCAGATGGCGAATAAGCGAAGAAGACAGAAGAAACGTGTGAATATTTTTCTAAATTTTACCTACCTTCATAAAACGCAACCAGGACAAAAAGCTGCTGGAAATTTCCCGAATTATTTTGAAGATATCTGCTCACCAGATGTTTGGGTGTCCAGGTTTGGATGCCGGTTTAAATACCTCACAGTTTGGTGGAGATATAGCGATTCCAATCGACGAAACCCGTAGAATCTTTTCGAGGCTTGTTTACGCCACTTCAAGTCAGGTGATAAAAACTCTTGATAAAACCTCCTTTCAATTTCATAACTTATTTCACACCATGAAAACTTGTGCCATGAATACAAAAAGTAGTATAGTAGTACAGAAATTTCCCAAGAGTTTTGCCATGTGACTTGAAATGTGAGAACTAACCTTGGCCAATCTTTCAGTTCACATAGAAATGGAAGAGGCATTGTATCTTGAACCAAAGAAACTGTGATGGCAGGACAATAGCAGGAACAATTGGAAACGTGGATTTTTGGTGTTCTGGGATCGTTCTCACAACAATCACTATTGTTATTACCATGGTCTCTCGCCCATTCATCCGTTTTGGAAAGGCCATAACTAATACAAGCAATTTCGAAGGATTGTTGGTCCATGGGTGTTGGGAAACGAGGAATGTGTTATATGGTGTTATGAATTGTTGTAAAGCTTCAGAAGCATTAGGCCTATCTTTGTGCATCATCTTTGTATCGATAATCTTTTCCTCTCGTCTTGATTTTGAGTGTTCAGAACGCTGTCTTCCCACATCGACTTCACTTGCACAGCGCGCCATGTTGTTATAAGTTGTTGTGTTGTTCAAGCTCCTTCAAAGGAGAGAGTGCGGAGAGATCACTGAGACTCATTGAACTATAAATAAAACTTTATTTATAGTTCAATGATGAGACTGAGGAGAATGTTTCCTGCTTCTTTCCTTCTCGCGCACTCTCTCCTTTGAAGGAGCTTGAAAAACACAGCAACTTATTTCAACACGGTGCACTGTGCAAGTGGAGTCGATTTTGGAAGGCAGCGTTCTGAACACTCAAAATCAAGACGAGAGGAAGAGATTATCGATACAAAGATGATGCACAAAGATAGGCCTAATGCTTCTGAAGCTTTAAAACAATACGTAGCCCAATATAACACATCCCATGTTTCCCAACACTCATGGTCAGTCTCAAGATGTAAATATGAACAAAACAAGCTAAGCTGCAAAGAGATTAGAACTTGGGTTCCTAGCCGACCCAGGCCACAAGCAAAACGGGCAATTTGAGCAGATATCTTGTATCTCAACAAAATACAGGAATCAATCTCAACATGTACCAAAGGGATACCTTACATCGGATTTGGAAGCCAAGTATTTAGCGGCTCAATTATGCAAAAAATTCGGATACTAGGTTCCCAAGATGCCGGTACGATTTGAAAACAGAACAAAATTGTTACCGAAAGCTCCCCCTTCTCCGTTCACATGATACAATGTGAACAGTGCGCCGCGTGCTTGAAAACGTTGTCGTATTGATAGCTGGCACTCAAAAAGGATAAAAATAAAACATCTTTTAACGCTTTCAAAACGAGGCTCACAGATGCGTTATTGGTTGGAAAGAAGGTTTGCGATGTCACAAATCTCAGGTGACAGGTAACAAATCTCAGGTGAGATGGACTTTACCTTGTGGTCAATATTTAGCATGTTTGTCGCGAAACTTGCAAAATGTTTGAAACTAGCAAGTTTATTAAGATTCCAAAGATACAGGCAAGAAAAAAATTATTAGCAGTGTGAAAAAAGCTACACACCAGTCTGCATGGTATAAAACGGAAAACACACTCTTGCTACATCATGTCACACTTGCAAAGGCAATGCTACTAAACACAATTTGAGGCATTTTGGGGTGAATCAACCGTGGGGCTCAAGAGTTATGACGTCATAAAAGGGCCAAACATGTTTGAAAGTTCATTACTTAAAAACATCAAACAGATTTGAAATACCGAAGCTCCATTGCAAGGCCAAGGCTTTGACTTAATTTTGCTGAGACGTTTACATCACATACAAAATATTGCTTTCCTCACAAAGAGAATTTTTGGAAAAGTATTTTCCATCGCCCTTAGCTGAGCAGTGCACTTTTTGATCTTTCAATTTAAAGGGTTTGTGCAAGGTTGAAAGCTTGCATTTGCAGAGGGCAGAAAACAAAAAAATATCACGTTCAAATCAAACAGTTGCACACGAAGTCAACCAATGATTAGCTTGTGGACAGGGTATATAAGTCCTCCGCAGTTCCCATATAAGGCCTGTTCACAGGCTAACCAAAGTCCTCCGCAGTTCCCATATAATGCTTAAGTCCTCCGCAGTTCCCATATAAGGCCTGTTCACAGGCTAACCAAGGAAAGCCTAACAATGAGGTTTTGATCTTGCTAAGAAACAATGCTGTGTCTGAGTAATTTCTTTGTTCAATTCATAGAGGAGCCAATTTACCATTGCATAGAGATTTACCATTTCAAAATTGTTAAAGAGTTTTTCTGTGGCTCAGGGTATTGCTAAGATTCAAATTTGTTCTCGGTCCATACAAGGCACCAAAAGCTGATACAATATTTAGTTTCAACACATAAAGCAGAAGTTGGATGAGTCATAAAAACATTCTCAGCTGGAGTGGCTACTTTTCTCCTGATATCAAGACAATAACGTTGGCAATAATATCTTCTTCAGTAGTTGACACATTTAATTTGTCTTTAAAGGCCGACCAAGACATCAGGAACCTGTGCGCTCGCCTGGTGCACATGCTCTCTAGCATCAGGGCAAGCGCACAAGGAAAGCGCGCTGGTCGCCTACCGAAACTAAGACGGCCTTAAGGAAACAAAGAATATTAGGAGCAATTTGTTTTGAGTGGGGTTGTCAGGATTTCTAGCTACCTAAAGCTAATTTAGGCCCACTATGTATGCCGCGGTGAGACATGGGGCCCCTAGTCTAACGTCCCTTCCGAAGAATAGCGAGGTGAGTTGCCAGGTCAGGCCTCCGAGGTCACCCATCCAAAGTTTGACCTCTTTCGGCCGAGTTAACTTTAGTCACCTGACGAAAACTGTATAAGCCACTCGGCCACTCAACCCGTAAGTACTGACAGTTCAGTATTGACAGTTCGAATTGTCAGATTTTGATTGGTAAGAGTTTCTTAAAGGTTGAAAAAAAATCATCATGTTAATTGTCCGTGCCACAGGTAACATCTTAAGACAAGGTTTTATGAAGCCTTTCCGATGTTTAGACATGAAGGCAATACCTTCCGAGTAGAACACACATTTTTACAAGAAACTAAGACTTTAAGTCAGTACTGAAAACTTCTTAAAATTATCCGAATTTGAGTACTCAGAGTTTCTTTAAGACATTCTTAAAGGTTCCACAACAATCTTCCTGTTAACTACCTGTGCCCTTTACTTGTGAGCAATTTAAAGCAAGGCTTTTAAAGCCTTTTCGATGTTTAGAGTACTTTTCGAGTAATAGCAACACAGCCTTACATACACGTAAGTTTGCTTCAAGTATCCCATGATTTCAGTCGTTAAATGAACGTTGCATGTAAAGAGCTCTTCGCTCTAACTCACGCAACACCTGCGCCCCTGGGCTTTCATTTGCCAATCGCAACAGACGGATGTATAGTGCTGCGCAAAGAAACAATCAACCTGCGTGTGTCGGAGTTCTAGCTACAGGAAGAACAATGAATTTTTAGAATTGAAACTTAATTGACTGTACGGTGGATAACGAGACGGGCTGAAGCTATAAAAGGCTGACCAGCGAGCTTGAAAACAGAACCTGATATCAGCAGAGACACGAAACATCAAACGCCACGAGACAGACGCATTGATAAAAAGTCATTTGTACGACATGACTGGAATAACTACGAGAAATATCCTTCTTTTGGCATTTGTCTTAATGCTAGCAGGTAAATATATATTTCTAGTTTTCTACGATACACGTATCTTTTCATGCAAAACTCATTATAAGCGAACAAACTTTGGATACACGTGTTTTTTATTGTAAGAAACTGGTTTAAAAGAAAGAAGTACTAAGATGGCCAAAATTTAAGAAACTCTAGTACTATGTCTGAGAAGTACTAAGAAACTTTTCAAACTTAAATGCCTGAATTTTACAGCAAATATATCGTTGAACCTTTATTATTGAGCAATATTAACTAACCATTTGTGTTTTCAACATAGTAGAACGTAGAACATTGTTTATTCTTATATGATGTTTTAAATATCAAGAAACATATCTGCAGCAGTGTTAGCGACCACAGACAATTCATGCATTCAAAAAATAAGAAACCAATTAAGAACCTTTAGTACTAAAATGGACAAAATTTCATGCTAAATTAAGAAACTTTTAGTACTATGGCCTGATCCTAGTTTCTTATAAAAACCGTATATTATGAAGTCATCTGAGCGCTGGAAATTAACAGTTTCTAGGAAGCCTCTTTGATTTAGTCTTGGAAAACCAGATCAAGTCTACCGCTCCCTTTTTTCGATATATGGATTCATTGTTGGAATTTGCATTAATGCTAGCAGTATAGTTGTTTACCAGTATTATTAAAAAGTGAAGCTGTTTGAGTCATTGCACCGAAGAATTTTGATTTGTAAACCTGATTTTGGTAGGTTTTTAATTTTGTCTTGACAGATGGAGAGGAAGAGAGAAGCTTATTCTAGGTGTATGTCATTATTAAATCTAATAGCTACTATTTAGATGGACTCACATTTCCTCATGCTTTGTGAGTGATTAAGAGTTTGTACGAAGAAGAGGGTCTGAAAGTCTGAAAACTTTTACACACATACCAACAAAGTGGTCTTGTTTGAAAAAATCACCAGAATTTTGTTACGTGGCCGATCTTCCAAATTATTTTTTTGGACAAGTAGATCTAAGATCAAATCATTTTCCTAGGCATAGCTTATTTTGTTTTGGTTTTGAAATTAGTCAACTTCCCCTTTTTATGGGTGCCTGGTTTTGAACCCAGGGGGGGGTAACTTCAATAGGCGGGTGACAGGGTGTGTCATTTGACGTCTGAAATCGCACCCTTAATTTTGAAAATTTTTGCGAGAACGATACCCCAAAAATTACATGCCATTGAAAATGAATACCCTAAAATTGTGACAGCCATCCAAAACTTTAACCAAGTAAGTGAAATTTGATCAAAATCAATACCTGAAGATGACTACTTGTGTGATTTTACCAATAATGATACCCCAAAATTTATTTTCTGCGCCGAAAAGGCACCCCAAAAAATCGTGTAAACGCAGTCTCAATCTGTCATCTACACTCTGTTAGTTACAACAACGGACCATTCATCATGTCAGTTCAGAGTTAAGACACTTTCTTGATTTGGTTGTGAGATGTAAAGTGTTCATGAAGATTGTTATCCAAAGGTTGCTAAGGAGTTAAAAGTCTTGAAGCCCTAGAAAATGTTCCTATAAACAGTTTATTTTGAGAGTATAAGGACTTGAGAAAACTACAAAGAGCAAAAGAAAAACGTTCTAATTTAAAACTAACCCAGCTAATTCAATGCCATCTTTCTTCGACAATTTCTGCCGACTTTTGGGATTTGAGGGGGACAAGTCCCCCCAGTCCCCCCGTGGCACCGCCACTGGCGGGCACCCTCCATTTTCGGGCGGTCCGAAAATCAAATTTGGCATAACAGCAAAATTGAGATCAATTTTTGTAAGAAACTGCTTATAAGAAACTCAACTCTCAGATCGCCAAAAGATTAAGAAACGGCAGTGAATTTTGAGACCATGCTCTCCACATCCTTGGGAAGGCTCCTCCATTGAAAAATTCACCATTGAACTGAGAATTAAGAATACAGTATGAGAGGCCTCTCGGGGAAAACTTTGAAAAACAGAGTATCAAGATTTCAAAGATTGCCTCGATAAATGAAGTAATCTAACTAATAAAAGATATCGTTGCAAATGTCGATATTTATTTTCTTCAGTAACTGGAAGATAATATTCTACGGTGAATTGGCTCTTGAGTTACCACAATATCAAGCAGCATGTTTTCTGCACGTGTAACAATATAGTTTCCTTATTGAGCTGATGAGACTGAGACATCCTTTACAGTATTCCACAAGATGGGCAAGTCAAGGTGATCTATATATGTCTCAAAAAACAGGCTTCAATATGGTTTAAAATCGATTCGATGTCTTGGTGCTAAATTTTGGAATTCATTACTCATGGAATAACGAAATAATCCATCGAAAGCATCGTTCAAAACACAACTGAAAATTCATTTAAAGCACCAGGTTAACCGTTGAATCAAAGCCAGCCATTTTTATGCTGGCAGAATATATAAATAATTGAAATGCAACTAAATTTACTTGATATATCCTTGGATGGGGGGGGGGGGGCTTTCTCCTCGATTAGCCACGAGGCAACTGCCCTTAGAAGATTCAGGTTGATCAAGCCTCGCTGTTTCCTAATGAAAATATTCATTCGCTTATCAACTTTATTTCAGTTCTGAGTGAACAAAGAAGCGTTGCAGATGAAAGTAATGGTAAGCATTGAATAATTGTTTCAGAAAAATTAAGACCACACTTACGCTGAGCCATGACACATTTGATGCAATACAAAATAGCTCAAGTTCGAGCGCGTTGACGTTGTTCCAGAACAAAGTTACTAGAGACAGAAACAACGCCGCCGATACCCTGGGTTAGATTGACGAAAATCGTCGTAGTTTCGCTCCTTAAGAGGCCGATAATCACTGCAACTACGACTCATAATCAAACTAATCAAAAGTTCTGCCAGAAATTGATGAACCTCGCTTTGATGCTGGAAGCCAAGAGCTTAGGCCCAGTCTGCACGATCACAACTCACCAATTCTAAAACGCTTGAAATTCGTATTTCATTGAGGTTGTAAAGAAAACCAAACCAACCTGAGTCAAGATGAGTACTTCTTCTGTGTACTGGTTGAAGATTCCTTCACTTTGACATGGGAAACCTGCTTTTAAAGGCCAAATCATTCTCCAGATTTCACCACAGCAATCGACAGCGATCCTTGCACGTTTCATAACTTTTGAAGCCTCGAGACTAAAGGGAGGCTAATTCTTGGAATGAGGTTGAAATGTCGATATCCTATTGGTCAGTTGGAACATAGTCAACTATTGTTTGGAACTCTGCAATGTCATTGGTCGCGCCAGCTTCACGGCGAATTTGGCCAGATTTTCAGATAGTATGATTATCAGTCCCGCTTTTGCAGAGGAGTGCCATCATCCAATTCAACAAACAAAGCGAAAACTGGGACTGAAGTAGTTAGTCTAACCCTTGGTACCAGACTCTCTCAACAAGAAAATTTTCGTTTTTGAGAGAGTCTGGTACCCAGGGAAGGCCGCCGAGAGCTTCTAGAGGCCCAGGGACAAAACTGCGAAATGAGGCTTCCTGCCAGCGAAGCGAGCAGAGAATGTTTTCGATCGCACCCTTTAGATTGGCTTAAACGGCATTTCAAGAGCATTCCCAGTGCAGGAAACGAAGTAACTGTTAAAATTGTACACACAAACATACCTGTGTTTTTAACGTGGTTTCTTCTGCCTTTCTTGGCTTCCTTTGCTTCCCTGCCTCAGCTCAATCCATTGATTCAAGTCTGCAATGGCCTAGATCAGTTCTCTGCAAAAGCGAAGCCGCCGCTTGATCACAAAACCGAAAACGAGGGCAGCCTCGCTTTTGCACAGAAACTGAATATTGCAGATTGCACATTGCAGACTTGAATCAATGGATTGAGCTGAGGCAGGGAAGCAAATGAAGCCAAGAAAGGCAGTAGAAACCACGATAAAAACACAGGTATGTTTGTGTGTACAATTTTAACAATTTCTTCGTTTCCTGCGACCCATGGTCTTACAACAAAATTTAAAATGAAGCAACATTATTAAAATCAAAATACATAAATATCTTATAGATTATGAGAGATCTAATCAGCTAGGGCATTTCTCCATAGATTTGAGATACTGACTTTGCGATCTTTGCGTATATTGGATCAGAAAATTATTTTTTGGGTGTATTTTTATGCCAGGAACTATTCATTGGGTCGATGCTTTGTACCCCAGCCTGAGCACCCCTAAAATATACCTGAATACCTTCCCCGGGCCAGTACCTTGGCACTCGATAACCATAAAAAACTTAAAGGACTCCCGATGAACTTTTACAGATTTGCATGCTGCTTGCTGTGAAATATCTGGTGCGTTTCTAATTAACCTCAAAATTACGAAATCTCACTAGAACGCAATGCAAAGAGCTGATCAATTAAAATGCTGCCATATATCCCGCTGAAATGCAATAAAAAGACTCAGCCGAAAATTTAGCTCTTGAAAGCAGAAATTTTTGAATTGCATTTGGAAGCAAATTGCATTCATCGCAAGTGATTAAGTCTGCCATGTCCATATAACAAGAAGTACGGTCAAGTGAAATAAACAGAAAAACAAAAGCGCTGTTCCTGATGCTTCATTGCTGTTGAAAAATGAGAAAAATCGCACTATATTTATTGTGAATTCCCATCCAAATGTTTTGCAAATGCATCGAAAAAGGAGACTTTAGAAACAGCCGATAAATAGACAGACAATTTTTCATTACTTATTTAAGGGTTTCATGGGATTTTTTAGCTTAAGTATGGAAAAGCGATCGTGCTTATTTGCTCTTGCATTCGTTGGTGAATTCATGCTCAAATTCATTTATTCTTTGCCAAATTTGTCAAAAGAAATGTTGACAGCAAAGAATGCCAGTCCCCAGGGGCGGCGCCAGCCCAGAAAAAGTGGGGTGGAAAAGTGATAGAATTGATGGCCAGATAGTATACCTAACGATATTTAGGTCGTTTTTGATTGGGAATGGATACCGATCTGAGGAAAGTGGGGTGGACATGTCCACACCAGTCTACCCCGTGGCGCTGCCCTTGCCAGTCCCCTCATGTTTGCACCTGGGTAGTTAAGCACTGCAGTCATGTTTCAGTACATATGGCTCTGCGGAGGAAAATTCATACATATTTGCGGAGGAGATTTTTGTGATGTTGAAAAGGCAGGGATAATTGCTAGCAACTCTCTTCAAGTAATTTCATAGCAGCGAATTCCCTCCATTTCTCTTTTCTTTCCTTGGTTTCGGTTTGACTTTGGTTGTTAATAGTCTTCTAGTTTTGTTTCGCCTTGCGTTTTTTAGATTATTTGTTGGTTTTTCTTTTTGGAAATTGTGTGTCTTAATTTGTAAGTCCCATCTGCAAAGGAAACTAGGTGACCACGTGTCTTCCGCCGTGGATGGGGCAGATTATGTATAGTATATTTAGTTTAGACTTTACTTGATAAAAAAGGAAGGGACGTTTCTCTTCGTGACTTCTTTGCTCCTGTCTCTAATGCTAGCTCCTCCGTAGCACCAGGCAATGAATCATAACTGCAGTGTACAACCACACATGGTCGCCACACCAGCTAATCGACGTCTTCGCGAAGTTCTTTTGTGCTAAAACCATCTTACAGCAACGCTGCTTTCGGAAAAACACTCAAAGAAAAAGTAATTTCAGAACAGTTGTGTGAGCGATGCGAGGCGACGGTCACCTGTGTGAAGGTTGTTATTCTCTAACTGAAACATACGCATTTTCGGCTTATTTATAAATTGCGGCATTTATTGGAATTATGAATTTAAGAATACTTTCACGCCGTAGGTATTGCTAATACTGCTAACACTGACATCTGCCCAAGTGTAGACTTGCTCCAAGTCTATTTCGTCAATCAAAAAAAAAAAAAAAAAAAAAATTGGGAAAGGGAAACTTTTAGATTGACTTATCACAGATGACGTTATAGACTTGGGGCAAGTCTAGCCCAAGTGCAAATCGTTTGTAATGAAACCAGTGGCGTGGTGGCTCAAAATTGACTGGGAGGGGGGAGCAGTGGCGGCTGGTGCTATAGGGCAACGTGCCATGACTATCCAAAGCTGGTTCATTCTTCAGAAAATGCTCTGAAATGGAATAACGATGCTTCTTCGACAAGCCCGTTGAAGTAAAACTCAAACAGTTTTGGATGGGACCAAATCTCAGCGCCAGCGAAAATTTTGCAACCATGTTCTCCACATATCCTTGGAAAATGCTCCACAAATTGAAAAATAAGCAACTAAAAATTTGTTACCGTTACTATTACGTGATACATGAACAAAGTACTTCCTTGACATCAGATTTTGTAACAAAATGGCAAAAGTTGCTTTAATTAACACCTCAATTCAAAGCGATTAGCGACTGAAGAAAAAGGAAATTCTCGTCACAAACAAATCAAAACAAACACGGCCGCAGAAGTTGCCCAGAAACCAGGAGGGCAAACTCTTGCCTTGTGCAAGCGACAGGTGGTTTTTAAGAGATGTTGTGTGCTTACAAAGAAAGAAGAAGAGTAGATCTAAACTTATTCAGAAGCTGTGCGGCAATTGTTTCATTTAAGCCCCAAATACCTGAGAATTATAGAGCCTTCTGTTCGGCTTCTGAATTAAATAAACAAAATCCGTGAGATATAAGTTAAGATTGACCCTCCTTCTTTCGTTATAAGCACATAACGTCAGCATATGTTCCAAAACTTTAAATCTACGAAAAAAGGCGGGTGTAAAATTCAATGACCAATTTCTCTAAGCTGAATGACTTGAAAGAAAATTTAGCCATTTTTCTAGGATTCTGCCGTTGGACTTTTCAGATATCTTGAATCTTTGTCGAAATCACAGCCTATTTTTACATTTCAGCTCATTTTATGATGTGACGTCATCAAACTTCTAAATCACAAACCAGAAGAGTGAAAGAGTTTTTCTTGACACCATATTGTAGGCATCCATAAACTATGGTTTTCTTGAAAATTATTTTATATTTCGCCACCAGGTTCAGAAGTTAAAAGAGTTTTAAGTTTTTTTAAAAAGAAGAAAATACTGTAATTCTGAAAATATTGAAGATTTCAGAAAATTCCAACGGCAGATTCACTATAAAATAGTTCAAGTTTCTTTGAAGCCGCTCAGTTCAAAGAAATAGGTCATAGAATTTTACACCCAGCTTTTTTAAGATTTGAAACCTATGCTCATAACGTCTTTTAAAAGCCACCGTTTGCTTGCAAAAGGCGAGAGTTTGCCCTACTTGTTTCGGGGCAACTTTTTCGACCGTGTTTGTTTTGATTTACCTGTTGAGAGAATTTCGGCTTCCGTATCAGGAGGAGAGTGGGAGGAGAAAGCTGCTTTCTTTGGAAATGATCTATTTTTCTAGAAATTGCTAAACGTAGTAAGAAAATTTATTTGAGAGCACGATAAAATGGCGACCGCCCTTTAAATTTGATCAGTAAAGGAGATGAACAAATAATTCGAAATTCTCTTATGAAGAGAAATTATTTCTGAATAGATTCTTCGTGGAAAACCGACTGATGTTCAAATAAGGAAGTTTTAACTTTTGAAATAATCAAAAGGCTAAGAAACAGCTGCAGAAATGAGAATTGTCTTTATGATTTCTATTGCAAGCGATCAAATGTGTTTCCGATGAACACTTTCGTTCTTTCCTTGTCATTTCTACGCATAGCAAATATCGCAGACTATCACTTCGGTTAAATGCAAACATAAAATTAAATGTTTCACCTGTTTAAAAAGAATTGAGATTTTCTGTTGCTGGTGCTATAAAGCAAAGCGGTGAGCAAGTTGCCTTTTATAAACCATAGCAGGCAATCAGATTGCAAAATCTCGAGGACAAAGGAGGCGAATTTCACTCGATTTTAAAGTCTCTGGATTTGCAAATACCGGTGTTATAACAAAAAAGTACATTGCAAGTAAAAATAAGTCAACATGTTTGACATGTGGAATACGAAGTACGTGGCTTATATTCACAACTAAAAGGTTTAATCTATCAGTGAAAGGCTAACGAAGAAGTGAGAATTTTGTTCCGGATGGGAAGGAGGGGGGCTACTTGACTTTCAGTGGTACGGGGGTGTGCACTCCAAGGAATGATTTTTTCTACTAGCTTTAGAATTTCTCCTCCAACCGACAGCCGGCTTTAGAAACAAATCGGCGAAAAATATACCCCAAAACGTAAAAATTCATAGGACAGCAATGAAAGAACAATTCTGACAACCGGTTTTAGAAAAATTGCCTTCTTTCGATACCTGGCGTTAGAAAAAAGAGGCAAAGATGATACCCGGATAGGAGTGCACATACCGTCAGCAAAAGGTATTAAGTACCCCAACCGGACATTTTGTTTAGCAAAAGTACTTATCTTTTAGATCCAGAAATTAGAGATATGCTGGCTAGGAGTTTGTTGGTTTGTTAGGGAATTGGAAGTTCAACTTTTATCCTGGTCCACGATTTAATTTCTACTGACATTAAGATTTATTTCCAAAACACATAATTGCATCAATGTACGTTTTGATCACAAGTAAATCATAGACCAAAATCGAACGTGAAATTTTTGTTCCCATACTAGCCTATATGAGCACTTGTCCCTATTTTGGAGTCTTAAAGATGAGTGCACGGGGGGGGGGGGGGTTCTTCCATAGTAAAGGTACCTGGGGATGTGCCGCCCGCAAGGGTATGCTTTTTCAAACCTTCTAGTCTAGCCAAGGGTATACTTTTTGCTAATTTCAGTCCATTTAGTCTAGCCAAGGGTATACTTTTTGCCAATTTTCGCCCATTTAGTCTGGGCAAGGGTATACTTTTTGGCAATTTTGGTCAAAGGAATGTCAAACTTCGGTAATTCCTGTAAAGAACCCAAATTTTTTTAAAATTTTGGTCCATAGAATGCAAAAATTTGGCAAGTTTTGCCTCAAAAATGCCAATTCATGGCACTTTGATGTAGAAATTAGCCTAGCCAAGGGTATCATTTTCAGAAAACACCCCTGCCCGAAATTTAGCCGAGAGCCCCCCCCCCTCCGTGGATGAGTGACTTTACGAAAAAAAAATGCACCACCAAGTTAACAGTTGACTGATAAATCAATGATTTAGTTTTGAATATCAGCCACATACTTTTAACTCTATAGCCCGCGACATGTGTCAACTTTTTTGATCCAGCTAATACTGTACCAAACTCGCGTGAATGATGAAGGTGAAGGTAAAGTTGCGTTTTTCAGCGCCAAGCGCTGGGATCGCAGAAATAGAGCAGACCTAATCGAGTCCGCTCATGACGCTCAAGTGGTGGGGCCCTACCGGGACTCGAACCCACTCCGCCTAATTGTTCTGGCTACAATGTCAGAGGATTACACCACGGCGCAACAACACCTTCACACTGCTACTGTGAATGATAGGGTGTATTTGATTGGTTCTAGTTCTGAAAACGGTAGACTTGGTACACGCGGAATTTGTGTTTGATCGACGCCAAAATTCCAAAAGCGACAGATTTGGCAGGTTTAGAAGGCCTGCGGAACATTCTGCTCCAAAACGCTAAGGCAGAATGTTTAGCAGACTTCGGAGAGATTTTCGTGAAACGAGGCGAACTAAACTCGTCGTCATGTTCTTCAACTGCAAACCTCGTTTTCGCCAGGATGAATATGAGACATCAAACCTGCTGTTTTGAAGAATTTTGGTTTTGATTGGGAAACCTGTTTCAAAGTCTGTAAAGTCGACTGTTTTCAGAATTTGGTAGGTTTTGGCATTACCAATCAGGAACGGCTCCGCTTACGCTGACGAAATCTTCCAACCAATCGACTAATGGCGAGTGACTCGAAGGTCTAAGTTTTACTAAGTTTTACTTCGCAAAAGTAACAATGACAAAAAATGCCTTTCCTACTTGAGCCCAACAGCCAACGATATGAAATAGCCTATCTTCTGATTTAAAATCTACAAACAGTACCAATTCGTTTAAAGGGAATAGGCACAGCTATATCTCGTAGCCGCTATAAATAGGCCAGAGAAACGCCCACAAATCCATTGTTTCTTTAGCTACACAATGAAACCGGATGTGATAAAGTTGTCGAATACAAAAGATTATATTTTTGACCTGGTCCGGGCCAGCTTTTAACCTTGTCGATTCCCTTTATTCACAAGATCAAGGTCAATTTCGTTTGCAAAATATACAGTACAGAAATAGGAAAATGACATATATGTGTTCTACTAAACCGCGCATCCTCTCTCGCATTTTTTATTCGGCCTTACTAAACTGTGCTTTATCTAAAACCACAGAATAATATAATGTTTATATGTTTTGCAACCACCTCTAAGGGGACGACTGCGGAAATATAGTCAACTTGATCTTTTAAAGCTACCCCTGCCATTATAATTAGGGGTGTTTTAACTTGAAATTAAAAAATTTGTTTGGTAAATTGTAAAGCAATTACATTCTATTTATTCTTTTCTGTATCACTGCAAATATTTAAGATTTTGGCAAATTGTTACATGCATACATACATATTAAACACACCCTAATTTTCGAACGATCAATTGATTTCTTATCTTCCATTCCAGACGATGGTGAATTCTATAAACTTGACGCCTACGAGCCACTACCAACCTATCAAATAGATCGTCTGCCTGGTTCAGCTTATTACCACTGGTATTGTAGAAAATCACCATCTGTGGAAGGATATGAATTCAAAAGACGACGAGCAAAGCTGATGGGAATGATAAATTGTATGGTCTGAAATCTTCTTATTTCATTATTGACTATATAAATATTTAATAAATACTAAAATGGACAGTAAAAGACAGAGATATAATGGAAGAAAAAAATGTATCAATGTTAAAATCATTGTGAATTGATTCTTGAGTTATCCTTCGGCGGGAGACCAAATCTGTTCCTCCAGAAATCACCCTGGGAGACGCCTGGAAAACGTCGTATGAAAGTAGTCTAGGGGTTATTCAGTAAAGCTGAAGCTGTTCAGTGCGATAGAGGGATCGCATGATGTAGTTGGAGGGATAACATGCAGTAAATTTAGGGTTATTCAGTTATTTGCAGGGATAACATACAGTAAGTTAGAGGGATAACATCGTGTAGTTGGAGGGCTAATATCAGTAAGTGATGGGTTATTCAGTGACTGAGAGGGAATTCAAAAAGTGCAGATAGAGGGATTGTATCGTGTCGATAGAGGGATAACATCAGTAAACGAGGGGTTATTCAGTATTTCGCAGAATTCTCAACGCCTAGCCAAGTCATTCCTGGATACATTTGATCTGTTGGAGATATTTACAAGTAGGAAAAAGGTCCACGCTTCGCAGTTGTCTTTCGTGCCTTGAAGCTGTTTTATTCCCTTCATTCCATTTCCGTCGGATTATTTCTTATGTAGCAAACTGTAAGATTAAAACTCAAAACGAAGAAGAATCATAAGCACTCTCACTTATTTTAATAACGATCCATGGCCCAGAATCTAACAGCTGAGGTAACCATACAGGGCCGTCGAGAGCCAGACCGGGCCCCAGGGTTGAGAGCAAAAGGGGCCCTCCAGCGCTAAAGGCACCGAAAAATCTTTTGGGCGACACCATTTTTCTCTTGGACCACGCCCTCAAGTTCACTGGTAAAATACTGCTTTTAGGTGGACATGGCCTCCTATACACTGTTGGAAACATGATTTATGATGGAAAATCCTTTTTGATCTCTGTGTGAAGACTAGACTAACTACCTCAGTCCCAGTTTCCGCTTCGTTCATTGAACTGGATGCCGCCACAGCGATTATAAGTTTATCAAGGAGCGCAACTACGACATGTAATCAGTCTATGTAAAGACTACGCTGAGAAGGCCAGTGGGCCCGCTGGCCTAGAGACGTTCCTTGAGGAAAACTAAGAACAAAAAAAAATGAAAAATGTATGTCTTTCCGGGCCCCTAGAGGCCCCGGGCCCCCTGGTAATTACCCTGGCTACCCCCCTTTCTCGACGGTCCTGTAACCATATGTAAAACTACTGCTGCAACTGTTACAACTGCTGAAACCATATATAAAGTAATGATTTTGCCTATATTCTTATACTGCTGCAGCATAAGCATTGAAATCTCAGGCTCATACCCCAGGGGGGGTACTTAGTATATTTGACCGACGGGGATGTGCCGTTTTTCAGGGTATCGTTTTCGCCTAATTTTTCTAGAACAGGGTATCAAAAGAAGGCAAATTTTCTGGAGCAGGTTGTCAAAACATGTAAAAAGAGGAAATTTTGTTAGAACAGGTTATTATTTAGTCCAATTTTTGTGTTTTTGAGTATACTTTTCACCGATTTTTTCTAGAACAGGGTATCATTTGAAGGCAAAAATTCTGGAGCAGGGTGAAAATTTTTCTTTTTCTTGGGCAGATCCCCGTACAAATTTAGGTCAAGTACCCCCCCCCCCCCCGGGGCTCACACAAACCTACGCTCGACAAACTTCGAAATCGAGCAACGGGGATTATCAACGGACATAATGGCAAAGTTAGCCTTCCATCCATCAATTATGTAAAAAATAAACTGTGTGCTATTGAAGTTTTCAAGTGTTTCAACAGTCTTGCGCCATGGATGTTAGAGAGAAACATTTTAAAAGACTGGACCATCAAAAGGACACCCGAGGGAACAAATCAAATCTCGTGGTGCTTCGCATCAGAACAGAAAACGCCCGAAAAGCTTTTAGTTATCAAGGAGTAAAAATATACAGCAGATTGCCGCATGAACTGAAAAATGAGAAATCAATTGTGAGATTCGAGAAGAGATGTGATGACTTTGATTTTAATTTTTAAGACATCCTTATATTGTAAATAATAGTTTTTACTACTTTTCGTTGGACGCAGGTCCTTGATTTATAGCAGCTGTTCTTAACTAATACATTTCAACTGATCAAGCAAACTTGTATAAATATTGATAAATTATTGTTATTGTTATTATTATTATTATCTTTGAGCTTTCCTGTACAATTGTGCAGTGCTGCTGAATCAAGAAAAAAGTTGTTGAAAGTATTTTCAACTATTTGTTTCCGTTGTGTTGAGAACTGTAAGGAAGAAACAAATCTTTATCGAGGAAACACGGAATCATCTGTCAGGTAAGCCTTGTTTTGGCAGAATGGAGGACTGCAAAAATTGATAAGCGAATTGCAATATTTTCGAGCTTTCAAAAACAAGGGCAGATTTTGTAATACAATAGCATCAATCGCTTTGGTTCACACCTCAATACAAAGCGATTAGCGAATGCAGACAAAAGAAATTCTCTCAAGCAGAAATTGAAAACAAATGAAGCCGCAAAGTTGCCCTGAAACCAGTACGGCAAACTCTCGTTTGGTGCGGGTGAAGGGAGGTTTTTAAGAGAAGTTATGTGCTTATAACGAAAGAAGAAGGGTAAATCTAAAGTTCTGTCTCGCGGATTTTGTTTATTTGATTCAGGAGCTGAGGAGTGACTACGCACATCTGAGCAATAGATATGCAAAAATTGTAGTGCCCTCTGCTCGGTTTCTGAATCAAATAAACAAAATCCGCGAGACAGAACTTTAGATTTACCCTTCTTCTGTCGTTATAAGTACATACCTTCTCTTAAAAACCTCCCTTCGCCCGCACCAAACGAGAGTTTGCCGTACTGGTCTCAGGGCAACTTTGCAGCTTCGTTTGTTTTCAATTTCTGCTTGAGAGAATTTCTTTTGTCTGCATTTGCTAATCGCTTTGAATTGAGGTGTGAACCAGGGAGATTAAGTAGGGAGAAGAAACGCGCATTGACTTGCGTTGAGCGAGGTGGTATGCAACCTCCTTCGCAGCGCAGCGCTCGTTTTGCAGTGGAGACAAGATGGAAAAAGACATGCGTTGTGGAGAGGCCGGCTCTGTTTTGGATTGGATCCTCCCAAGGTTTGTACAATTTTAAGTTAGGTAAAGAAATAATTCTTTGTTTAGTGCTACACTTTGCCAATCCAGCTTGTTTCAGATCTCATTAAGACTTTCGTTGCTCTGTTTTGACTCATTTTCTTCAATGGCAATTTAGGCCATCACAACTTTTCGATCACGACCAAGCACGCACTTTGCTGATAACTGCTGTGCCCATGCATGCCCATGCTAGCGTATACCATCTTTTGCTGAGGAAATCCATATGCTTGAAGACTGTGCAAAAATTTTTCTGATACTTTTTGATACTTTTTAGAAATAAGAAGCTTTTCGTGGGGTACTCAGTTCTACTGCCTTCGCTTCTTTGCGTCACCGCGCATCACCGCACTTCTCATGCTTCTGTAGTCGAAGGTGAGGATTCGAGAACAGGCTGTTGTTAAATTGTGCAGCGTTTGTTTACAACTGAAAAATTTTTTTCACTAGTCATGTTTTTGTGAAGTATACAACATCTGATAAATCTGAGTAAGTTAGCTCAGTTAGCCACTTAAGTAGTTTGGCAGTTTTACATAAGAGCAGGCTTGCGGATTGTTTTGAGTTGGTTTGGGCAAATCGAAACGAAATGGAAGGAACTCCTGAAAATTTTTGCAGTGACGACGAAGGATAATTGGCCAAGCAACGTTTGGCAGGCATTACAACTACAAGTCCTGTTAAGAAAAGACATGTTTGTGAAACAGATATTCAGAGGGAGGGATACAAAATTGTTAATGTAAAAGCTTATTTTGCAAAGGAATACCAATGGTACCTCTTCAACCTGAAGAATTGTTGATCTATGTCTGCCTTAGACTGCTGTTTCCTGAAACAGCTATGCTTTATGTTATTCTATGGAGAATATGGTCCAATTGCAAATGTAGTTTCTTAAGTGTTCAACATTGAATTAAAGATATGCGATCTTTATATAATTACATCTACAGAGCTAGGAATAATATGGTGTAGAATGTAGGAAAGGCAGATAAGGAGCATCTTAGATGGGGCAAATTCAAGGAATAAATTGAGATTTGTAAACAGAAGCATGAGAAGGAGTTGCTTGACAGCGCTCTTAGAGCAGAGTGGTGACATTGACATTGAAATTGCAAACATTCTAGAGAATGATTATCAAAATCTGTGCAAATGTGAACAAACACTGTGAAGAAGGAAAAACTGTTGAAGATCTTTTAACTCCTGAATTCAAAGAATGTTTCCCAGGATAAACATTTGAAAGTGACCAGGAAAAATAAAAAATGTATTTTGTTTTTTTCATGTCAAAGGGCTATACTCAAACTGAAGTTGTTTTATCTGAGAAAACAAAAGAATGGGAGATAGTTTTTGAAGTCAAAAAGCATTGCACAGAATGACTGGGATAGCATTAATTTCAAGGTCAGTGCGCCCTCTAGCTGAATGAATTCCATGATGTTGACTTTTTCAAATCCAGCAGAATACATTAGACTAACTTTAGGCATGCACATACTGTACACTTCCTGAAATAGCTATACTATATATCTGTCAGCCAACTTCAAAGACAAATGACATTAAATAACCAAATATTTTTTTGCCAGCCATATTTTGTGTAATAAGGTTAGAATGAGTTTTGTCTTTCAATTGACAGACAATGCATTGAGAAGACTACTGATGTAAAAGCTGGATAAAATATTACATCAACAGACCAAATTGGTGCATTCTAAAAGATTCTGCTGGTACAATGTCTGTTGGCTGCCGTTCCTCAATTATTGCTGTCATCATGAACAAGCTGTTCTTGGTTCATTCTTGGTACTAATGTTCAAAGACTCATCACTGACTGAATTTGTCAAATTTTTACATTTTGTAAATATTTTGAGTTGGAAATACTATCTGGGCGAGCCGTCAACAAAATAATCCTTATGTATGCATGATCTTCTCAGTTTTGCCTGGTTTTAATCACAAATTGGTCAGTAAAATTTTCTCCTCAGCTTTCATAATGTCATCTAACTGAAGCATACAGCATTTGTTCACCAGTGATATTTTCCAAGAAAAATGATAGCATGCAATATGGACTAAGATCTGTGATCTTTAATGCTGCCAACTCATGGACTGTCTTCCCACCTGTGACAAGATGGTCACACTCCCTTGCACATCTTTTGTATGATTTTGTTTATTTGCTGTATTATGCATCATCTTAGTTCTGCTTTAGTTTGTGATTTTTGTATCAGTGGAATTCTAATGTGACATGAACTGAGTTAGATAAGCAATAGATTAGTTTTCATGCAAGTTTGTCTTTTGAACCCAAAGCACCACTTCCTGTCCAGTGTAGCCTGTATTCAAACTTTACAGTTAAATAAATAAGGTCTGCATGATGATGCACTATTTACTGTTTTGAGGGTGCAGGAAGAATCATTCGTGTAGAGGTGCCATTGGGAACAATACTATATGTTCTGCTGAACAATGCTTCTGAGAAATGCAAAGCATATTTTCATTGGTTATGGGACAATAATGGTCAGGGGCATACAAAAGCATTGTTTCTAATAAAAACAGTGAATTAGGCATCACTATGCAGACTTGACCCATTGCTGTTCTGTAAAGTGTGCATGCAGGCTAGTCCAGTATTGTTTTATATTCGTGGAAAGCTTGCAAAATTGCCAAAGAAACATCACAATCTTTGCATTCAATGTGGACACTTTCATTAAAGATTAAGAGACTTTAATCATCAAAGTTTCTTATTGGAAGTGTGAATTTACAGGTTTGGCAAAGCTGCAAAATGGTAGCAAAAAATTAGAAAAGAAGCTTGCAATTATAGAATTGGTGCCAACAAATATTCACCAAAATGAATGAACCACAATTTCTTCAGTGTACCAGTTGTCAAGGGGTTGAGTATTATTAAGCATGTGCTGTACTGCACTTTCAAGGCTGACAAATTTTTCAAGATTTCAAACTTTTTTAGCCTAACTGGTGTATAAATTAGAAGAAAATTGTCAGTCTTACAATTCTTGCATTTGACATTTCTAAGTGGGAGTCAGAAAAATGAGGCTGGTATGAATAAACACCAGATTGGTGTGTGTATTTTTTATAGTGCCAATTGCTGGCATCACAGAAGTTAAGAAGTCTTAATCAAGTTTTTGATCCCTATTTGTGATGCTCATGTGTGGCTCAACCCTACCTGCCACACTGCCTTGGCTGCAAAGTCAAGGGATTACAGCACTGTGTCAAACAGTTAAAGTTGAAACCTATTTCAAAGTTTGTCTCAAATCAGATGTCAGGTGAAACTTAACATGACAAAAAAACAACTGAAGTGTTTTGCATGGGCATTTTTATGTTGCTGCAAATCTCATCTGATACCTAATTTGAGAAGGACTTCAGTTTATTACATCAACAGAGTTGGACAAGAATGAATAAAATGCAGTCATTCTTTGCTCTTTTCCATGTATCTATAATCAAAGGCCAAGCAGTGAAACATTTTTCAAATCACAGTCTATCAGCAGAGTCTTGCCTACAATCTCATAGTAGAAGACAGAAAAGTTGAGAGCCAAGCCAAGCCTGATTGGATTAGTAGTAGCCATTCTTTCTTTGCTCAAATGGTAAGTCTCTTTATATGCAATCTCAGCAGAGTCTTTAGTTTACTGTGTCATGTCTTGTTTCTGATGTTCCCTTCAAAACCTGCAAGAAGACACACAGTATGCAGCAGTGTACAGTGGTCATGTTAAATGTAGACCTAACAATTCTTTCAATATTCAACATTTTTCCAAATTTTAATGTCCTAAAAAGAAAAAAATGCTCAGAAAAACTAACGTTAATTCCTGGTTTTGCAAGCAGCTTCGGTTTGGTTGTTCAAAGAGACAGATCAAGCGTAAAGATAAGGCCTAAAAATAAAATGCCTACCCAAACAGCTAGCCCCTCGAGCAGGAAAATGTGAATATCTAAAAAGTATCATAAAATATCATATATCTTTTTTGCCATGTTTCTTGCTTATAGACGTCCACACAAAGACAAAATCACCTCAAGAATGGGCATTCATGGGCACGATAAATTTTCACAAGTGCGTGCTAGCTTCGTGATCAAAAGGTGAACTGGCCTAAGTTACCTCCCAAAGAAAATATGTCGTTTGACTCATTTCCTTCAGTCAAAATGGCTGAGCGAGTCACTAAGTCAAAGACAAAACATAAAAGAGATAGATCAACGTCCAAAATAAACTTACAGGCTTACCACTGAAATCAAATCCAATCCAAAAGTGTGATTTGTCTTTCCTTCTACACACAGCTCCTTCTCGCTCCCACAGCAAAATTTGTGATGCGCTGCGAAGGAGGTTGCATACCACATCGCTCGCGCTTTTATTATGCGTTTCCTCTCCCTACTTAATCTCCCTGGTGTGAACCAAAGCGACTGATGCTATTGTATTACCAAATCTGGCCTTGTTGCTTTCAAACCTTATCATGTTTGGCTTCTGCAAAACGTTTAGAAAAATACTAGTCTTTCATGTCTGCTTCAAAGTTTTTGAAAGTTATCGAAAATTAATGTTTTTCTAGCCCTAACCAGGGAGGGTGCTTTTGTTCCGAATGCCTCACAGCTTCTGTGTTCTTACGACGCCATTAGCTACATAGACGTAGGAACCGGGGGGCACTGGGGGCATGTGCCCCCCAAGATTTTGCAATAAACAAAGAAGTGCCCTTTTATTTCTAGAAGATGCCCCCTTTTCTTAAGGAAAAAGTGCCCTCGAAGTGTCGTGCCCCCCCAAGTTTTGAGATGCTTCCTACGTCCCTGATTAGCTATAAATCCACTACAGAGTCACATGAAAAATAAAAGCCTGGTGATTGGTTCCCAAGTAAAGCGTAAACAAACACGAACAAAATGTGAACATACACGCAAAAGCCAAAAGAGCTTGCTTGACTCGTAAGTTTCGGGCATCTATCAAAGCCAGCCATAAAGATATAATGTCCAGACAAATGAAAAACTTTGACGAAGACCTTTTTATTGGTGACCTTGCAGGAACTGACTGGTCTTCCATTGTATACAACAGCGATGGTTTAGGCAATGCAGTGCGTTTGTGGTCCTTTCATTTATGTCTTCCATCATTGAGAAGTATGCCCTTTTAAGAGAGCGTAGAGTCACTGAGCGTTTCAGTAAATGAATTACCCCTGCTCTGAAGCAGCTCTTCAGGACGCAAGAAAAATGAAGGTTGCTGCTGTAAAGGCAAAATCTGAACTACTTATGAGTACCTACAGACAAATGCGATGTAAGGCCAATAATTTGAACTCTAAAATGAAAAGAAACTATTTTTCAAATAAGATTCAGTCTTGTGCTGGGGACACTAAGGAAACTTGGAAGACAATTGGTTAATAAAAGGTCCAAAACAAACGAACAAACTTTGAAAGCCTCCACAATGTATCAAGCAAAGATAAACTCTTTCAGCGTTATCCTGGACTTACTCAAGTCTATTTCTTTTCTTCATCATTCAACCTCGTTCCCAGGGTTTTCTTACGTCATACGCTGATCACGAAGCCGAATGAACACCCTGGTACACTTCGATCACATTTGCTCAAAAAATGGGCAAATGTGGAAGCCATTATGGATTTCACCATTGGCTAGGCAACGCCAATCGACGGAAAATGCCCGTTGCTCTGGCGCTAATTCTGAAGAAGATGAATGGAGAAATTGAAAACAAACACATTGGGGACCTTATTCAAGCTTTTTTGCAGGTATTTCAACAATAATCTGGGGTCGGCAAGTGTGTTTAATGTGAAAGTAAGCTCGGTTTGTTTGGAGCGAAAATGGGCCTAAGTTACAAACTCGGGAAACTTTCACCGCAGCTTCAAAAATGAAATGGCTCGTTATTCTTCGAATTTCGGAAATAAGTTGCAAATGATGGTTGAAAAAGGTAAAGAATGTGGTTTTACCTCGAATTTTGACATGCCGAGGTCGTTTACCCAGCGCAAATCGGAGTTACGGCCCAAAATGGCGAACAGCCAATCAGATTGCCAAACGGCCTCTTGTATCCCAGAGTAGAGGTAGAGCAATGAACTCACTCTGGGGACGAGATTGCTGGGAAGCCTCTCGAAATTTAGTCTTGATTCCTGATTTATTCTTGGAAAACCAGATCAAGTCTACCGCTCCCTTTTTGATTACAAAGTCCAACTTTGTAATCTAAGAGGGCACTCGATGTCAGTCAGTAAGTAAGAAAGTCACGCTCGTTAATGGAATTGATAAACGTTTTACCGCTGCTAATGAGCACTCAGATAAAGAAAGCGCACAGAAAGCGCATACAACACAGAAGCTTCCCGCGATCCTATAGCAGAATTTGACGTCGGCTTATTTCATGTTAGACAGATTTGACACCATAAGATGGACAAATTACTAGGATGTTTACCCTGGCACAGCAACAAATTCACCCAGAATTGGCACGTTCTTGACTTCATTAGCAGCTTAATTATGTCAAAACAATCGTTTTCTAGAACGAACGAGTCATTAGCCACTTATTGATAGTACTCATTATGCAAATAACTCAACTTTAGAGGATGATGTAACCGGCGGCCTGCACAGAGGCTAGCATTTGCAGCATAACCAAAGGTAGAAGGACCCCCCTCCTACACAGCAACGGATGCAATCATCGCAGGTGAAGTTGAGACGAAAAGGTGCAGAATCCCAGCAAGCAATGACGCCATGGACTGGGGGAAGGGACGTGATCACACTGAACCAAAACATCTTCATGCATATCATTCTGCACAGAGGAATCTTCGTGACTGCTTGTCTCAAATTAGATGCCCGCGAATAGCAACAACTGAAACGTTCTGTACGGTTCTGCATAAGTAATTTTGCGTTATCGTAAATCTCACATGACATCTCATTTGACACAGATGCACCAATAGTTTTGTGCACGAACTATAAGCAAACTAGGGGTAATAACTTTTGATTTTTGCGTACCATTCTCGTTTGACATAAAGACCAAAATATTGCCTTTGACCTTGAGGCGATTCTTGTCCTTATACTAGGCGCTCGATTTTCCAATGAAGGGGACTTTAGCAGCAACACTCATCTCTCTGACTGTAGCAAAAAACAGAATCAACGATCATTTGGGGTTATGAAGAAATCGATAATCAGATATTCTTATGCTTGTTTAGCTCAGGACGGACTTTGTAATCATCCAAAAGGATCTTATGTTTTCGATATATGGATTCATTTTACTTTGGAATTTGCATTAATGGTAGAAGTATAGCTTTTTAGCAGTATGGTTAAAATGTGAAACTGTTTGGGTCATTGTAAAGAAGAATTTTGATTCATACACCTGATTTTTTGGCAGGTTTTCAATTTTGCCTTGACAGATAGGGAGAAAGAGAGAAGCTAATTCTAGATACATGCCATTATTAAATCTAATATCTACAATTCAGATCGACTCATGCTCTGTGAGTGATTAACCCTAATCCATTTTTTTCGAGCTACCATTTATGGGGGGGGGGTTCTTTCCACCCCCCCCCTTCTGAAAACTGCCTTAGACTCATCCGAATTCGATACAACTTGGCACCGTTACAGATCAAGTTGTTTCTAGCAAGTAGCGCAATTTTGGGTGTGGCTACCACACCTTATGACGTCACAGTGACGTCATGAAGTTGAAAATCAGTGAAAGTCAGGTTTCCAAGCTAAATTTGAATTTTAAGAAGGTTTTGCATGAAAATTTTGCAGTTTTTGTTCCTAATTAGCCACAAATTTGATGTGAAAACATAATTTCATCGAAATTAATGATTTTGGAGTGATATTTTGGCTAAAATTAGCCAATTTGAATGACGCCATTGGTGCAATTAATTTGTTTTCTGTAAAAATAGACAAAAAGAAGCTGCAAAGTGGTAATACTCTATTACAAACGTATCATTGGAGTCTTTTCCAATTGAAAAATTTCGAAAAAACTAAACAAAATTGCTAATTAGCCCAAAATGGCGGCCATTACGTCATTATCAAAAAATGCTGACATCATCAAATTCCAGAAATTCCGGTATCAAATTAAAGCTCTTTGTCTACTGATTCATTTGGTGTATAATACTTCATAATATTATCAAATCTTTCCATTGAAATCATCAAAACAATGATTTGTTTGCTACCTGCTTCCAAATATGGGCATGTCACGTGACCTGTGAGTTCTATTGTTTGAAAATTTTTTGGTCAAAATGTGGCTAATAGATAATTAGTAAAAGTCAGGTAGGTTTGGGGGACATAGTTGATGTCTTTGAAAAACGCGGCGAGAAAAACCTCAAGGGGGGGGGGTGGAAAACCCCATGTGGACTAGGGTTAAGAGTTCGTAAAAGGAAGAGAATCTGCAAGTCTGAAAAAATTTACACACATACCAACAAAATGCTCTTGTTTGCAAAATCACCAAAACTTTGTTACGTGGCTGATCTTCAAAGTTCTTTTTTTGAACAAGTAGAACGAAGATGTCAAAACATTTCGTTTCCATGTAACAGGGCCTAGCTTTAAAAGCAGTGTGTCCACGAACCATGAAACTGCTGACACGATACTGACGTGCATGTAACTGTTCGAGGATTTGATTGGTTAGCAGCCGGCTGTTGTAAACTGATCACATGAAAATGAGAGCCTCATTGTCAAGACCATATGAGCAACGGCGGAATGGCGGCAAAGCAAGCTTCGACCAAGCGAACATCTTTGATGCTTGGCGATGACAGTGACGAGAAACAGTTAGTTTGAAAACATTCTATAGCAGGAGGGATGAACAGAGGTTGGAAAGCAATGTCAAGCTGACGAAACCATTCCCAATGACAATGCAGGCGGACAGAAGTGGTGGACTCAAGGTGTGTGACGATTCGAAAACAAAGTCAGGGCCTAAGCCTAAACAACTGGTCTCATGAAAACACGACAAAAGATCACATGTTTCAGAGATACCCCCCTTGTAGCCTTCTACTTACATAGACACACTGCCTTTAACTGAGGCAATTTATGCTGTGTTGTTGCTTCCGTATAGTAGAATGTAGGATTTGTTGTAATATTTTTGATTTATAAAAGCAACTGGCAACTGCCCTTGGAAGATGCAAGTTGATCAAGCCTCGCTGTTTTCCAATAAAAACATTTACTCTTTATTTCAGTTCTGAGTGAACAGAGAAGTGTTGCAGATGAGCGCAAAGGTAAGCATTGAGCAGCAATTCTTTTAAGAAAAATCAAGACAGCCTTTAACGCTGAGCCATGACACATTTGATCCAAATACAAAATAATTAAACTTCAAACGCGCTATTCCAGAACAAATTATCACAGACAGAAGCATGGGCAGTTGGGATACTATTGTTGTGCTTTCTAAACTAACGAAGAAACTCAATAATGATTCAAAACTCACCCCTGGCAAGCAACATTTGTATTCCGTTCCAACATCGTGGTTTGATTAGGTAGGCCCTCTGGCTTCAAATTGTTGGGATTCAGAATTTTCCGATCCAGATTGTTGGGATTCAGAATATATTTGAGTCTCTCCGTGCTAGTAAATTATGTCAATGAAATGAACCCCCCATTAGGGCCCCCTTGAGTCCACCATGGCCGGTGATAAATTCTGAGCCAGTCCGCCACTGACAACTGCCCTTGGAAGATGCAAGTCCCGGGGGGGTACTTCACTATGGGTAAGACGGGGATGTGCGCCGGTTTTGGGTAGTTTTTAGCCTGAAAATTCTGGGATTGGGGTATCCTTTTACTGGAAAATTTCTGTGATTGGGGTGTACTTTCACTCGGAATTTTCTGGGATTGGGGAGACTACAAGCTAAGACTACAGGATACACTACTGGGGTTCTGTCTCATATTAAATGTTGGATCAGGGTTCGGATGAGAAAATATGGAAAAGTCGCGAGCGGAAGCTCGTCATGGTTTTAGATGACTAATGGATCTGACATCTAATATGAAACAGAATTTACAAGGGAAGTAACAAGAACATTTACGCAAAGGAACTTGGTGGTTGCTTTGTACACAGCTGAAGCTTCAATAAGATCTCAATCAAACCGACCAGTTTCACGAATGAAACGTATAGTCAATCTAAGAATGTCACTGTTCATTTCATAAGAAAGGTCTTTATCGCCATATAGCAAGAGCTGTGTCAAAGCATCATTTGAAAGGTTAGCGATTTGCACAAAAGGTCGTAATAATTCTTCAATTCCAGCGAGAAGATCTCTTCGTTGATCATCAAAAGACGGGCAGAGCAACAAAAAGTGTTCTGTATCCTCAACACCATCATTTGTTGGGCACATTGGGTTTATGGTATCCCTGAAATTATGCTTGAATTTGTGAAAATTTAGCTTACTGAGACCAACCCTAAGTTGAGTAAGAAGGGACAACCCCATTGAATCGTAAATTCCAAAAACAGATTTTGCAGGGGGGCGGATTTTTGATAGGAGCTTTTTCTTGAAAACGGTAACTGAGGGTGCAAGTCTCAATTCAGGCTCAAGCTTGTTCCATTCAGATAAACAGTATGGATAAAAACTGGACTTGAATTTTTCTGTTCTTGCCCTCAGTCGGCCAATGACATCCCGATTGCGAAGACAGTACTGCGACTGATGAAAAGGGGGAATTGGAAATACTGTATAATCAGGGCTAAGATTATTTACAAACTTGTAGAACAACGTAAGGCGTCTACTCCATCTTCGGGAACTTAATGATTCCCAGCCAAGCTCTGCGTAAAGTTTTTCGCGAGAAGTTCCCCTCCATGATCCAGTTACAGCCAAAGCAGCAGAATACTGAACAGACTCTAGCTTTTCCATTACATTAGGTAAGATTATATTTTGGCTGAATTCACATACTTTGGCTGGAATATGGTAAATAACATCACCATAGTCAAGGTGGGGTCGAACATAGAGCGTATATAATTCGTTTAGGGAATGCCTGGGCAGATATTTGGAGAGACATTTCAGCAAGCCGATGCCCTTCCTTGTTTTAGAGATAGCTGATTTTATATGGGCTGAAAAGGATAGCGTTGAGTCCAGAATAATTCCTAAATGTTTATGTTCGTCAACTTTCTTCACAGGCACGTCGTCAAAAAGGATCACTGGATGATCAATTTCATTTTTTTTCCTTGAAAAAGTTAATTCAACAGCTTGTTTAAGCGGATCAGGATTAAATGACATTCTCCAAGTATGAGCCCACTGACTTATCAAGTCCAAGTCATGGTTCAAATCATTGGCGGCTGTATTGGAATCTTCTACCACTGGAATCTTCTGGAATGACACATTTGATCCAAATACAAAATAATTAAACTTCAAACGCGCTGTTCCAGAACAAATTATCATAGACAGAAGCATGGGCAGTTGGGACACTATTGTTGTGCTTTCTAAACTAACGAAGAAACAATAATGATTCAAAACTGACCCCTGGCAAGCAACATTTGTATTCCGTTCCAACATCGTGGTTTGATTAGGTAGGCCCTCTGGCTTCAAATTGTTGGGATTCAGAATTTTCAGAATTTGAAGCCAGAGGGCCTACCTAATCAAACCACGATGTTGGAACGGAATACAAACGTTGCTTGCCAGGGGTGAGTACTGAATCATTATTGTTTCTTCGTTAGTTTAGAAAGCACAACAATAGTGTCCGAACTGCCCATGAAAGAAGCAGGGCCACCGATACCCTGGGTACCAGACTCTCTCAAAAAGAAAATAATTATGCTGTGCCCGGTACAGAATTGGAGCTACCCGGTGAAACTGTGACCATATTTTTCGACCAAAAGCACCCCCGTGAACATCTGACCTCTCACCGGAGCACTTAGACGGGGGTGTCATCCAAAACAAACACGTAACGAGAATGATAGCTCCTGGAAAATGTTAGGCCCAGTTTCCCCACAGGGGCTTACACGGGTATCTCTTGGATAGGGATGTTCAGGTTACGTTTTAGGTCTAAACTTTGTGCAGAGCTTACTTCTTTTGCTCAATCATTTGTACAGTTACTATTTTGGGTTCATGAATGTCTGCATTACTGTTTTCTTGGTTTCAAGTATGGGTGAAAGTATGAAAATCGTTCAGAAAAATATGTCTTACAAAGAAAATTCAAAATCAAGCAACATAGTTAAAATCAAAATACGTGAATATCCTGATAGATTTTGAGAAATCTAATCAGTTAGGACACTGCTCCATAGATTTGAGATACTGACTTCGGAGCCTTTGGGTATATTTGATCAGAAAAATTATTTTTTTTTGAGTCTATTTTTATGCCAAGAACTATTCTTTGGGTCGATGCTTTGTACCCCAGCCTCAGCATCCCTAAAATATACTTGAGTACCTTCCCTGAGCGAGTCTCTTAGCACTCAGTGCGGGGTGAGTGGCCGAGTGGCTTATACAGGATACAGTCTTCGTCAGGTGACTGAAGTGAAGCCACTTGCAGCCTTCTGTTTGAAAAATTTTATAACATCTTGTTTGAAAATTTGATGCTTATACTATAAGCCTGGATACCTGGATGCTTATACTAATGAACAAGTTAATGTGATACTTTCAGTTCCATTCACCAGTTTTGATTTTAATCTTTTCTATTTTTATCATATGTACTTTAGTTTGACTTTTTAGGTATTAGCACCTGTAATTAGGTTATCCTAGGTTTTAACCTTTATGCTTTAGTTGTCTTAGCAGTGTATAATTAAGTTTGTACGATTTTAACACGACCCCCTGTAAAGCAGTCTTGGATTGATGGGGCTACCGTGTATAAATAATTTAGAATGAAATGAAATTAAATTAAATTAAATTAAGCTCGGTCGAGTGAGGTCAAACTCTGGATGGGTGACCTCAGAGGCCTGACCTCACAACTCACCTCGTCGTCCTTCGGAAGCGACGTTTGACTAGGGGAAAATGGTCAGAATATCAGAAATTTCTTGGATGCATATGGGTTAAATAATTTGGTAAAGAGTCCCACCTGTCATAAATCTGATAGCTCTACTTGTATAGATCTTATTTCAACAAATAGATCAAGAAGATTCAAGAATACACAAACAATTGAAACAGGACTATCAGACTTTCACGAAATGATTGTAACAGTATTTAGAAGTGGCTTTGTTAAGAAAGGCCCAAAACTAATCTTGTATAGAGACTATAAAAATTTTGACGTACAGGCATTTCGTATAGAACTTACAGGAAGACTATCAGAAGTAGCTTCTGATCAAGGACTTATTGAGAATTATGCGATTTTTAATGACATAGTTAGCCAATTGCTGGATAAGCATGCACCCCTGAAAAAGAAGCATGTGCGGGCAAATGATGGTCCTTTCATGAATAGAACCCTCCGCAAAGCCATAATGCGCAGGTCTCATTTGCGAAAGAAATACAATAAAAACAAAGATGATTCCAATTTAAAATTATATAAGAAGCAAAGAAATCAATGTGTTAAGCTCCTGCGTAAAGCAAAAATGAGTTATTACAAAAATTTGGACACCACCATGATTAATGATAATCGCAAATTTTGGCGGACAGTAAAGCCTCTATTTTCTGACAAGGTACAGATTCCCACAAGTTTAACACTGCTTGAAAATAACAACTTAATATCAAATGATAAGGAAGTTGCTGACGTGTTTAATAACTATTTTGCGAATATTACTGATGCACTGGGTATTAAGGAAATCACAGAAAATATTTCTTCTTTGTCTGGACTAGTTGATCCTATAGATATTACTATTAAAAATATTGTTTACATCCCAGCATTAGAAGAATTCAGTCCAACATGAAATATACTGAAAGATTTACTTTCAGTGAGGTATCAATTCAGCAGGTTGCTTTGCAACTGGCACGGTTAGATCCAAAGAAATCTTCGCCTGTTGGTGCAATCCCGGCTAAAATTTTAAAAGAGTACCCAGATATATTTGCGCAAAATCTATGTAACCTCTTCAATCAAAGTGTTGCTCATAACACATTTCCATTGGAACTAAAAGCCGGAGAGATAACATCACTCTTTAAAAAGGATGACGCTTCTCTGAAGAAGAATTTTAGGCCCATCACTGTTCTCCCTGCAGTATCAAAGGTATTTGAACGACTGATGCACTCTCAGTTAATGCAGTTCGCAGGCACATTTCTCTCCGTATTGCTATGCGGTTTTCGAAGAGGTTTCTCTACACAAAATGCTCTTTTGCGTTTTTTAGAAAAAATCAAAATAGGATTAGACAACAAAAAATTTGCGGGTGCAATTTTGATGGATCTATCAAAAGCCTTTGATTGTTTGAATCATGAACTGCTGATAGCCAAACTCGATGCATATGGCTTAGGCAGATCTGCACTTGAATTTATCTATAGTTATCTATCAGCGAGGAAACAGCGTGTAAAGGTAAATGGCTCGTTCAGCAATTGGCGTGAAACAAATCTCGGTGTTCCACAAGGTTCCGTTCTGGGACCACTCTTATTCAACATATATATTAATGACATGCTCTATCTGATGGAGGATGCCGAAATTTGCAATTACGCTGACGATACCACTATTTACGTTGTGAGTGATAAAATAGATGATGTTGTGCGAAGATTAGAAGATGGCATTGCAGCCGTCTTAAACTGGTTTCCTAATAACTATATGAAACTTAACGAAGAAAAATGCCATGTAATGATTTTTGGTGGAATACATGACGATATACGTGTGAAAATTGGTACTTCTGTGATCAAAGAGACCAAGGAGCAAATGCTCTTAGGAATCAACATAGATAATAAACTAACATTTAAGTCCCACGTTGAAACGCTCTGTAAGAAGGCTGCCCAAAAATTACATGCTCTGGCTAGAATTGCGAATTACATGGAAACTGAACAGCTTGCATCATTGATGAATGCGTTCATCATGTCACATTTTAGTTATTGCCCATTGGTATGGATGTTTCATGATAGAAACATAAATAAAAAAGTCAATAAGATACAAGAGAGGGCCTTACGTATTGTATATAAAGATAATCACTCAGATTTTGAAACCCTTCTCGTGAATCAAAATTCGGCATCTGTCCATCAGAGAAATCTGCGGTTACTTCTAACTGAAATATATAAAACAAAATCAGGAAATGCCCCTAGCTTTATGAAGGAGATTTTCATGGAAAAGGTGCCTTCATATGGACTGAGGGATGGCGGAAACATATGTTTACCAAAATTTAAACAATGAAGTTTGCAACAGAAACTGTGCGGTTCCTCGGGAAGAAGCTCTGGAGGACACTACCTACCGAAATAAAGGAATCAGAATCTCTTTCAGTGTTTAAAAGAAAAATTAAAACGTACACGGTTAGTTGTGACTGTAGACTATGCAAGCGATATGTGGAAAATTTAGGTTACATTTAATTTAGAAGAAAATTTAGGGTAAATTTAATTTCTTTACTTTTGTTGTTGTTTTTTACATGATTGTAGTTGGCCTAAATTAGCACCATGTGCTATTAATTGTATTGTTTATATAGCCAACGTTAAATAAATTGAATAAAAAAAGGGGGGGTCCCATGTCTGGATGCAGCATGCACAGTGGGCCTAAATTAGCTTTCAGTAGCTAGAAATCCTGACAGGCCCACTCAAAACAAATTGAAAAACAAAGAAACAAACAAAACTCGATAACCATAAAAAACTTAACCCTTTCACGCCCGGCTAAAATTAAGCTGAACAGGAAAACCTAATGTAGATCGTCGTTTTCCAGGGGGTATCATAATCAGTGATTCAATAAGCAGTGGATAAATGCAATGTCCATAACCTTTCAAATCAATCAAAACTCTGAAAGCTTTACCCCTTGAAAAATTCGCAGTTCTCAATGAATACTGTTGGGCTATATGGCCCTTCCGGGGGTGAAAGGGTTAAAGGACTCGCGACGAAAATTTTAAGATTTGCATGCTGCTTCCTGTGAAATATCTGGTGCGTTTATATTTAACCTCAAAATTACGAAATCTCACTATAACGAAATGCAAAGAGCTGATCAATGAAAATGCTGCCATGTATTCCGATGAAATGTATTTAAAAAAAAACTCAGCCGAAAGTTAGCCCTTTTAAGCGGAAATCCTCGAATTGCAGTTGGAAGCACATTGCATTATGCTGTTGAAAAATGAGAAAAAATCGCTATAGATCTATGGCGAGTTTCCATCCAAATGCATCGAAAAAGGAGACTTTAGGGAAGACTCACAAATCGACTTTGGTACGCCAAACATCAGTCTGACGTTTGGGATTCAACCCCCTACCCCCCTTCTTCTAAACGTCAAGTCAACTTTTCCCAAAATTTTCGATAAATATTAGTTTTTTGCGGTTTTAAGTTCGATCGTACCCTGGGTACCAGAGCCTTCTTATATTATGTTTTGGCTCTGGTTCCCCAGGGTAGTTCGATCGGTTTCTTCTTCAGAATAAGGGTATGGCCTAGGCCTATTTGAATACTAGGGTTTACATCGTGATTCATGACTTAGTTTTTTTCAGTTTTCTAGCAGCAATTGCTGTTGCTTTATGATTAGAATGTGGGAAAAGGAACAGAACAGGTAATAGTTTTTATCTTAGGCCTACCCGATCATTACGGAATTTTCGATCTTTTCCTAAACGTCATGGGTTGAAATTCCCTCCCCCAAAATCGATTTGAGACTTCCCTTAGAACAGCCGATAAAAAGATAGACAATTTTCATTATTCATCTAAGGGTTAATGGGACTTTTTAGTTCAAGTATGGAATATGCAATACAATGTTTATAGGTTTATGGAACCACCTCCAAGGGGACGACTGTGGAAATAAGGTCAACTTGATCTTTTAAAGCTACACCTGCCATTATATTTAGGGGTGTTTTAACTTTAACTTAAAAAATTTGTTTGGTAAATTGTATTGTAAGTATTCTATTTATTTTTTTCTTTACCCCTGCAAATATTTAAGATTGCAGCAAATTACTAATACTGAGTGTCCCAGAAAAAAATTTCCCCATTTGAGCTGTTATTTTAATACAAGTATGTTTGATTTGATAAAGATTTTAAAAGAATTCTGTTATACGGTGCTCAACTTGGTTTCATTTCTGTATCTGCGCGCATTGGTTCTCTATAATTATTTTCCCGAAAAACAGAATACGTGAAATGCTCAAGAAGGAGCTAAAAATGGTTTATCGATGAAATCGTTTAACCTTCACATCAAAATCCACGGAAATTACGTTTTTTAACTTAATTCCAGCAGTACGGAGCTCGTAGTCCACAAAGGGACCACCCAAGAAAAATCATATTTGTCTGTTTTGTCCGTAAAAAGCATGATTATGCTTGATGTTCGAAGCAAAAGTAAAGTACGCAAGACAAGATCCTGTGGTCCGTGCAATGGATCTAAGTGAGCCTTTAAGCAGGAGATTGCCGTTTACATCGTTCAAAACGAGGCAGTGGTTGTTGTTGTGGAACTGTTCAAACGGGGAAAGTTTTTTTTGGGACACCACGTACATACATACATATTAAACACACCCTAATTTTCGAACGATCAATTGATTTCTTATGTTCCATTCCAGATGATGGCGAAGTCTATAATGATGACTACGAGCCACTAGCACCCTACAAAATAGAACGTGTGCCTGATACAGGGCTTTATAGATGGTATTGTAGAAGAGCCCCATCTGTGGAAGGATTAGAATTCAAAAGACGATTGGCCAAAGCAATGGCACGGCTTCATTGTGCAACTATATAAACAGATAAGAAATGCTAAAATGGCCAGTAATAGATAGTGATATAATGGAAGAAAAAGTGAATTAATGTTAAAATCATTGTGAATTGATTCTTGAGTTATCCTTCGGCGGGAGACCAAATCAGTTTCCCCAGTAATCACCCTGGGAAACGCCTGGAAAACGTCATCTGTAAGTAGTCCAGGAGTTATTCAGTAAAGCGGAAGCTGTTCAGTGCGATAAAGGGATCGCATGATGTAGTTGGAGGGATAACATGCAGTAAATTTGAGGTTATTCAGTTATTCATAGGAACAACATGCAGTAAGTTAGAAGGGAGCATCGTATTGTTGGAGGGATAACCCTAGTAAATTTGGGGCTATTCAGTAAGTTAGAGGGATAACGTCGTGTCGTTGGAGGGCTAACATCAGTAAATTTGAGGTTATTCAGTTATTCATAGGGACAACATGCAGTAAGTTAGAAGGGAGCATCGTATCATTGGAGGGATAACCCTAGTAAATTTGGGGCTATTCAGTAAGTTAGAGGGATAACGTCGTGTCGTTGGAGGGCTAACATCAGTAAATGAGGGGTTATCCAGTGACTTAGAGGGATAACACAAAGTGCAGATAGAAGGATTATATCGTGTCGATAGAGGGATTACATCGGTCAAACAGGGGCTCTTCAGTATTTCGCATGGATAACATCATGTTCTGAGAGAGATAAATCTATTATTTCAAGGTTATTCAATTTCACAGAGGGATAAAAACAATGCGATAGAAGTATTAAGAATTTTTAAGACAATCCCAAAGCTATGATGCCCAACTATGTTAAGCTTTGTTGCAAATTGCTTGGATTTACATATCAATCAAAGGCAATCGTGTCAAAAATTGTCTCCAAGATAGTGAGCACCTTTCGTAAGCATAACGTGACAGTTGGCCATACAGGTTGCAGGCATCTTCCCCCGGGGGGGGGGGGGTAACTTCAATAAGCAGGTGACGGGGGTGTGCCATTTGACGTCTGAAATCGCACCCTAAAATTTATGAATTTTCGCGAAAACGATACCCCAAAATTTACAGGCCATTGAAAATATATACCCTAAAATTGCAACAGCCATCCAAAATTTTAAGCAAGTAAGTGAAATTTGATCAAAATTAACACCCAAAAAAGTTATTTTTCTAAAATGACACCCCAAAATTTATGAATACTTGTGATTTTGCCAAAAATGATATCCCAAAATTTATTTTCCGCTCGAAAAAAGGCACCCCAAAAATGGCACATCCCGTACCTGCATATATGGTAGTTACCCCCCGGGCCGGGGGCATCTTCTTAAGTTCATTTTATTTTGATTTGTTGATTGAGAGAATTTACTCTGTCTGTGATTGCTAATTGCTTACATTTACCGCTCAATCAAAGGCAATCGTGACAAAAATTGTTCTCAAAGAAGGTAAGTACCTTTTCGCAAGCATAACGCGACAGTTGGCCATACAGATTTTAAGGCATTTGCTGAAGTTTGTTTTAGTATGATTTGTTGATTGAGAGAATTAATCTCTGTCTGTGATTGCTAATTGCTTACACTTACAACTCAGTCAAATGCAATCGTGGCAAAATTGTTCTCAAGGATAGTAAGAACCTTTTCCCAAGCATAATGCAACAGTTGGCCATACAAAATTTCCGAGCACCTTTTATGAATTTGTTTGTTTTCATTTGCTTATCGATAGAATTTATTCTGTCTGTGATGACTAAACACTTGAACTTACATGTCAAGCAAGTCTATTCCAAGTCTATCACCACAACAACTTCTTGTTAGAGAAGGCAGCAATGACGCCATGCACAAACTCAAAAACAGTTTAACATTTGATCTAATCAAAGAGTTTATTGATCAATAAATTAATCACATATTACACATTAATCTTTCAGAACAGATACAATAATGAATAAAACAACACAAATAAAACAAACAATCAACTATTGGCCATTTCCATTGTCTTGGCAACTGAAGAAAGCGAGACGGGTGACAAATCGCGCTCTCAAGAAAATATCAAAACCTTTTCATTAGTGATCTTCTTAGCAGAGTGAAGCTAGCAAACATCTGCGGCCCAAAATATCCTTAACGGACAGTTATTTCCCTTACTTAATCAGCACTTAATTTCGATTAACCGACGGTTGTTAAACCTTTAGTTTGTTCAAACGGCTGCTGCTTAAATTGACTACTACCAAGCTTTTCCTCTGAGATTTCTACACAAATAACATACTATTCCTGCCAAGAGTCTTGGAACACCTCTACCAATTTCTGCCTTTAGAGTAATAAGATAGGGATAACAGGATGATTTGCGACTCTGCTGGAATGTTGGGACCAAAACCTTCCAAATTAACATAGTTCCGGGGGTGAAGGGGTGTTTAAACCTAATCCCTATGGTTAGAAATGAGGATTGTCTAGAAAAGACCCAAGTGTTCCAAGGGCTTTTGGCAGGCATTGTACACAATTAAAGGCAGTCTGTCACGCATTTTGATTGGGTGCAACAAAGTGAGAGCTCAACATAACGGATTTCTTTGTGAATCTTTGTGGGTTTGAAACAAAGGATGACTGATCGTTCTCACTTTTTATGGTCGTAGAAAAGAAGTCAGTAGAATGAACAGCCATTCAAATTCCTGTTCTTTGCATTCTTATTCTCACCCAATGGAATGTGTGAAAAACTACCTTTACATTTGATAAAAAAACGCTGTATCTTTCTGAGCATATTATATCTTTCTATTTACATTATATCTATCAGGCATTTCCTTCATTGTTTGGTTAAGATATTTAGGCAATTATCACAGAAGTGTCTCAAAAAAATTGTTTCAAATTTGATTAAATACTAGGAAAAAGAAGCGTTTTACATTACAAATTACCTGGGGGTCTCTGGTTCCAGCTGTTACATATTTTTTATCTTTGAAAGTTTGCAACTCAATGAATTTTCAACCGATTTGCAAGATTCTGGTCTCCAAAATTATTTCAAAAACGTAGGGACAGGGTTGTCTTCCCATTAGCCTGTTCATGTTTTCGTCATTTTTCAATATCTAAGTAAACGTCGAACAATTTTTATGAGACCTTAGGGACCTGTCATAAAGTATCTACTACAGGGGGGCGGAGGATATTACACTTTGGCCAAAATATTTGTCAAAGCCCCTTTTGAAAAGGAGTAAAAAATTCTGTGGCCCCTTGTGAAGAGAAGAATAATTTTCGTGGCCCATTTTAATTTGAAGTTTTGAAATTTGCCCATACCACCACAAGATGAAATTTCAAATGGAGAGAGAAGAGCATCTGGAGAGAGAAGAGCATCTTCTCTCTCCAGTTCATCTTCAGACTTTGATTATGATATTGATATTGTTCTCGTACCATAGACCTAACGCTGTTTTATACTGACCTACTGTGCATAGCATAACTGTTCCTACTAACTTAAAGGGGCTTAAAGCTAATTGTGGTTTGGGCAGTGGCAAGGCAACATGTCCACTCTTCATCTTTATGATTGTTGCTCAGCTTTGTTGATGAAGCAAAGAATAGATAAAATTTAAAATAACAGCCTTTAAGGAATTAGCCTCCAAACTTTGAGTTTGTTTTCACCAACTTTCAGCATTCAGCAAAAAAAGGAAGAATTTGCAACTATTTTGTGTTGATGGGCTGATACAAGGATTTGAAGAAGGATGGTTCAGTTGTGTACATTAAGAGGCAGACAGCAAAACAGACTTCAGAAAGGGAAAATCTGCTTATGCTTTGAAAACAGTGAATGAAACTGGAAAGTTGAACCAGTGACTGGATTGGATTCTGACTGCATAACTGATCTGATTTTACTTTTTTTTGAAGACATAAGAATTTTCTCTCGCATTAAGTTCATAGTATCTTAAACATTTCAAAACGCTTTTGCACGGTTACTCACCAAAACATTTCATGGCCCATTAAAAATCTGCAAATAGTTTCTGTGGCCCATTATCAAGCTTGTCAGATTTTTGGTGGCCCCGGCCTATATCCTCCGCCCCCCTGTAGCAGATACTTTATGACAGGTCCCTTATAGATAATATTCATTTGCCTTTTGACTAACATTATCTAAGAGTATAGTTCAATATTCATGTGAAATACAGCTATGAATATTATTGTTCGTTTAAATTAAGTCATTGTCAGCTATTCCTTTGATTAATGCAATTTAAATGGTCTGCTTCAACTTGGTATAAACAACGACAAATTTTGTAATACAATAGTAGCAGTTATTTTAATTGACTCCTTAACTCACAGAGATTGGCGTCTACAGACAAAAGAAATTCTCTCAACCAGTAAATCAAAACAAACACGGCCGCAAAAGGCGCCCTGAAACAAGTAGGGCAAACTCTCGCCTTGTGAAAGCAAATGTGATTTCTAAGAGAAGTTATGTGCTTATAATGAAAGAATAAAGGTAAATCCAAAGTTCTCTCTCGCGGATCTTGTCTATTTGATTCACGAACTGTGTGGTACTTGCTTCATTTAAGCCTTAAGTATCCGAGAAAAATAATACTTTCTGCTTCGCTTCTTAATCAAATCAACAAAACCCGCGAGACAGAACTTTAGATTTACCCTTCTCCTTTCATTACAAGCACATAACTGCTCAGGAACGACCTTTCGCTTGCACAAGACGAGAGTTTTTCCTACTGATTTGAGGCAACTTTTGCGGACGTGTTTGTTTTCATTTACTGGCTGACAGAATTTCCTTTGTCTGTAATCGCTAATCGCTTTGGATTAAGGTGTCAATTAAAGCAACCGTTGCTATTGTATTACAAAATCTGTCTTTGTTCGTGGCATCTATTCGAACGACTACAGTGGAACCTCCATTAACGGACACCTCCATACAACGGACACCTCCGAGCAACGGACAAATATTTTCGTCCTCAAATACACTATGGCAAAAGGTGACACCTCCATACAGCGGACACCTCTCTACAACGGACGAAAAAATTGGTCCTATAGGTGTCCGTTATATGGAGGTTCCACTGTACTTATATGACTAAAAGGATCTGTCTGACTTTCACCAAAACTGAACTTTACTTGGTTAAGTTGTGTACGAGTCTTCAATATCTTGCTAAGATATAGAAAAAGTTTACTGAAATTTAGATACATGGATAACCGTTTTAGCGAATAAATGCTAAAATATGATGTAATCTCTGTTTACCTGGGCCTTTCTGTCTTTTTAAATAGCAGGACGGACTAGCAGGCTGACTGGTAGCAAGGGCGATTTACACTGCTACATTAGCAACTGCATAAAATGCGCCACCGCAGCGAACGACGGGGAAGGTTGAAATCCAGAAATGAAAGCTTTTATTCTTTTCCTCCATCGTTCGCTGCAGTGGAGCATTTTATGATCCTGTTGTTGCAACATGGTTGATCCGTGCTTACAGCAACATGGCCGCCTGGCCTGGTCTACTAGTCTGCCTTGCTATCTGAAAAGGCAGAAAGCCTCAAGAAATAGAGATTACATGATATTTCAATATCAAAATAGTTATCCATGCAGCCTGTTGCGCGTGGATTTGCTGAAAGCAAAACAAGGTCAAAGGCGTTTCTTAAACCAGGGCTAATACATTTGATGGTATTGTCCTTGTAACGTATCGTTTCTGGTGAAAAGGAAGGTTTTTGCCAAACTCGAGATCGTATTTCAAAGCGCAAAACAACACCATATTTTAAGCTAAAGAACATGCTGGTGCATTTTCAGAATATTGATCACTGAAAGACTGAACTTTTGTTTACAGGCTAATGCTTAATCTTGCACTAGAATTGAATTGGCCACCAAAATTCTCTCCTTTATGGCTCAAAAGCTCCTTTTTTAAACTCTAGCAAGTCCTGCTTTTAAGGCGATAAACTTCTGGTGTCTCAAAGGCACTGTTGCAGTCTACATTCAACGATAATTAAATCATCATTGGAGACAATAACATACCTCGTAAGTAGCATAAATCAGCGTAGGGACTAATGCAGTAAACTTGATGATGCGTCTGAGCAACATGACATTGGACATTCACTGCCACACGCAGATGTACAAGATGGTGGACAGAGAGGGTTAGCTGCCTGTGGTGGATCAGGATTCAAACCCGTAAGATCTGGAACTAAAGAAAAAAGAGATTTAAATTTGCAATGAAATTCGGTGTAAAAAGGAACAGACAAAATGTAAAGGGAACAAACATAGCTATATCTCGTAGTCGCTATAAATAGGCTAGAGAAACGCCCACAAATCCATTGTTTCTTTAGCTACACAATGAAGCCGGCTGTGTCTACGTTGTCGAATACAATAGATTATATTTTTGACCTGGCCTGGGCCAGCTTTTAACCATGTCGATTCCCTTTAAAGTCAAACTCTGTAACATGAATAACTATTTCTAAATGAAACTTATAGATGTGAAAGTTTATTCCACCAAAAGTAGCCAGGCGATTCCAAAATTATGGGCTATTTGGAGTGGAAGTGTTTCTGAAGATAATTCCACTGTGTGACTACACAGTGATTCGCTTTGCTTTAGTTGTAAATAGGGCTTAAAGGAACATTTCGCGAAAATCAAATGCATGCAAAGGTTTATATCGTTATCCCGATCGAAAAGCAGATTTTGTCAGCCCTCAGAAATCGTTTTCCTTTCCTCGATCGCTTCTCAAAGGCAAGATATGGAGAAAAACACTTGGACCGATTTCAATATTAATACCCTACTATTTTTGTGCTTCGTTGTTAGCGAAAAAAGACTGCAAATTTCCGTTATTGTCCGCCGGTTAGTCGTCGGCGAGCATTGATGGGTTTGTTGCCTGCTGTATTGGTTCATTAATGTGTCCACGATCGACTACGACCAAGAGAAATGATCGGCTTTAAAGGAGAACTGACACGCAAAATTAAGTTGGGCTTAAATCGTTCATTATGATGAGGTAGTCATGGAATCGAAAAAATTTTTGATCTACCTTTTACCGTTTTTTAGATATAGACTTACAAAGTTGAAAAACGACAATTTTTCCGAAAATTTGCGACGTGAGGCGAAAACAGTGATCAGTGGGCGAGAATTTGTGACGTCAATGATGACATGTTTGTAGGCACATTATATTGCTCCATACGAATTCTTACCAAAGCGCTGCTGACAAAGATTCAGAGTCTGAGTTTGGTTGCTCACATATGAAAACAAATGCAAATATACAACCGTTTATGTTTGAGCCATTGCTAACAGCGGCTGCAGAGGTAGTCTCAACTTACGATTTCGACACAGACATAGACATCAACAAAGTGGAATACAGATTGGTG